>VWZV01015496.1:1046-156185 GCA_013397155.1 Irena cyanogastra
GGGGCCGGGGGGGGGGGGGTCGGCGGGAGGGTCGGGACGGGGACTGTCCCCGGCGGAGCCGCGGTCCCGGCGCGGGGCGGTGCGGGCGGTGCGGGGCGCGCAGCTCCGCGGCCGAGCCCGCCCGGGCACGGGGAGGGCAGGGAAGGAGTTCCAGCAGCAGCCTCTTCCTCGCTGTTTTTTTTTAGCCTTTCCTTTTTATTTTTTCCCCTTTTTTTTTTCTCCCCCCACCTCCTTTGCTTTTTTTTTTTTTTTTTCCCACTCTCCCCCTTCACAACCTCCTCCAAATAAACATCACCGCAGCCCGCGGGGATAAAAAAAAAAGAAAAAAAAAAACAAAAAAAAAAAACCCCAACAACATCAAATCCGCACTGTATAAAAACGTAACTAAATTATTTAAAATTAATTTGCACTTTAACTTCCGAAACAATTTCTCAAATCCCATTGCCCGTGAAAATAGATGTTCAGATCCGCCGTTTAATTAAGGCAGAGTCTCTGGCAGGGAAATAAAACCCCGAACGTCCCATTTTAATCTTTGCTGCAAATGTAGCTAAGGCAGAGCCCGGCTCTGCTCCTGCCGAGGCGGCTCTCACCTCGCCTATAGCAGAGTATGGTGGATTTTATAGTGTTTTTATCTGCATATAGTTAAATCTTCTTGCTGTTCTAACTAATCTGCTGGAGAGGGTTTCTTTAGCTCTTTCCTGTCAGTCTAACTTCCCAAGTGTAACAGATGCCGCTCTCAAGCGGTCCTTTCTGCTGCTTTTCTTTATTCAGCCTCGCATTTTTCTCCCCATGATCTGGGTTTCCATAGAGAGAGGAATAAAAGGGGGACCATGGCCACAAATCCCCTGCCCCATGCAGAATAAAAGAGCCTTATTCAATAGCCGACCCCGTCTGGACATGGGAGAAAAATAAGTACATGCAAAGCTACTGTTGCAAGAATTTGTAACTTATTTTTCATAGACCGAAACCCAATAAAGTTTTTTTTATTAAAAAAAAAATTTAAAAAAAAAGTTTTTGGGTTCGGACTGTGCACTCGAGCCCTTTGGCTCTGGGTGCCCCCGCCCCGGAGGGACCCGCGTTTCCTCAGCAAACAACTCGCTTTAATATCTATTTTTTCTGCGAAATCTTTGGCGTGAAAAAGCCCGCACAATAGCAGGAGGCAGCCCCCGTCCTGGGGCAGCGAGAAGTCGCTATGGAGAACGCCCCGCTTTGAAGCGCCGGGGCTGCGATTGCGCCGAGCGCCCCTGGCACCGGCGGCACCGGGGCTTTCTGGGGTCACCGGCTGCGGGGCTCGGCCGTGGCCGTCCCCTCGGTGGCGGCGGCGGTGTCACCAGGCGTGGGGCAGGGCTGGCTGTGCCTCTCCGGCCCCGCGTTCCTCTTTAACTGAGAGCTCCGCTCGGGATGCGCTCCTGCTCCCCACCGGCTCCACGGGCTGGGACCCGAACATCCAACGCGTTTGTTATCGTGGCAGAGCTGATTTTATTATATTTAAGAGATTTTTTTTTTCCTCCCCCCCCCTCCCTCCTCTCATTGTTCATCCGCGGGAGGGGAAGGAGAGAGTGAAGAAAAAAAAAAAAAGGTCTAAGAGGGGTTCGTTTTGATTGTGTTTAATACAGCATGAAGCTCGGAGCGGTAAGCTGTGCCTCGGTGTCGTGACCTCTATATTGAAAACTTCACCTTCAACACAAGTTCACTTTAGAGACAGGACGAGTTAGATTGCGCTTGGTGGGAACAAGTGCAAATTTAAAAACAGAGTCAATCATAACGGGGGTGGGAGCTGGGAAAGGGCAATTTAACCGTTTCTGGAGCCAGGAGTTAAGGTTTGCATTGTGTACATCCAGGCGCTGGGGCTCCTGCTGGAGCCCAGCCGCCCATCAGTGCTGAGAAAGCGGCTCCTGGAGCTCCGGAGAGGCTTTGGGAACACCTAACCAGCGTGGGGGAAGCTTAGGAAGCAAAAAGGAATTTACAGAGTATTAGCAGAAATTAGCCAATACCGACACAAGCTCAATTAGTTCTTTTTTTTTTTTTNTTTTTTTTTTTTTTTTTTTTTTTTTTTCCTTCCTGGTCTCTGTTGGCTGCTCTTGAACGTGAGTAAATGCTGTGCAGGGAGAGAGGAGGGAGAGAGCCACGCTGCCATCTCCGAGCCACAGCCAGGAGATGGACTGACAGATTGCAAATTAAACTGGTCCTAATGTAGGAATGAATGCGGCCCCCCCCAAATCTCTCCCAGCACCAGCCCGGCAGCAAAGAGCCCGGCACGGAGGGAGCGTGGCTGCGGCTGGGCTGGTCCAGGGAGGGACAATAAAGCCAATCCCGGGCAGGAAAAATCACAAGGTAAATAGTATTTGTATTCTAACTGCTGCGATTTCCGAAGCGCTTTGGGCGACTCCTTGCTCCTCTGCTCGAATCGCCTGTTATTGTTGTTATTATTATTATCGTTAATATCTTTTTTTCCACGTTGTCGATGTTTGAAAAATGCACTCGCTGGGGGAAAAAAAAATGTCGTTCATTCGTGCACTACCCCGTCATGTTCAGGTCACTGTTATTTTTGAGCTGGGTGGGTTTTAGGAGGTCTTGTCTCGAATATTTGGTTGACGGAGCAAAAAAAAAACAACCGTAAATATTCCGGGAAGTCTCTCCAAAGCGCACATTTTTGCTGCGGGAGCGGTCTCGCCGTCTATGAAATCCACGAATTGGGTTTTGTTGTGTTTAGTGGAGAAGCGTGGAGGGGAGAGGCGGCGGGGAAGGGGCTGCGGCCCCGCTGCCGGCTCCTCTCGGCAGCTCCCGAGGTCACGGCAGGAGTTAACAGAGCCCACAACAATGCCGATCCCTTCCCTTCTACGTAGGCACTTCCCTCACCGTGCCGTTCAAACAGGCGTGATGACAAGAACGCGCTGGTTTCATCCCGCACCGAAATCCCGTGGTTTTCTTGGTTGTTGGTTGTGTTTTGTTGTTTTATTTTTATTTTCCTGTGAAGCTTCTCCCAGCGAACGGGGCGATGCGGCCAGAGACGGGCACCCCCAGCTCCTGCCACCCCAGAGGCCGTCCCGCCTGAGCTTTAGAAATAATCCAAACACAATTCCCGAACGGACAGATTTCTGCTCAGACATATTTAAAGGAGAAGGGGTTGGATTTGAGCACGCACTAACTGGCTGGCTAGTTAACCTCTGCTGGCTAATGAGACATTGAAGACAAATCGCTCTGTTCCTTGGATGACAAATACCTGCGTTGCTGTTTGGTAGCTCACCGAGCAATTTCCATGTGGGGTTTGGGTTCATGTGTTGTGTTTTCCCTTTCATTTATTTATTTATTATTTATTTAACTGTACGCTTTTCCAGCTGTAGCAGTCGGCGTGCAAAGCATCCAGCGATGCTTCTGATCTCGCAGAGGGATTGAAACGCCTCCTGCATTTTGAAGCGCCTCGTCATCCCTAGATTTACGTTTATAAACACGTAGATGCTTCTGCTAATTCTTGCTTTTCTCACAGACTTTCGTGTGTTTACAGCTCGGTGGAAAGTTTCCTCCCCGCTTCCTTCTGATCGCGCCAACCAAAGCTGTTATAAAAATGAACTTTCGGGCCGGGCTGCGTTGCTAAAAGAGGTTTCCTTCGTGAATCGAGCTCGGGCAGTGCAGGATGGTGATGGTGAGGCAGGCTGGGTGTCGTTCGCTCAGGCGAGCCCTCCGTGGGTCCCCCCAAAAAAAAACCCAACAGCCCTCGCCAAAGCTCCCCGCGCTCCATCCCCAGCATGTGCGCTTCCCTGGCACCTCCTGGCAGCTCTTTTCTCTCCCCCCCGCCCAGCAGAGTCCCGGTGGAAGGCTCTGGAGGCTGCAGCAGCGCTTCCCCTCCGTGCCCTGCCTGTGGCGGGGGGTCCCGGGGGCTGCGGGGGAGAAGTTCGGAGGGAGGCGGGCGGCGATAAATCACCGCGGGCCCCGGGCCAGCGCCATCAGAGATGGGGAAGAGAGCCCTCGGCTGCGAGAAATAAATGGGAATAAATCAAAGTGGGGGCTGCCCGGGCCAGGGGGTGCCCGGGGCCCGCCCCGCTCCGCCCGGGAGCGCCGGAGCGGAGACGGGGAAAGGCGCTCTGCAAACTTTTAATGAAATCACCGGCGGTATCGATTTTTGTGGGCTTTTTTACCGTGCTTCAGACATTGGAAAGTGTCCCTCTGGGGATGGGGGAGGGGGCAGAAGGCAGCGGTGCAACGCGAGCTGTATTGGATATTGAGTTATTTCATATTTTAGAAAATCAACGGCGTCTCTGAGGGTCCTCCAGAGAGGAAAGGACTCCGGGGGAGGGGGGCTTGAGCCAGCCCACAGAGCTGAGTTTAGCCATGCAGGTATCGGTTTGCAGTCCCTTCGTGCAGCTCTAGGGGCCCGTGTTACCCCCGCGCTCCCCGATGGAGAACCCCGGGAGAGCCGGCTCTCCCCCTCGGACAACCCGCTCTTCAAGTGCCACATCCAAGTATTTCCTATTTGCCTCTTCTCCAAACTGTTTAGAAATTACTAGTAGCGGATAAGTAAATTGCAAGTAAACCTAGTGAATTAGGATGATTCTCTATCAGTTTAATTTATGTTTTATAGTTAGTTTAGCCTTCTGATTTGATTGCCTTAGTAATGTGAATTGCCTACAGCTGCTGATGATACAGCTTTAATTCTGTTTTAAAGGTCATGTAAACATGTGCCTGTAGCATAAGGAATGCAAATTCAATTCCCTTTTAATGCTTCCTCACATTCACTTCACAGCCTTCACCTAGAAAATTAGCAGGATTTAATAGGGATCCGCGTGGCTGCTGTGATCCCATTAAAAGCCCCTCTCCCCCCAGGCGTGGCTCTCCCACCCCACGCCCGGCAGGCGGACACGGAGGCGCTTCCCACGCCCGTTTTGGCGGAAATCGAGGCATTTTAAAGGGGACGGACTCATCCCCTTCACCTGGGAGCTGTAGCCGCAGGTACCTGTCCCAGGGCTGGAGAACCCGGCGGCACCGGGAATCGCCCCTCCAAGGAGCCAGAGCATCCCCCAGGTGTGCACCTATGCGTAAGGCTGTAGTACAGCCGCGTGTTCCTTACGTCACGGTGAAAGAGGGTGCTGGGAAGGAGAAAAATGGATAAAAACTCTTGGTTTGGGCCGAGGTGGGCTCTCCGCATCAGCAGGAGGAGAAGCTGCGCCGCGATGCCCAGGTGATAAGTGTAAATGCGAGACGCCTGCGCCTTGCAGACGGGTGTCTTCGAATTAATTTTTAAACACAGCCAGCCCTGAGTTCATCAGAGATTGCTTCACCCTACTGCAGGGAAAAAGGAAAAAAAGAAAAAAAGATAGAGGCGGAAAAAATTTATTATACCACTGTCTTCCCTCTGGTTCAAAGGGTTTTAGTGAAGTTGCTGGGAAGTTTCGCCTTTGAACGGGCGGGCTCTAACGAGCGGGGAAGAGCGTCAAAAAAGCAACTCTGGAGTCGCTTTGAAAAGGGAACGATCTGTGTGTGCACAGCGAGCCGGGGCGAGAGGCGATTCCGCGGCCCCTCCGGCCGCAGGGACCCGGCAGTGCCCGGGGAGCCCGCACCGGGACCGGGCACCGGCACCGGGGGGAGCGGAGGGACCGGCCCGGCACCCGCGGCTCCTCCGCTGGGACAGCGGTGTTGCGAGAGGTACCCCACACCCCCCTTGGCCACGGGGTGTTTTCCTGAGCTCGGGGGGTCCTCTGCATTACCCCGAACACTTCCCGTCCGCCCGCGGGATGCGGGCAGCATCCTCATCTTCATCCCCATCACCTGTGCCTTCATCCCCATCACCCCTGCCTCTCTCTGCCTTCACAGCCCTGCCTCCCCAGCCTTCATCCCCACCCCTGCCTGTGCCAGGCCCTGCTGGGCCACCCCACTCGCTGTGAAAATGGTTCAGTTGCCCTCAGGTGCCCCCCGAGGCCCGAGGAGCCGCGGTGCTGAGGGCTCCTGCCCCTTTTCCTTGCAGTGGCAGCGAGGAGCCCGCCCTGTGCCTGTCTCTTCCTTGGCAAAAATGAGCGTTTTTTAGCAAAATCTGCGTACTTGTAGTAACAGCTCATTGGTGATTCTGCTAATGTTGCACACCTCATTAAATAGCCCCAAACACAAGGAGGTTTAAATGACTTTATTGAATTAAAAATAGCATAGGAAATCACCTATGGTACTTTCATCAAATAATTACTGTAAACTCTACACATACAGCCAGAGATCCCTTTTAACAAATCTATCCCTAAAACACGGGGGGGTTCTGCTTAATGCCTGAAATAACTTAGAGCAGCACAACTCGCTTGAAACATCGAGCCACACTCGGGCACTTCCTAATATGTTCCTGTGTGTTTCCCTGAGTGTTTTTCTTCCTTATCTTTTTTTATATCTGAAGTTCTATTCCCCTCCTCTACTCCATGTATTTGATCATTTTTTCAAGTCCCTTGGCTGAACCAATCTCTTTTCATGCAGAGGATAAAAAGAGAAAAACTTCAAAGTAGGTTCAGGTAATTAACAGCTGAGGGGAATATAATCTAAACCATAGGCCCTGCTTTGCACCCAGGTCTGCTTTCAGAGCCAGCCGGCAAGGGAGTGCCTATTCCCTGTAGCATCCAAATCTGCTTCCTCTGAACAGCTTTGCCAGGCCTCCAGTTATCACATCTGCATTTCAAACACCATGTCTCTGGCATTAATTATTAATTAGCCTACAGTCACCCCAGAGGATTTAAGTTCCAGCCTGCACATACTTATTCATTGACCTCTATCTTAGTTTTTGTTGGAAAAAAACCCACTAGAATGCTTAATAATTTCCTTTCTCTCAGACCCTCTGTTCCAGTTTCATGGCAGGGAAACAGTATATTTTGAGATGGAAAATCACAGGCTTGTCTAGAAATTTGTTTAGAGCAAAACGCTATGTCAAGAGTTTGAACAAACCATTTCAAAAGATTTAGAAGGAGTTTTGCTGGAGCATTTTTACCTCTGACAAATGAATTTATGGATTTCCCAGAACAGAGAGATGGTGGAGGCAAATGCAAGGCAGTTTGGCTCTGCGTGGAACAGGGCTCCATGTGCACTTTAAAAATACAAACTGGATTTAATTACTGGGCAGCACATTTAGAGGATCAAACCAAGGCAAACGTTTATGTGAAAGCTCTGGGGTTACCCTGCTATTGACACTGGTAAGAAGGAAAATAAAAATGCTGTTGCAAGGCACAGGAGTGCTTGGGCATTAAATCTGAGCTCTGTGCTCAGGAATATGGAGCTGAAGGAACCTATTTTTGTGTCAGTCCCAAGGCAGTCTGGAAGAGCTCCTCAGCCATTGGAATGAGTACATATCTCACTGCTGCTTTCTTTGCCATTTTGTGTCTTGAGATCAAGGTTCCAGAAGTAAAAATATCAGAGCAATCAGGTAGAAACTGAGTTATATGATTCTCTTTTTTCTCAAAACTCCATGAAATCCCCAGTGCCTGTTAAGAGTTGGGATGAGCTGTTTATTGAATGCTCCCTTTTGTTTATGGATTTTAATGCTGCAATATCCCACCCCTCTGATGAGGCCTCTTTTAATTCCTCCTGCAATTATCCCTAGATAAACTTTTCAAAATGTCGCCACGGTTTCTTGTTTTTATTTGTGGTGGTGCTATCTGAAATAATCATTGAAACATGAAATATTCCTCAGCTTTGCTTCCTAAGGAAGTGTTTAGTCTGTAATCACGAGGTCAGACTGGTTGACTTCTGTGCCAGGCTAGAATTGATTTTTGAAAGCATTTAATCTGCGCCTAAGACTTTTTGAATTCCTATTTAGTGGAGGATATGGAAAAGGGCTCTGAGACACAAACATTCGTACTTAAACTGCCGGGCTATCTCGGGAAACAAAAACGCGTTTTTCCAAAATTGCAGCTAAACCAACCCTTTTGGAAAATCGTGAGCCTGGGCTGAAATGAGCACCTGAAAATAGATGTAGGGGCCAAAACTGTTGACTTCCATGAGGGATCTCTCTCCTCAACCTCCCTGAGAGTTTTGAGGAGTTGGTTTGCTGCTGCTCTTTTATTATTTTCACATTTTATGAGTAGATCTGGGGAGCGTTCAGCATTCAGTAATAACTATTTTTTCCTCTGCTTCAAATATTTAGAATATTTCTTACACTCAATTTAAACAGCAAAAACTGCCTGCATTTCATAAGGAAAAGAGGAACGGGCAATACTTCAAATTTAATTTCCAGGAAGATGGTTCCCATTTATAAAACAACAGATTGTATCTTGGTGCTGAAGAGGGAGGTAGATCCAGACTATTTTAATGAGACATCCAGGACCTTTTAATCACTTCTGCAGTGATACTAATACCAGTAATAACAGTGATAATGGAAAAAAAAAACCCTGGTGTGAAACCAGGGCTGGAATCTGTTCTCGGTAAATGTCAGAATGTTTCTGAAATTAAAACTTAGTGTTAATGTAGCTCTGTTCCATATGAATATTAAAGAGGAATAGGGACTGAATTTCTTCCACAGCAGAGTGAGATGTTGTTTTAGAAAACAGCCACATGGCAGCTCGATCTGCAGGGATGGATCTGGGCTGGTTTCAGGGGTGGCTGGGGGTGAGGGCAGCTGGGCTGGGCTTGAGCCCTCTGCTGCTGCCTCCTCCCTCTGCCTTTTGTTTACATGTATTGCCATTTATTAACCAGGTCCTTGGGATAAAGCTTCCATGCCCCAAGATTGGAAAACTGTTACCAGTGCTGTTAAATTATTTTTCTGTGTGGTTACAGAGCCAGCAGTGAGGAAAGCATGAATGTACAGATACAGTGGGTTTGACATGTTGTGAAATATTTGTACTGCTCATGTTAGGAGAGATGAATTTCTATAAGAAGCCTATTTTATGCTTCATTTTATATATATTTGCATTTATAGCTTTCTGTTAAAGCTTAAATATTTTACTCTGTTGGTGAGATCTAACCCTTGGCAAGTCTGGAAATGCTTTGACCTCCATTCTTATTACACTCTTCACTTTTTTCCATTTAAAATAACACCTGCAATAGTTTTCCAGCCGTGCCTGACATCCACCAAGGACTGAGCTGGAACTGCATTTTGTATTTTGAATGTTTCACAGGAACATGTTTGGAATTCAGATTTGGAGGCTGCAGATCACTTTTTTATGTAGAGAAGCCACATGGGTAATTCCGATTTTCAATTACTTGAAGAGTGATTATGGTAAAAGACTGTTGATTCCTTGTGTGTTTGGGGTCCATGGGCATCTCTTGGTGAAAGCCTGGGTGCAGTTTGAGGGAGTCTTTGCCACCTGTGAGCTTGGAGGTGGGGGCAAAGCTCTTACAGAAGGGATGGAGATCTTTGTGTCAGCAGAAATGGGGTTTGGTTAGATTAGGGGAGAATGTGGGGCTGGACCTTGAGCTGAGATCACTGCACAGGGTGGTGCTGAAATCTGGAGAGCAAGGCTGGGTCACAGAGGCAGAGGATGTCACCAAAAGCTGCACGAGTGACATCAGAATGACTTTGGGTGATGTCTGAAGCAATTGAAGCCTCTGGAAGATCCTTGTCCTCCTTGGTGGTTTTGCCTGGCAGTGAACCTGCCCTGGACGTGCAGCATGTGCAAAATTGATGTGCTGAGGGTGAGAACAGGGAGGATCCATGAGGAGCCAGCAGATTCCTGTGCCCAGAGGTGCCCCAGGGTTGGGGTTAGGGTTAGGAAGTCACTCAGCTGTGGGACAGCAGTGGGCGAGTGGGGACTTTGGTGTGGTGCCCATCAGCCAAATACCATCAGGTATTTCTGCTCTCAGCCTGAGCCCATCCTGAACTTGCTGTTTCCCTGACCACAACCTGACCATGCCTGTCCTCCCAAACTTTCCTTTCAGCCACATCAGCCCTAAAGCCCCCAAAATGTTACATCCTCAGGGCCCTTGCTGACCCTGCCTGGTGCCTCATCGCGTGTGACCACCCCGGCGTGTTTCAGCTCTCCCAAGGCAGGGAAGGGCTCAGGCTGAGCCTGGCAGGTGGCCAGCCCACAGCCCCAGCTCGTGGCCACCTGCGGAGGGTTTGTGGGATGGCTCCTGCCAGGCAGCCCCTGGCACAGCCGGGCACATCCTCTCCTGACCTGCCACCTCCACCTGCAGCACCCACGCTGGGCTGGGCACTGAGCTCCTTGGCAGTGCCCCTGTGCAAAGTTCTGAAGGCTTTTTAGAGTTCCCCATCCTTCCACTTATGTATTTTCCTTTCTTTTTCCTAATTTATTTTAGTTTCTCTTTCCCCCTCCACACAAAAATTGCCGGGGCTCCGTTTGCTGCCCTTGCTGGGAGTTTGCAGTGGAATAATTTAATGGGGCCAGGTTTAAGGTGAATTGTCACAGTTTGGGTGACTTCAATCAGCTGGCAGTCCAGCCTATTTGGTTGCAAATAATGTGCTTTCTAAAATAAAACCTTTCATCACTGAAATCATAGAATATTGGAATTATTTGGGTTGGAAAAGACCTTAAAGATTGTCTCATTCCAACCCTGCTGCCATGGGCAGGGGAAAAAAATAGAAACAGCATTTAAAAAACATGCAAACCAAAGAATAAGGATGATATTTGGAATTTTTGGCTTTTATTATCATTGCTGTAAGTTTTGAAATCACAAACCCGGGTGTATGTGTGTGCCATGTAACTGCTACCACCAAATCACATGTAACACTCCATGGTAATTGTGTTCATAATTATGTAGTTAATTGAATTTCTGCAATAGTTAAAAATGGGCACATAAAAGTCTCTCAAGATTAAATGTTTTAGTTAGGGAAGAACACACTCTTTTGGAATATTGAATGAAACAAAAGCAGCTCTCATGTGCGAGTGAGCATATGACTGATGAAATAACCTCCCAAAACGAACCTTGTCCATAAATGCTGTTGCAGACTGGGGGGTCACACAGAAGCCAGGGATTTTTGCAATGCTCTAAGAGGGAAAAGCAGCATGCACTGAGGTGTTTGTGAGCTGGAGAGCCACGGCAGAGGAGCTGCAGCCTCTGCATCTGCCAGGCTTGGGAGGTATAGGAGTGCTCTAAAAATGCTCTGCTGCCAAATTTGCCCTGCTCTTGACAGGGTAATATTGGAACAATGTGTTAGAAAGTCAGATTTTGCTTTAGAGTTTGGAAAGGAGAGGTAGCTCTTTCTTTTTTTAAAATTTTTATTTTTGTTTTGTGATCTCGTTGGTGTTTTTGTGCCATTTTGGGCTAACTTAACTCTCTGATTCCACGGAGGAGTCATGAGATGTAAAACCACAGAGAGTGTGAACCTGTGGCTCTGCTGTCTTTGTCCTGTATGTTATCAACTGATTTAACTTTGGAGAGAAAAGAATAGGGGCAAGAATTCCCAATGTGTTGGATATTAAACGTGGCTATCTCACCATGGGCAGAGTCATCCTCCTGAAAATAAGAAAGGATTGATAAAAATGAATTGGACTTCTCTTCTCTTCTCTTCTCTTCTCTTCTCTTCTCTTCTCTTCTCTTCTCTTCTCCCACTCTTTTTCTTTTCCCCCAGGAAAATAATTTTGTGAGTTTACTAATTGCAAGAACAGACAAACATTTTCAACAGTGAAATAATGCACATTTGTTAGAAACAGCCCCAAATGTCAGCTAGCACAGCAATGACCCAGCCCTGCAGGAAATCCAGCTTTAATACCCCTTTTCCAAAGGATCATGCGTGGAGTTTCATTATTTTCTAGTAAGATTCACAGGAGACTGTTTCTTTTAATATCCTGTTTTTCCTACTGATGAGATTGACTTGAGTGGGTGAAATACAAAATATTGATAATTAGACCTCAGGTCCCTCATCTTTGGCAGCTGAGAGTTTCCATTCACTGCTCTTTTTTTGTTTAAAGTTGCCTGTTCCTTTTGACAACTGGACTTTATTTTAAATATTACCGGCGTGAGCTGATGGAGCAAACAAAAGATGAAGTCCCCCCAAAGTGCAGGGGCTTTATTTGTGTGATTTCTGCCTTGGCAGCCTTGCTCCCCTCCCCCAGCAGCACACTACAAAGCGTGTTGTACAGGGACTCCATTAATCCTACATTTCCTAGATGGTATCTGAGGCACAGTGGGTTTCCACAGAAATTAATTTGTCCTGACAACAGGCCTAAAGATTGGAGTCCAGGGATCACTTGGCAAATTCCCTTTAAACTGAGCACAATAATAAACAGAAAGCTGATAACGACAGTTCTGGAAGACCACACAGAGGCCGGGGCCCGAGCCCGGGCGCTCGGCGTGGATCCGCGGGCGCCTCCGGTAACGGAGCCGGGAGCTTTAACGCCTGATAGGAAAATGAGCCCCTGATTTATGCACACTTTAATGTCCCAGCAC
This sequence comes from Irena cyanogastra, assembly GCA_013397155.1. NCBI lineage: Eukaryota > Metazoa > Chordata > Aves > Passeriformes > Irenidae > Irena > Irena cyanogastra. Next base: position 13,353 of record VWZV01015496.1, read on the forward strand.
TGGGCAGGGCTCGCTCCAGCTCCAATGAGTGTTTTTAACTCTTTTCTGCAATGAAAGCCGAAGTTCGAGGTTGATCCGGTTCGGCTCGTTCTTATTTAATTTTCATTTTGACAGCTCCAGGGCCTTTTTTTGTGTCTTATTTTGATACAGCCTCAATTTCCTCAGTGCATCTTCCACATGTAAACATCAGCAAAAGTTGGACAGTGGGTAAGATTACGTTTCAAGGAATGAACTGAAAAAGTTCTCCATCTAAATCTATCTTCTTTGAGATGTGGTAGCTTAGAGTTCAAGCATCTCCTCTGCGGTAATTCCTTCTTAAATATAGTAAAAAGCATTTTAGACAGAGTTATTGCCTGTTTGCTTGGTTTTATTTATCTTTGCCTTTGCTTATTTAAATGCTGTTGTTTTCCTCAAGTTAAGGTCTGGAAATATATACTTCTATAGGAAGTGAATAAACAAACATTCAGTTGATATTTTAGAACTTGTCAAGATAAGAGCATTTCAACCCCTGGTATTCATTAACATAGAATTTAGAGTTTTGATGATAATTAGGATTTGTGGTGTGTCAGGAAAGCTCTGCCAGTTGCATCTCTGAAAAAAAGTAATCATAATATTAAGAGTTAGGACTGATAGGGTGATGTTGAGTAAGAGAGATGTTGTGCAACTTTTCACTGTTCAAGCACATGGTATATAACGATTTAAGCAACGAGTTTAAAAAAAGGAGGACAAGCTAAAAAGACGTGTGGAAAAATAGATTTTATTATTGAAAAATACTTTGAAATTAAAGGCTAATTTTGTTCTCAATGTCCAAACTATGAAATAACAGCCTGTGATGCAGAGGGGACTGTGTAACTGTAAAAGAATGATCCTAAAGGCCTTTCCCAACCTCAGCCCCTCTGTGACTCCTCAAGGCAGCTGGCTCCCTTGACAGGTATGGCTGTGCACCTGAACAGCAGGAGTCCTGTTTGATCACTTCTGCTGGGGCAGATGTTTCTCTGCAGATGAAAACCCAGCACTTGAGATCTCCAAACTCAGTGATCCTTAAACACGATGCCTCCCCCACAAGCTTTCCCACCCATGGGAGGTGAGCAGTGATGAGCTGCTGTGGACAGGTCGTGCCCAGGAGGGCAGGAGCAGGTGGGTGCTCCGTGCCCATCCCTCCACCCCTGCTCCCAGAGGGGTGCCAGGGTGCCAGTGGCTGCGTGGTTACGGGCTTGGAATGTCCCTGCCCTCGCCATTTGCCACGCAGAGGGTTTATAAATAGAAAAGTTCTGTCTCATGTGCTTTTCCAATGCCCAAAAGTACCCCTGACTTTGATAAAGGCAGCGCAGGATTCGTTAGGTAAGAGCTTAACGAGCTGAGAGGTGGGACTGCGTCATCCTGGCAGAGCGGGGTGTTTGCACCCCACCTCCCTGCTGAGGAATAAACCCTTTCACTTTCAGTATTGGCTTCAAATTAGTTTGTACACTACAAATTAATCAATTACCGCCGCCGTGTTTTGGAGATGAAATCCAGGCCGAGCAGGGCAATTTGTATTTGTCACACTTAAGGGACTCTATTGTACCGAGAGGCAGAGGATTTGAGAACAACTGGCTTTAAAGCTGTCGAGCTCCTCTTCCCAGAGCCTGCTGCAGCAGCAAATTGTCTGGCTGTGCCTCTCGGTTCTGCAAAAGAACAAACCCAAAAACTCCCCTCCACTTTTTATATCAAAACCACTCTGTGTGTTTCAGTGTATGAGCTATTAGTTTTTTTGAATTTGGATCAAATCAGGCATTTTTCCCCCAGCAAATAGTCCTCCAGTGTGCTTTATGCATTTGATTCAAAGGCCTGTGTATTATTTGATGTTCTTAGGAGATAAACAATAAACTTTTGAATATGTTTTTTCCATTTGAATACAAGCCTAGGGATGCTTCACCCTGCATCCTAAAGCCTGATTTCCCCTGGGACTCATTATCATGCAGCTCACATGTTCAGTCACCTACACTGTTGAACTTACTATCAAATAACCTTCGAAATGTTACTAGTTATTACGTGTCAGAGGGCAGATTTATGATAAACTAACTTTGAAACAAAATAATGAATTCTCAGCGTTCTGTTTCCAGCAGCATTTCTGGTAATTTGGCCGGATTTAAATTTTAAAACAGTAAGTTGCCTTTTTCTCTTATTCTGTCATATAAACCAGCTCCCTCCCCTCATGAAATTTCTCTCTCCTTAAATATGGTTTATGAGGATTTGAGCAGTGCCTATAAAGAACAAAAATGAGACCATTTGTCTGGGAGCTACCAAACTGCCCACTGGAGTTCATTTGTGATTAAACTTTCAGAGCTTTCTAACTTGGTGAAAGTTAAATTAACTTAACCCTTAGCACAGTCCACCTGTGTCCAAAACACAGCTGGGCAGTAGATGTTTGCAGGCAGAAATATTTTCTCCTCGTGCCTTTTACTGCCAGTATTTTAAGGTTTTGGGTGATGTTCTTGTATTAGGGTGACAAAAATCAACAGTGTTGTCTTCTCAGAGAGCTGGTTTACGGCAGACCAGAAAGGTTTTCCAAGAGGATATTCTGCATTTCAGCCCCCAAAGTTCATATTTAGGGAACTAAATAATTGGCCAATTTTCATGAAGGCTGAGCATGACTTGAGGGGATCTGTGGGCACTTGGCCTCTTTCAAATGGCAGCCGGAGCGACCGCGACTTTTAATGAGATTATATCAGAGGGAGGAAATGCAGGTAGATAAATGCCATGCACCCATGTTGGAGGTGATTAGAGGAGCAAACATCTGCAGATGAAATTTAAAAGCACCCACTATGTCAGAAATAAAGTCTGGCTAATTTGGGGAGAAAGCAATGTGGCTCCTCCTGGCATCAGCGGGGTTTTTGCGGTCGCGTTTCAGATGAGCACGGGGCAGATTAATGTCTGCAGGATTTTCATCTCCTACCAGACAAAGTCGAGGCTTTGAGATGATGCTGATCTGTGAGACTGCACGGAAAGTGCCTGACCCGGGGTGGCTCTGTGAAGCTGGGGATAGAACCTCCATCTTCAGGGCTCTCTCTCATCTCCTTTGCTCCCCTCGCCGCGATTGTGGCTCTCCAAGGGCACCACGGGCAGAAGTTCCATAGCAGGCTGTCTATTAATATTTATGCAGCAATTCAGGAGGTAATGCTTCGTTAAAATACAAGTTGGAAATGCACCAAATTTAATCACTTTTAGTACCAGAAATTATCTATTTCTACGTCAGATAGAAGGCGGGGGGGAGGCATTGTTATGATATTTTATTTTTTAACCAAGTTATTCGCCAGTTCTGATGCGGCTCAAATTAAAGGGCAGCAAATGATCTCGTGCAGATGAAGTTTTTCTAAGGAATGCGATATATCTCTGTGAAATTTGATGTGAGGAGTTAAAAAATATTTAAAGTGAGCCCTCAGTGAGTCAGGACAAGCAGGGATCAGCCGTGCCACGTCAGCCAAGGCCTGACTCTGTGTGTTGGATCTGGTGTGCACTGGGATTTGCCCTTTGCTTCCATGCAATTTCTCCTGCCTGCACGGAGAAAGAATATTTTTATCACTGATATCACTTCATTTTTGCAGCTGTCTGCTGGCATCAGGTTAGTAATATAAACTCTGTCAGAGAGCAATCCCTGCCTTCCCCAGGCTGGAAAATCCACAATTATTGTTTAGAGTTAACCTCCTCAGAAAGCAGTCCTTGCTGAAACTTTTCAACCCCAAAAAGAATTGTTAGTTATTGTTATCTGAGGACCTCCTACAGCCTTCCCTTGGTCAAATAAGGCTCTTTTTGTTTTCAATAGGACTTTTTTCTGAGACCAAGCTCCGAGCTTTCATGCAAGTAAGATAAATCCAGTGAAAGTAAAACAGTAATTAAAATGTATTAAAAAAATAAAAAAAAAGAAAATGTTTGAGAAGAGCGTGGTGCTCAAATGGAACACTTTTTTTTCAGGTCACTTGGCTTTCTGATGTCATTTCTGGCAGCTTCGTTAGCCTGGCTCCATCACGTTCTGCTCTGAACGATAACGTGATGGGAGATGATCAAAGTGAGAATGCAAAAGGCTCAGGACATTTAAAAAAACGTTCTATTCTGGAAATTGTTCTAAAACTATAAACAGATTACATTAAAAATCTGTCTTACCCAACATGGTTGCTCATCATCCTTTTTTAGAAAGAGCTATTGAGAAGTTTGGGTAAACAGCCTTGAAGTCTTTATGATGGCAGGCTGGAAATTTCTCTGGAATTTTAGGCAACCCGAGCCTGTCTGAAATGGAATGTAACCCATTTCTGCTGCTAGGTGCCTTGTTTTAATCTTTATACTTAAAAGTGGCAAAGCATATGGGTCAGATCACCCACTCCTGCTAATGGACACAGTTCCCTTGGACAGGGCTGTCCAATTATGCCAGCTAAAGATCTGTCTGTTGCTGGGCTTTATTTCCTTATTTTTCTTGTCTTCCTGATCTCTGACCCTCTATCAAAGGAATGCTGTCTATAATATGATAATAACATGAAATTCTGAGCTCTCTTTCTAACAATACACCCCAAAGAATTGTCAGGGTGCTCACCTTTATGGGAAGAGCAGCTGATGAGCAGTTTCAGCCTCACAACTCTCTTTTTCTGCCACAGGGAGGAAGTTTGGTACCTATTCCTGGCCTTGTGGTGGGACATTAACCATTTCTGCATTTCCAAGGGGCAATTGCTCCGTGGGTAACTAAACTCATTGGCAAGTCGACAAAATGACAGGAGGCTATTTTCCCTGATTTTAGCTGCATTGTAGTGCTTGGGAAAGTGGGAAATTTGTGAGGTTTTTAAGGGCTCCATCCTCTGGTGCTCTCAGTGAGTGTGAGGACGTGGCTGAAGCAGGAGGCAGAAATCCACAGGCACTGTGGCACCTTGGGTATGGAACAGAGCTACACGGGAGGATTTCGATCTCCAGGCAGGATTTGACTTTCTGTTTTGATTTGTGGGCTGAATAGAAATGTGTATCTTAAGGAGTTATTAGAGTTTGTGGTTTGAAATATGCAGGTTTGTGTAGGAAAGTGCCCGAGCTCCTTGTACAGCCCCACTCACGTCTTTCTAGGAGAAAAAATGGCAGAGAATTGTGTGTAGGAAGAAAACCCTTCACCTCAGGCTCTTTACACCAAATAAGTGATGGGATGGTCAGGAATGGCATGATCCATGAGAGAGCAGGGAAGGAAAATAGGGAATACCTGTGCTGGGCTTCATTGTGAAGATGTGAATACATCTGTTTCAGGTGTATTTTTATCTAAATCAGTTTTGGTGGTGTTGACAGGGAAGTGCTTGAGGAGTGTTGGGGCTTGTAGGTGCAAATAAAGAAAGGCACAGCAGGAAGGAGCTCGGCCAGCTGGGCCATCCTAAATGTTGGGAGAGACACATCAGGACAATCCCTTGATAGCCACAGCGAGGGGCTTTGGCACCTGCCAGGCTGCCCTGTCCCCATCCTGCTGCAGGCTGGAGCTGCTCTCCTTGGGTGGCAGCAGCACCTGCAGCTGGTGACCCTCGTTTGGTGCCCTTTGGCTCTGCCTTTGCTCCAGCTCTCATCATGTGGGTAAATGCTGCTCTTGTTTACAATAATGGGAACCTGGAGCAGCCCCTCTGCCGCTTCTCCAGCGCAAATGTTGCACTCGGGGTAATTCCCATCTCCTGCTTCGTGCAGATGGAGCCTGGGGGGTGAGGGAGGCTCCATCCCAACATCCCTGCGAGCCCCAGGTGACTGTGCCAGCCCCACGATCAGTCTGTGAGGCTGGGGGAGCTGCCCTTGCTCTTTTGTCCCCCTCTCATCTGACAGCATTCCCTTCCCTGCTCCAAACCCGGCTCAGGACCCCTGGATGCAGCCCCCGGTTTCTTCCCGCACCTCGTGGATGGAGCCCGGAGAAAAGGCTGCCTGGCCTTGACAAACTCCGTGATTTGTGTAAGCTCGAATTTTCCACTAATTCCCTTATATATCCTAGCTGGAAAACACAGCCCCGGGGCTGCTATAAACCATGCTGCCGGAGCCACAAAGGGCCGTCCTGCCGGCCGGGAAGCGCTGGAGCGTGCGGAGCAGGGCTCGGACCCGGGGGATGCGCTGGGCTGAGGTGGGGTGGGAGCAGCTCCAGCCCTGCCCCAGCCCGGTCAGTGCAGGACAGGCAGGAGCCAGAGCTGTGTCCTGGCCACCACGCCGGCTCTGCTCAGTGCCCGCTGCCTCAAACCAGCCCCTGCTTTGGGCTGTTTGGTGGCAAACACGCTGGCTCGCTGTGCTTTGCTCTCCTGCAGCCTCCGTGCACCCCCGGGCTTTGTTTTGTGCCGTGGTGCAATTCCCCAGCATTAATTTTCTGTATGAGCCACCCATAGATAATTTGAGAGCGTTTTCTTTTAAGCACAGCAAGAGTGGCACATGGGCTGATTCCCCAAATGATTGCTCGTCTTGTGACAGAGAGCTGTTGACCTGCTCCTTTAATGTTACAAGTCTGCATCTAACTGCTCTCTTAATCCAACCTACTTCCTTCTTTTTAATGAAATTGTCCCTTTAGCCTTTTTCCTGGGCTGGCTTTTCAACACTAACATTAGAAACAGGCTGCTCAGTTCTTTCCTCTGCTAACATCTTGCCCAGAGCTAACTTGCAGCTTCACTCTGTCAGCTGTAAGATATAGATATACTGTTGTCTTAATTACTCATATTTCTCCTGCTGCTCATAATTCTGCTTGTTCCACCAAAGAGCTCTTCAGAGAGCTTTACCACTTCCCTCTGCCTTTCTTTGGGGGTTTAAAGGTTGTCAGATATATAAACGATCCTTGTTGCAGAGCTTTGGTGGTGACAGTGTCCTTTGTGGAGAAGATTTAGGGGGATGGGAGGACTAAATACGGATGCTTTTAGGCTCCATCTCTGAGGAAGGAGAGAACACACATCGTTCTACCTTGCATAACAGAGCACCAGGGAGGGTGTTTGGCAAATCCCTTCTCTAATGAACAGCGAGGCAGCTGTTTCTTCTGCAGCTTAAAGTGCAGATGCTGATTGTCAGGAGAAGGGTTTTCTTTATCCACCACTGATTATCCGTGGCTGTATCTGGCTGACTGCTATTCCTCTAAAAATGCTGTTGAAAAGGGACTGGACACTTAAAAAAAAAAATCACTGCTGTGCCGTAGGGAAGCTGTAGTCCTTTGTGGTTTCAGCTCTCTCTTTTATGATTATATACTACTGTTTCTGTTATCTCTATTAATTAATCTGTCTGCCACAGCAAGTATTGCATGTTGAGTGGTGTAGAGCAGACTGACAATGTGACGTCCCCAGTTTTTTGGTGCAGGTTGGAACAAGTTCTGTCACCTGTGTGAGCTCTCCAGCGAGTTAAACCTTTGGCCAAAGTGCTTCTCTCGTGGCTACTTTGGGTCCACTCTCCATTTCAGCAGCCCTCAGCAGCTCCAAGGTAGTTGAGTGGCAGAGTAGATTTTAGTATTCAGCTGGTTGTCTCAGTTCAGCTGGCTGACAGGTTCAGGACGCAGCGCTGTGAGTTTATTGTTAATTGAATAAATTAGGAGCCTGTCAAACTGCTGTGGTTGAGCCTGTTTCCCTCATACAACTTGTGCTGGTGGAGTGCCTGGAGGTGGGACTGTGCTTTCCATGAGTGGGGCTTAATCCCCTCGCTCCAGGTTTTGTTGTGGTTCTTTTAGGTATTGTTTTATATATTTATATAAATTTTTCATATAATTATCTGTGAAAATGCTGTGCAAGAAATATTTGAACATCAGAGTGGTGAGGGGTGGTGACACCAAAGATAACACACAGGTTTCATCTGATCTAGTAGCAGTGTCAGGCAAATAAACAGCAGGCTGCAGTAAGTCATGACCAAACTCTTCCAGTAGCACAGATGTGACTAAAGAATCTGTTAGAGGAAGCAAATGGAAACAGATGAGAGAAACTGGTGAGAGAAACCAGAAATAAAGAGTAATTCAGCTCTGTCCAGAGGAATAGCACAGGGGAAATAGATCTTCAAGTCAGTGCTCTGCTCTTGAAGAGCTGAAAGGGATCAGAGGAGCTGTCTGGGGCAAGTCAAGTTCCAGGCAAGGTCACAGGAGTGAGGACACGAGGGAAACCCTGGCAAGCTGTCTCAGTTCAGACCACAGCCTGTAGGAAACTCGGAGTCAGGGAGCACCGTGTGGATAACACCCACTGCAGCCCCAGCCCAGACAAGAGCACTGGTGAGGATGGCCCTGCTAAAAGCCCAGGTTCCCTGAGGTTTGCCACAGCAACGGGTTTGCTGCAGAGAAAACAGAGCCACGGGCTGTGATGCTCAGCATGGGTATCCCCTCTCCATGTGCAGGTGAGCTCTGCCCGGGGCCAGGCTGCCCAGCACCTCCCTGCCTGGGCACAGCAGGCACCAGGGCTCCTCCAGAGCCACTCTGGGGCCACCACTGAGCCTGGCCCGGCTCTGAGGGCTGCTGGAGGTTGCAGAGGGCACGTGGTGAGCTGGTATTTGGCTCTATTCACTCAAGGCTTCCTCTTGGAATCCCAGAGCTGCCTCCTGGAGCTGCTCTGAGGGCACAGGGAAGTTGGCGGCTGTGCAGCTGCTTTGGCACCCTGGGCAGAGGTGTTGGGCAAAGGCTCTGACCTGGTGCCTCAGCTCTCCAAACACAGGGATGTTTCCCCATGAACTGCTCTCTGCAAAGCCCAGGGCTGTTAAAAGAAGAAGGTCTCGTGACTGTGTGGTACTTGGATGCCATGGCAATGTAATTAGCTGCAGAGCAATCTTACTAAAAATGTCCTTGGTGGAGGAGAGGACGGGGTGGGAGAGGATGGATGTTAAAGGGGAGGAAGTTTCCAGACCTGTGGCTTCACCACAGCTTGGCTGCTCAAGCCAAGTCCTTCAGCTCAAATGTGAATCCAGAGGCTCAGAGCACAGTGTTTACTACAGTGTCCACGTGGGAGAGAAAGCAGCACAAACTCTTGGAGGTGTTGAGGGATTATGTAACAGCTTCCCACCCCCAAGCCTTTCCAAGCCTTTGGAAAATTTTATAAACTATCTCAGGCTAAAACCTTTTTGAGCTGCTGGATGACTCAAAGCAAACTTCAGAAAAGTATTCCCATTACTTTTCCCTTGTTCTGCTTTTTTCTCTTCAATGTTATCTGTGGATCCAGGAACCCCAGGGCTGCCTAATCCAGAGGAGGCAGACACGGGGTTCTGCGTGGAGCTCGGAAAGCCTCAGTGCAGCAAAGCTGTGCTGCTGATTGCTTTATCTCTGTTACTCTGCCAAACCCTCGGAATTTGGCAACCTGGGCCTTTTCATATCCATTAGGCCTTTTTTCCTCTCTCCCTCATGACCTCTGTGGCTGCATTTGCCAAAAGTTCCCCGCATTTGATACGAGGCTGTGTGTCAGCATCCACGGGGCAGATGCTCCCAAGCTGCTGGAGTATTGAAGAATTCCAGAATACTGGAATTGTGTGAAGCATTTGGAGTTCAACTTTAGCTCTGGTGAGCTGGAAGTTACTGTAGAGTGTCATTGCACCAAGTTCTGTTCTCAGCTGTGTCCTCCAGAGAGGAAGAAATCAGTTCTGTTGTTTATGGTTAATCCTACTGCACATTTATATAAGCAATTACAGATTGTATTTTTGGGTTAAATGAAGACTAACCATAGTAATAACAAGTAAGGTTTCACAGAGATATTTTTTAAAAATTAAGTGAGATGATGCAGTGGAGGGTGAGCTAGGATTTGGTGGCATGTTGGTGGATTTCTGTATTCAGACATTGCTCTCCTTTATTTGAATTTTCCTGCATGTTAGGGCAAGGCACAAGCAGCAGTGTTTTCCATCCTGATGAACAGAACAGAGCTCAAGGAGTTGAGCTGAGATTGGCTTCCCCTGCGAGAAAAATTTCTCTCTGCCACCTGAATTATAATTTTAAAGCAGGAAAACTCTTCATCAGGACAGCAGCATTTTAACTCCTTACATTTTGCAACCTGATCTTTGCAGAGCTAAAAAAAAAAAGAAAATCCCCATTTCCTAAAGTTGTTCAGAGTTTGCTCTGGGTTGTAAAAGTCTGTAAGGTCACCTGGATTGCTGCCCACCAGTGTGGTCCTGACAGGGCTCTCGAGGAGACAACCATTGCTGTGATTTAATCCAAATCTGTTTAATCACATTTAATCCACATGACTCAGATATGCTCACCCAGGATCCAGTTTCAGAGCTGTACTGAAGGGAGGGAAATCTTGTGTTGTCACAAGTCCTGCTGACATCAGTGGGGTTTCTTATTGATGCAGGACTTAGCACCGGCACATGCAATTACAGCAAAATTCGGGGTTTAGCAAATTTGCAATTTACTGTATTTTTAGGAAGCTATTGGAGGTGAGTAAATGAACTCTGGGCCACGTCCAGCAAAATCTCAGACTGAAGAGTTGTGCTGAGTGCCAGGGAAAATCATACAATAATCTGAAATAATTAGTGGGGTTTGGTTTATATTTTTGTCTTAGAAACGTCTCTTGCTGTGAATGAAAAAAGATCCTTTGCTTCCCTCGAGGCGTTCTGTGTTGGGTCAGAAATGTTTCAACAACAAAACCCGTAGGATTTGTCAGCATAAATAGCACCCAGATGTTTTTGCAGTGTTACTGGTTATGGTTTTCTCCTCCAACATCCCAAAATCTACTCAGCCCTTGTTATTGGGATGTAGACACAGCTCTCTGGCCTTGGAGCCCTGCATCCTCAACCCTTGCATCCCAAATCCTTCATCCCAAACCTGTATCCAAACCCTGCATCCCAAACCTGCATCCAAACCCTACATCCTAAACCTGCATCCAAACTCTACATCCTAAAATCTGCATCCCAAACCTGCACCCAAACCCTACATCCTAAACCCTGCATCCCAAACCTGCATCCAAACCCTACATCCTAAAATCTGCATCCCAAACCTGCATCCAAACCCTACATCCTAAACCCTGCATCCCAAACCTGCATCCAAACCCTACATCCCAAGCCCTGCATCCAAAACCCTCATGAAAAGCCCTGCATCCCCAAGCCCTGCATCCCCAAATCGGCATCCCACACCCTGAATTCCCAAACCTTGAATTCCCAAACCCTTCATTCCAAACCCTTCATTCCAAATCCTGCACCCAAACCCTTCATCCCAAACCCTTTTCAGAGCCAGGGGAGCTGTAATCAGCTGGGCAATCCTGGTGAACTGAGCCCACACAACTGTGCAACGTAATCCCTAAAAAAATGATGGAAAGGGCAAAAAGAAAACGCCACGCTTTCCAAACCACTGAGACCCCAGCCAGGCTTCAAGGTAAATACTGAAATAAATAAACAGTGCATGATCTGAGAGGCCAAATCTGTACCCATAGCCACAGTTTGGTGCTCATCCAGTGAAATAATAAATACAAGGTGAACTTTTTTCATCTTGCAAACTGTGTCACCTCTGGCGCATTTCTGACGTGACTATTTTTTTTTTTTTCTCTGTGGCCATTTTGCAATTTTCTCCGGGTTTGTTTTGATGGTAAATAGGCACACACATTAGCTAAAGCCAGATAATTTTCTCCTGGCCAGCTTTGCCAGTAAATCACTGAGCTATGTAATTGGGTTTGTATAAAATTATGCACTGCAAACTTGGGAATAAGTAAAACAGAAACAAAAAGTTGATTTTTGTAAATAGTACTGTTTTTTACATTCTAAACTTCTGTTTGATTCCATTTTTCTATTCCCTATTGTGATAATTCTTTAAATCTTGAATGAAAATCCAGCTACAGGATAAATTCAAGCAGAACTGGTAATAATTTCTGGTTTGGCTTGTAGGTGGAGTGGAATACAGTGGTTAACTGCAAGCAATATGTCCTGAAGATGATGGTGCTCAGACAAATACCCAATTTGATTCTGATAAATTGGATGCAAGACTTTGACCAGCATGAGAAGAACAGGTGAGAACCCTTGAGACTGATGCAGAAATAATCAGTATTTTGATGGTCAGGGAAAATATTGCTCCAGCAGCACAATAGATCTTCTATTAGAAACTCAAAATACTAATTACAATCTGCCTAAAGACTTATTATAAATGAAGTGGAGATGGAAACATGTTTATATTATGGGGAGGCTTATTTGCAGATAAGCAGGAAACCAGTCACACATCTTCACAAACATAATTTTAGCTGTTTTAATTAGCAGGTTTGCTTTGATTTAATTTAATTCAGCGATTCCTTCTATCTTTACTGACACATGTGCAAATAAAATGGGCTGACCTGGCTCCTGACAGGCCGTTTCCTTTCTCATTTCTGGATTTGTTGTTGTTGATTCCGGCAGTGTTTGCGGTGGGATGATGGGGTCAGCCCTTCCTCCCAGCACGGCCACAGATGGAGGGTGGGGATGACAACTCTGCATCTGAGGGGGCTTTTCCCCCCCAGCACTGCTGATTCCCGAGGTGCTGGGTGTCAAAGGCCAGCAGGAGTCCCAATAACCTCCAGTTTCCAGTTCTATTTAGGGTCGGGATGACAGAAAATAGAGTTTTTCTTGTGTAGCTGTGGTGAAAGTGAAGCGACCTTTTATTTGCTATACAGCCAGACCCTGAAAAGAAACCCCACGTGTGCATCAGCTTTGGGTGGAAAAACAAGCTTTAAAACTGTCAGAATTCATATATTTAATGTTTGGAGATTTGGTGGGTTTATTTAACAGTGAAAGTTGTTGTTGACAGAATAAGAACACGTAGTCCAGGCTAAAATCACAACATTAATACACTGACAAAACCCCGATCTGTGTTGACTTTGTTGAGCTTTTTGTTGGTCTGAGGGCTTGGAAAGTATTTTTTCTTCTTTATGTCAGGAAAAAATTGTTAGTACGCCAGGTGTTGTTCTCCCTTCCCTCTGCACCCCTCCCTCTGCAGTCCCACAGCTCTATGGTAGGTAATTAAAACAATCACTGAAATGTTTCAAAGCTACTGCAGCCTTTACTTGACTTTTAAAATTCCTATTTGAAGAAGAATGTTAAAATTAATTTGTATCTGGCTGAGCAAAGTGCTCTTTACTTGAGCAATGGACTTTACAACATTGCCAACAAAAAGAATGGAATTAATATTATATTTGCTTTTATCTAGGGTTATTCTGTTAACTGTTTTATACTGGAAATTAATTTCAATATCATACAGATGCCTACAAGTCTTGAATGAGGCAGTTTTAGCATGCAGCCACAGCTCTCCTAGTTCATAATCGTGGTAAAAATAAGAATTCAAAAGGAATAAAGTTGCCAGGACAATTAAATGATTCTACCCCCAGATAATGAAAGGACAAAGTTTATATTCTTGGGCTGTAAAATCTGTAAGAAGGAAAAGTGTTATTAAAGAAGCATTCTATGGTTATTTTTAAAAGAATGGTAATTTTACAAGCTTATCGTTCTACTGAGGAAAAATACTTTGCAGATGTTGGGATAGGAGCAGTTTTGCTGTGGAAATGCTCCTCTGCTTTTCTTCCCCTTCCCTATTTTCCATATTTCAGTTCCCTGCTTCTGTGGGCCTTTGGAAGCCTTGTAATTCATCCTTTATGGGATTCTTGGTCTATGGGACAGGATTTTATTATTAAAATAAGCTTTCTTTTCATCTATTCTTTTTGATCCTTGAAAAAGCCTTAATCTTTACAAATGAGTGGTTTATGTCCTTCTTCTCTCTTTCCCTGATTTCTCCCTCTTTGGGATTGGCACTACCCTGGCATGGGCAGGAGTAGTGGCAACGACTGCAAGCAGAAAAGACAAGTTGAGGAATTTTTGGGATAAATGGAATAGGTTCAGGCTTCGAAATGACTGATTAAAAAAAGGAAAAAGCCTTGTAGGATGGAAGGTTTTGTGTCTCCCTCGCCCTCGTTGGTGTATAGGGAATCCTTGCCTGGTGTGGAAGTCAATATGTGAACAAAGCAAATGTTTTTACATGTTTACTTATGGAAATCTGAGAGATACCAGGGAGCAGGGTGCAAACCAAAAATATCAATACTGACAAATTCAAATAAGGACTTTTCACCATTTAGTTTCCAATATACGACTATTTGTGCAAACATTTTCCATTTAGGAAAGAGAGCATAACTTCATCCTGTGTTTTTTCTCCTTTGTGGACATTTTTAACTCCTTCATGAGTGTTTCTAAATCCTTTTCTTCTCACCACACACAGGTATGGCAAACAAATTTACAAATGTGGATAAAAACACAACTTAAATCCTCACCTGCGTCGTTGCGCCAACACAACTCAATCTGACAGTGTGTTTTTGCCAGGTGGAACAAAGAGCAATAAATTAGTTCTGAACATTTATGATCTTGCATTATAAAGACTCCAACAGACTGTGTTCAAAATCAATTGTCAGAGTGATGGGGATTAATAACTCTGGTTCTGTAACCTTTTCCGTATCTGCAGCCTGGCTGAGGGCACGTTTCAGGATCTGCTGCCATATTTCATTATTGCAACCCCCGTTTGAAAGACCTTTTTGATGCTTAAAAAAAAGAAACAGATTAGTTTTTAGTAGGGCTGGATGAATAACTCAGAATTAATAATTCACTCAGTGAATTTTGCCTCTTATTCTGTAGGAAGAATGAAGGAAAAATAGTTGTCAAAATTTTTCTAGTGACTCATTGGGGTTTTTTTATTAATCGAAAGTAGAAATCAGATTTCAGGCTGTGTTATGTATTTGTGATTGATCAGTCAGGTGATATTGGTTTAATTCCCCAATTAATTGAGGACAAATAACAGAATAAATTTCATTATTAAATGTTTGAGGAGGCAGTTTTTAAAGATCCCTTTCCACCTTCACACACGCTTAAAATCAGGTTTGGAAAGAACTCTAGAGAGTAAAAATCTGAGTGCACAAAAACTGCTGGGAAGGAAACGTAAATAAGGCAGAAATGTGGCCAAGCCAAGTTTATTACAAGGCACAAATAAGTCTGAGGCTTCCACAAACTTTCCCTTCTTAGCTCCAGCACCTGTTTTAGGAGAAAAGTAATAAATATTGGGATAAATACGGGAGCAAGGTAAACGAGAGGTGGATTGAATTTCCCTGCCTCCCCAGCCACTGTGCTGTGTTTTAAGGGAGTGAAGTGCTGGATGTAAGTGAAGTATTGGCCCCTTTTGGCTCTCTCTGCCTGCCACCCCTGCCAGGCTGAGAGGCATCCGTGTCTTCTCCTGCGTTTTCGTGCGCTTTGCTTTGCTTTCATCCTAAATAGAGACAAAACAGTTAAATATTTCCCAAGAAAACGCCCAGATGTGGTCTGCAGGGCCGTGCATACCATGGAACTGTCATTTCCTTCGATTAACCTCCGCCTGACCTCCCTCCCCGCGGCGCTTTCCGTCCCCTGCTCCCTCACCCCAGCCTGGCGCTCTCTCAGGTGAGCGCCTCTGTCACTCAGGAGCTGGGCGCGCTCCTGGAGAGCCCCGTGGAGATGTTGGGATGGAGAACCGAAATTTGGAAAGCAGAATTTGCCCCAGATTACACAAGGCGGAGCTGGATGTGCCTGCAAGCGCAAAGGAAACGCAGCTCGGATAAGAGCGGGTGAAGAAAGTTGGATTTTAGGAGTGTCTATTAAGTGTTTTATGAATATTTTGGAATGTTTAAGATCATAAAAGGTTCATGACTGAGACCTATGGGACTTTTCTGTTGTAACTCCTTCATGTTCTCAGGAAGGGCCAGTTTGTGGAGAATAAAATCAGGACCAGGAGAGGATCAGAGTTAATGAGTCTCCTCCTTACAACACCAGAGTTTAGAAATTGCCAGGGTCATCTGTTTCATCATTTTGAAGCCCAACAGCTTCAAAATGATGAAATAGATTTAATTTGTGTTTAATCTCAATTTTTATCTACAGGTAGCAAGAAAATGAAAATTAGGAAGGCCAAAAGAAATGAAACATTTCAAAATTATTCATCCCTACAAAAATTTCAGTTATTCCAAACTGAGCTTTTTTTTTGCCTGGTGGTTTGCAAGCAATGCTGATGTTTGTGTCAGCTTGGGACAATTTCATTTTATTTTTTTGTCCTGAGGTTCCTCTAGAGAGAACAATGTGGAACTGAGATATTATGAATCCAGTCAGATCATGCTTTGGGCTGACAGCAGAGAAAGCAAAGCCTACATTGGATTCATAACTTCTGCTTATGGAATAAAATATATTTTGGGATGATAACAAGGCCATGTGTGGTGAAGAACCTCTTCATCCCAGAGTAAGCTGGCACAGTGGCACAGGCTGAAACTAAGCACTTTGGTTCTAGCCTTAATTTGACTGTTAAATCTCATCTTTTTTGCTGAGATATTAAAAACGTGCCATCAGAACCCTCAGCATCACATCAATTCCTATGGATGAGGGTGGTTTATCCCTTAAATCAGTCTGTGATGTACTAAATAGGTCAGAAAATTCCTCACCATTTCATCACCAGGAATAATTTACAGATCTTACAGGATTTTTGTAAATAGAGAATCCTGGAAATGTTTAGTTGGAAAAGAACTTTAAGACCATCGAGTCTTTTTTTTTCCTGAATTCCACTTTTTCCTTTTTTAAAATTATCCCATTAACACTTAAAGAACAGAGTCTAAGCATGCAGCATTCCACGATTTCTACTCCACCCCTGAGATCATGAAACCTGTTGGAAAATAGTTTTAAAGCAAGAAAGGATTGCAATGTAAGATTCCTGTTCACACACTGGATCCATTCCTTCAGCCAAGAGTTTATAATCTATTTTTAAAGTTTTTATTCATGCTGGCTTTTGTTTTTTCCCCATTCTAGTGGGACTGTTACATTTATAAATCAGGAGGAAGCAGATATTGCAGATATGGACAGTGGGGATGTTGGTGAGAAGTTCCAGCATGGTGTGGTTGGTGGACCAGTAGCACCAAGTTCCTGCACTGGTGGGAGCTGGTGTGACTCTGCTTTAATTAATACCTAAAAAAATCATTCTATAATTCCACAGGGCTTGTAAAAAAATTCCACTTTTGGAGTAAATGTGACCCATTACTATCTCGTTTTTTGTCCGTTACCGTTAAGGTTTTTGCGAACGGTTCCCCAGAAAAATCCCCAATATTTTCTGTGCAATCCTCCCCCAAACCAATCTGCAGTGACGGGGCTGCACTCACCTGCTGGAGTGGAGAATTTGAGTGGAAGAACAAAAAGAAACTGAAATTGCCTTAGGGATTGAGGTCAGGTGAAGGTTAATCAAAGGAAATGACGGTAAAATGGCATTCAGGGCTCTTGGTACATTTTTAATCATTCCTCTCTCTCTGTCGCTCATAAAAGGCACAAAAGATGTCCAACTTTTTGCCATTGTATTTAGTTAAGGATGGCTTCTATTTTTGTCCTGATTGTTTTAAAATAGCCTTTCTTTTTGGTTTCTCTCGTAGATTTAGCTCCTGGAAACTTGCATTGCAGTGCCTCAAAGATGTGTGTGGGAAATTGGGAATGTGTGTGTGGGGGGAAGAAGAATGTTAAGAAAAGGGAGTAATTTTCCCCAGAATATCTCTCATTTTAACTTCTCTTTCTCAAGTGATAGGTTTTGAAGGATTTCTAGAAGTCATGAGTTTAGGGAATAAATACTCAGGAAAGCTAAATATTCACATTATTACACAAGTGTCAAGCTACGTGAAGTTCATGATTGCAACTACTGGAAACAAGAATAGTTTCATACTCTGCTATCTACAAGTTATTGCTCTGGTTTTAAATCTAGGTATTTTTTATATTTTTTGTAAAAAATATTAGAATAATCTCCACAATTGCTATGAAATCGTGAAGTCATGTTTGAATTTCCAGGCTGCTGGATATATTCTGATTTTGTGTGTATGGAAAGGCCCCGTTTGGGAACTTTTCTTTCCCAAGTTTGGAGTTGTCACTTTATGCCCGTCACCTCAGATAACTCTGGCATAACTACAGCAGGAACAGGAGCAACTTTATGTAACTTATAACTGCCCAAGGCGACTTTTAAAAAATGTGAGCAATGCATTTTTTTTTTTTAACTCTGTTTGTATAGACTCCCTTCCCCCTGTAACACAAAGGGTCCTAAATGGGATGGATTAAACCAAACAGCTTTTAACTGAGGTAACTTGGTGTAGCAAATGTGTTCTCCCTGCTCTTTTCATCAGTGCTGTGCACTGAGCCCCTCGAACGATGCAGCTGGAGCTGAGCTTAGGCAGGACCTTGAGCCAAGTCTAGGCAAGACCTTAAGCCTTTGAGGAGGTTTAAAAACACATCCCTGCAGCCCCATGCAGAGAGTGTCCCCACCGTGTGTTGCAGGAAAATGAGATTTTATGCATGTGAGATGCTCCACACTTTGAGGGGGGAAAAAATGAAATAGTGGCTCTGGAAGTGATTTTCCTGTGTGCCCCTGTGCTGGTGTGGCCGGGAGTGCCACTGGGAATGTGGCACTTTTCTGCCAGATCCCACTTAGCAAGGGCTGCCACATGGATGCCAGATGGGCTCTTTGCCAGGGAGGAGGAGGAGGAGGAGGAGGAGGGAAAGCCTTGCCCACCCCGCAAACGCTGCTGAGAAAAAGCCTGTCAGGGAATTCGTGTAAAAATTGGGGAAAAAGGGGCAATCTGTGCCAGAGGCTGTTGAGCAAAGCTGGGCTGAGCCGGGCTCGCTCCCAGGGCAGGGCAGGGCAGGGCAGAGGAGCGCGGTGGGGAGGGCTGGGCTCTGGGGCTGGGCTTCTGCAGCTCCCAGCAGCAAGGGCCTGGTTTGCAGGCACAGAGAGATGAGGAGCCCGGGGATTTCCATGTTTCAGGTCTGACTGGGCATTTCTGGCGCTGTAACAATGCCAGTGCCAGGTTTATGGAGGGCGTTTTTCAGCACAGCCTCAGCCCGAGCAGCCAGTGCTGCCCCTGTGGCTCCCTGTCTGGCAAAACCTCTGTGCTACTAACAGAAATGCAGATATGCAGATGATTTTTGGTGTGACTTTGGCAAAACAGGAATGCCTGTTTGAGAAAAATAACAAAATGTGAGAGAGATCATTTAAAATGAAAACTGAGTACCTGAGTTGAAGGCAGCAGTAACTGCTGACAACTGGACTGAGGGAATGGGATTTTTCCACCTGGTTTAGTAGAAGACGCCACTGCCCATGGCAAGGGAGTTGAAACTGGATGAGCTTTTATGTCCCTTCTAAACCAAACCATTCTATGATTTTTTTTTATTTTTATTTTTTTAACAAACAACATGACCTCAGAATTTTGCTGAAATAAATACTAAAGAGTCATGGCCAGAACATATCTCTATTTTTAAAACATCAGTAAAAATATTCAGTCTATTATACCCCTTCATGCCCAGATTATTCAAGTGTGGCAAAGATCAAGTTGGTTTGAGCATTTTATTGCAACTACTGGGATCATCATCCCCTCTCCTGCCCCTGGAGCCCACCCTGGATCAGGGCTGCTTGTGAGGCCGACAAGTTGTGATCTGAATGCAGCTGGATTAGTGGGTTTGGGTGTTTGCCGTGTTGCAAAGTGACTGTGGGATAAAAGAGGATTATTTAGAGTTTCCCCATGGGTGCAAAGTGGGGTTTGTGGGCAAAGTGGGGTTGGGGGGTCTGGTGTTCAGTCTCTGCTGAAGCTGAGCTGAGGGCAGTGAAGCAGCTGAGCTGAGGGGAAGCTCTGCCCTGTGTCTCACAGTTTTCCAGGCTGGTTTTAACATCTTGTACCGAATTAGCAGCCTGAGAGGGGGGCTCAGGGTGAGGAACCTCCCTGGAGCATCAAAGCAATATGATAAAATGTGATGGAGGAACAGCAACAACTGATGGCTTTGCATTTCCTTTCACTCCCTGTTTTTGGAGAGAAACCTTCCATGTGAGCATTCTCAGGTGATGCCTTGGTTTCTGTTGGAATAAATTGCTTGTCTCAGTTTGCTCCCTGAGCCTTTTGACAAAAATAATGTGGTTTTGTGCCTTATTAGAAGCGTGGTTGAGCCCAAGCCCTGACAGGGCTGTGCTGGGTGTGAGGGATCAGGGAAGGTCAGGGATGTGCTGAGTACAGAGGCTCTGGAGGCTGCTGGCAAACAGAGGGTTTGTCTCTGGTGCTCTGAGCTTTCCACCTTCCTTTTCCTCCCTTCCACCATCAAGATGCAGGGATGTTCAGGAGAAAATTCATACTAATTTTAGATGTCCGATTTAGGTTGCCCCTGGCTGTAACAAAGCACAGGCTCTGCTTGCTGCAGGTTTCTTCAGTCACAGAGTCAGTTTTCCATTTGAGCCCAGCTCTGGTGAGCAGAAAGCACAATGGGAGCAGCTCCACATCTCAGACAGGGCTGTTCCCCTGCCAGAGCTGTCACCAGGCCACTGGGCTCTCGCTGAGCACCCAAATCAGATCCCTTGTGAGGGCAGAACCTGCAAGGCAATTTTGCTGTTGAGGCAGCTCATTTTATTGTGAAGGCTTCTGTGATAAATCCTCAGTGCAAGCGAGGTTTGAAAAAGAAAGGAGTCAAAGCCTTTGAAAACATTTCTAAGTGGGAAAGTTTCACAATGAGCTTGGGGTAAAGCCCAGTTTTCACCATGCCCAGTCAGGTGGGAATGATCTCCATGATTGCCTGCTGGGTCATCCCTTCTCCTGGTGCGGCTCTGGAATCAGTGAGGAGCAAAAGGCAGCCAGCTCTATATTCAGATCAGGGGAGGAGGTAGACCCCCTTCCTGAGGTTATTTGTTGTATCACCCAAAGTTAATTTAATGATTAAAATAGAGACAAAGCAGTTCTGCAGGATTTTAACCTGAGAATGCCCTGGGAGCAGTCACTGCTGCAGGAGGATGGGATTCCAGAACCTCCTGGGCACCACCCGGGCCCTGTCCTTGTGCCATGTGCTCCAGGAGGACCTGGCCTGAGCAGGGAGGTTGGCACCAGTGCTGCTCCAACCTTACCCATTGCTCGGGGATGGTCTGCAGGAGGGCATTAACAACCAGGACATTCCTCTGTGGGCTTGGTTTGGAAACAGGAGCTGCCTGGAAGGAGATCTCTGCAATCAGGGAGGTTCTCCCTGCTGAAACCATCAGAAATTTGGGAGGGCCGTGGCTGCCTGGGCAGCCCTGAGAGGCTTTGGACCATTTGCTGAGGCCACCTGTGGTTGTGGGTTTAGAGAATGTGTCACTATTTCACTCTGGCATCCCTTCAAAGTCCTAATTCTGTGCATCAGTGTCTTTCAGATGAAGAAAGTGAAATCCTTTCTTGCCCTTGGTGTCTGAGTAAATTGATATCAAATTCTCTAATGAAAAGACAACTGTTGTCAGCAGAGGCAAGCAACAAGAAAATCTGGGACAGGAGGTAACTTCATGATGGATTCTACATCCTCAGGGACTTTCTAAGCTCTGAGGATTAATTTTCTATTATATCCACGTGTGGGGCTTCCCTTAAATACACTTCCACTAACAACTTAATACTTTTTTCAATTACTGTATCATAAAATGCTACAACTTTTTTTGACATTCTGCCACTTGGAGGCCAAAGCTTTCATCCCTGTGACCGTTGTTAGCACCTTTTCCTTTTCTTAAATGAAGCATCTTTTTGCTGCCCCACTGAAACCAAGGTTTTGTGGAGAAAAAGGAAAAAAAAAACCAGGGAAAAAACCTCTTGGGAACTGAATTTCTGCAGGGGCTTGCACACCATGAGCTGGATCTGCAAGTCCTGATGGACTTGCAAATCCTTACCAAGTGCCTCTTCTCAGTATTTGAGCTCAGTTGCTTCAGTTTATTTTATTATCTTTATTTTTTTAATATTTCTTTATCTATTCTTTATTTTACCATCTCTATTTCCTTTATAGTAATTCTAAGAATGCATTCAGACAAAAAAAAAATGTCATTTTTACTTGTCCACGTGCTTGACTGTGTGAGATAAAGCCAGAGCACCAGAGATCCAGAATTTCCTGAGTGCATCAGAATTTCATAGTGCATCTAAAAATTAATTGCTCAGAGTATGAGCCAGTGGTTTGTCAAGAAGAAGGATTTGGATAACTACAGGCTACAAGCTATTTTAAGAGAGTGGTCAGTAGCTCATTTGGTTTGGAGTTCTCTACCTGGAAGTGTAAGGAGCTGGAGAAGGAAAAATAGTGTGAGGTGTTAGAAAATGAGCTGGGTGCTAAGGGGAGGCTCCAGCATTGGTGGGGATGTGTTCCCCTTTGGAGCACTGATGGCTCAGTGCTGTGGGGCCACTTCTGGTAGAACAAGGCTTGAGAGAACTTCTTCACCTGGGAACTCACAGAACCCTTTTGATTTTGCTGGCGAGTGAGGAGAAAGGATGCTCTCATTTAACAGGACTCAGAACTCTGTAATTTTAGGAATACTACCCCGGTTGCCCCCAAGTAAATCAGTATTTTTTATGTTTTTATGATTTTATAACCAAAAATAGATATCTTTAGTGTAAGTATGTGATTTTACAGCCAAATGTTACTAAATCAGGATAAGATGTATTGAGAAGTTGGAGGTGATTGTAGAAGGAGCTTGGGCAGATATGGAGATTCCCATGGGAGAACAGAAGGCTCTTTGTGCAGGCACAGGGCAGGCAGGGACCAGGAGATCTGTCTGTCCCCCGCCAGGATGGAATCATGGAATGGTTTGGGTTTGAAGGACCCTGAAGTTCATCCAGTCCCACCCCTGCCATGGCCACCTTCCACTATCCCAGGTTGCTCCAAGCCCTGTCCAGCCTGGCCTTGGACACTTGCAGGGCTGGAGAGCCCACAGCCCAAAGGCTGGGTGAATAGAAGAGTTGGGAAACAAGGCTGCCCAGCTGCTTTCCCACATTTTCTATCTCCTTCAGTGAGGGAAAGAGGGAAAAGCCTGCCTGACACAATGTTCACAAGGGACACGTCACCGAGTGTCAGCGCAGGGAGCATGAACTGATCCCAGTTAATCTTCCCTGCTTCCTTCTGCACCTCCATTTTATAAACTGAAATTGGCAGGGAATTATGGCCACAAAACCTGATTTCTGCCTCAGTTCTGCTCCTCGGCACAGAACTACCTGACAATTAATATTTGTGTATACCTTTTGAAATCTGTGACCTTTGGGGAGTTGACAGAGCTATAATATTGGTCTTTGTGTGCTCGCCTGGCTTTTAAAGTCCCTGCCTGGTGGATGTAAGTTCAGTGGATACAGATCTGAAACTTGATTTCCTCAGTATAGCTGCATTAGCATTCAGCTGTGGGTATGTAAGATAATAGTATTAAAAGCAACCTTCCATCCTGTTGTCATGGATGCAGCACAGCCCAATCCTGGGAGCACTACACCACCGGTCTTTGTACAATCTCATTTTTATCTACAAATTTTGATTTAATTATACCAGAAATTCTGCAGCCGTCTATAATATATGATTTTATTTTCCATTTCGAGCATAAAAATGTAAGAATTGAGCAGCTCGAGCTCTTTGTCCAGCGCTCTTTTTTTTTTTTTTGCATTCCAAGTATCTGTCAGTATTAGTTATGAGACTGTGTGAAATAAGTAGCCATGAAAGATGCCTGCTTTTATGACAGAATGAGTGGTTTCATGAATTTTAAAGGAGCACATTTGTATTTTCCGTTCTTGAACTACATGGGCTACTCGCAAATATGACAGAAGATAATTGTTTGAGGAATTATGATGCCTTTCAAGATTTTTGCGGGATATTACTATTTTCATAATCTTTCATTTATCAGCCTCTGCGGCTTGATTTATTTACGGGTGTAATTTGGAAATTAAAGTACTCCCACTCTGGCAGGAAAGGTACACGTTTGCTTCGTGTGGCTGGTGCTCCCTCCCCTTGGCAGAGATAACGAATGTGCTGATTTTAGTGTCAGACACCAAGGAAGGTGGCAGGGCTGGGGGCACTCAGGTGTGATCCTGGCCCACGTGAGCCACGAGGGAAGAGCCTGGAGCCTTGGGACGAGCGGGGATTTCAACCTCCAGCAGCACCCATGGCAGCAGGCAGAGCGTGTGCTCCGTTTGTTGGGATTTAAATGAAGGCATTGTTAGCAGGGATTTGGTGCGAGCGAGTAAAGGCTTCAAGCCTTTAATTGACTCGGAAAATCTTTTTAGTTGTGATTAGAGGGACAGATACTCAGCTGGTGAGGACTGATGGTGCTCCATTGAATCAATTTTCATACCCTGTCTGGAGTCAATGGAGCAGGGCTCATTTATAACCCTGTACCTGGCCTGTTATTATAAAAAAAACATTCCAAGCCTGATATCTGAGTGGTACAGTAACCTTTTATCAGGGAGCTGCTTGGCTCGATTTAAAAAAATTCATCAAAACTGGGGGTAAAATCCTCGGGCTAATAAATTCAGTGGCATGAGCTATTTCCATTTGGTTGGGAATTTAAGTGTGGAAACCTATGGCCGTGTCCTATTTGCTTGAAAGCTCGGTGATGGATCTGCCATACTTTCATATTTAGCATAAGGTTGTCTTCTTAAGGACTAAAATGAAGCATCTCTATATCTATATGAAGCATCTCTATATCTGTGCAAAGCATCTCCATATGAAGCATCTTTTAAAGACTAAATGAAGCATCTCCATAGTCTTTTCTGCTTTAGCCTTGAAGTATTTTTATTTTTTCCCTTGGCAATATTATCTTACTTTCCATCCTGTGATAACTGCATAGAAGGATTTTATTTTATGGGTAAAAAAAAAAAAAATCTGGATATCTTTCTGTAATAAACTTGTCCCTAACATCTGAATATTATCACTGAAGATCCCCTCTCGAAATTCTGTGCATGCCCGTAATTAAACTGCTCTGAAAGGTGCAGCCAGGAGAACCAGGCACCAACATTATGGAGTGAAAATTAAAGAGGCAAAACATCAGAGTGTCTACTGTATGTGCCTGCTGTTAGACACTCAAGCATGGAGAACAGGATACACCTCTATGGATGGATGGCTTTCCTTATTAAAAAAACACAGTAGGACTCACAGTAGGGGAACGCACTAAAACAAGGCTTTGTAGTAATTTCCTTGAAAGAAATTTCCCAAGATAGCAACTTAAAAAAGCTTTTAATCTCACTACTGGCTCTATAGAGAGTTTTACTGGGGCTGGGATAAAAAAGGCCATGAGATTGCAGTGATCTGGTAGAGTTGGTCTGAAGCCTCTTCCCTCCCAAGAAAAGGATTAGACTTTCCTTGCACCAGAACAAGGGTTGAATAGATTGATGCGATTCTGGCATATTTAAGAACCTTAAATACATATCTCTCAAGTCTGAAATGAAGTGGGAAAACAGAAATCCCCTTTCCCAGCTGGAATGCTTGGCCAACCACGCTGCCGTGCGACACCGAGCCGATGCGTTAGATCAAGGTTCCTTCTGCATGTCTAAATTTGAAACCTCTGTCCCTCGTGATTTTGAGCTGATACTTTATTTTGGGTCTCTGAGCAGTGTCCTTTCCCACTTGGGAGGAACATAAAGTGTTTCTCATAAATTCCTGAAGAAGAACCCAACAGGACCATGTCTTGCAGCAGCTTGTTGTGCTGCACTGGGCCAGTAACTCACTCACTGAGATTTGCCTTACCTGCTGTCCATTCTACATGACTATTAAACACCAAAGTAAATAAAAAAAACCCCAAAATCTGGCTAAATCCCCCTGCAAACCTGCTGGAAGGCTGGTCCTTGTGTTACAGTTACCTGATAACCCTGAAACTGCTGTGGCTGCAGCTCTTGGTGCCGGTGCACGTGCCCAGGGCCACGCTCTGCAGTCCTGTGGCTTCTCCTCAACCTTCTCCTTTCCTGTTTTGGTGCTGTGGCTGTGGGGAGGTGGCCCCAGGGGTTTGGTAGAAGGGGCTGGTGGTGCAGCAGGAGCTGCCCATGCTCCCCTCCAGGCAGCACCGGAGTGCCCAGCACCGTGCGTGAGCAGTGGTGGAGGAGAGGGAACATCTTGTACCTATCTTGTGTCAGCAAGCTGAGAACAGGCAAGGAACATGTCTGATAATGTGTTTCACATTGAAATAATTAAAGAGAATTGTTGCTGGAGGGAAATGTGCCTTTAAAAATTAACCCTGACATCTCTCCAACAATTTGGCGTATTACAAGAGATCCTTTTTTCCCCTTTTGAATTTTTTTTTCCCTTCTTTAGTTTTACTAAACTTGATATGCATTTTTCAGCACTTTGGAAAATGCAGAGCCTTTGAAAACTTCCCTGTACGAATAGTCTATACTTACAAGAGCAGCCCATCTATTTTCCACTGAACTACTCGTAGGACTGATGTTTAAAGGAACGGGGCTGAAGTAAATGACACGTTCTGCAATGCCCTGGAGCCTCTGCTAGTTATTATTGTTTGAATCTCTGTCTTGATTGCATATATTGCGGTCTTCTATCACACAGGGAGCCAGTTTTGAAACCTGAATGTTGTTCCTCAAATAACCATCGAGCAGCTCGCTTTATTATTTCTTCTTACGCTGAAAAAATATCCTTGGAAATTGAAAGGAGTCATTTCCATAAAGCACTCAAAGTTTAAAAATGTTCTTTTTGAAGGAGCTGGAGTATTTGAAAACAGATGTTAATGTCTATAAATGCAGTATTACTTATTTTTTTTAAATTTGAGCTGTGGCAACACCAATTACATTCACATTTTTGTCATCTGTAGGAAGTTAAATATATGACCAGGTATCAATGATCAGGAAGTTTGGCTTCGCTATATCATGGCTATAAAAGTTATTTACTGGTTGAAGAACTGTGCAACTCTTTATTGGGGTGAGTTTCTGTATTTTCTGTTCTCTGTTTGATCATAATTTGCCAGTCCAGGGGTAGGAAATGTTGGGTTTCTCTCCCTTTGTTTATTTGCTAATTTGAAGCTGCATTTCCAGCCTGGAAAAGGGCACAGGAGGTGGCAGGACTGGGGAGGGTGCTCAGGCTGCTTTTCCTGTCCCATGTGGCCTTGGACTGTGGGAGTTTCCCAGGCTCTTTCCCTGTGCTGGTCACCGGGAGGAATCTGAGGGGTTATTCCAGACCTGGTGGCTAGAATTCTGCACTTCCCTGGCTTGGGGAATGGCTGAGGTGCTGCTGAGGCATCCCTGGCTTTCAACTCTGCAACTCAGAAAGCAGGCATGCAAACTGCTCTTCAGATGCTGCAAAGTCTTTTTGTTTTCATTTTTTTCCTTTCTTTATTTTTTCTTCTTTTGAATAACGTGTGACCCAATGGAGGCAAACACAGAGCAATGCACAGGAGCAGGAACACACTTTGAGTTTATCTCTGCAGTTGCCAGGTTGCAGGGCAGATTCCTGGGTGACACTCTCTGTGCTGGAGCACCTCAGTCTGGGGTTTGCACCTTGCAGGAGCCAAACCCTCCTGCATTCCTCAGCCAAGGAGAACAGCCTTATATTCAGCCTCGTATTTCCTCTTCCCTTAACTTTTGACAATTTGGTGAGCTTGGGCACAATCCTCCAAGATGCTGAGTACCCCCACAGGCATTTAACCAGGACAGCTGATGGTTTGTGCTGCTTCCTATGACTGGGTCCTTCCTTGGTTAAATTTAAAACACAAAATACTTTAAAAACACTCCTTAAAAGATTTTTCTTGACTTGGGAAGGATTTTTGCCTTTTTTATAAAACCAGCAGCTGAAGAAATATCTGTTAGCTGCTGGGATATGTGCTATAAGCCTGGCTGTACACAATATTGCTGGGATGTACTTTTTGGCTATTAAAGGCTCATTAAAAAAATTAAAGTCCCCACAATTTACAATATTTTCCATTGAAATAGCATGTTAACACATTTCTTTAATCAGTGTGTAACTGTCAGGGGAAAGAACAATTCATCTAGTATATGCATACATTATGAAAAAAAATTATCAGATTTAATTTTATTTGTTTTATATTCAGGGCTTTTTTGAAGGAATTCCTGCAGGGAAATGGTTAATCTATTTTTAACTAAAGCTTACTTTTGTAATCTATCCAGTGCTTAGAGTTCTGTCATTGATCTATGATTTATGTGATTTAAACCACCTCTTGGCTGTAACATTGGTTTCTATCCAAGATGCTGAGCTGAATACTAATTACGAGATCAAATTTATGCTGTTGGGCTAAGCAGCTGAAGGAGCTTTCCATGCAGGACTCCCTTAAACCGCGCCACCGTTGAGCATTAGTGGAATATTTGGTGAGGGGGATGGGGGAAAAAAAGCTGGAAAGGGGGGAAAAAATACAGCAAGAAAGCTGAAGTGTCCTTTGAAAGCTTTATTTTTAGTTCCCTTGAATGAGTGCACAGTGCTGGATGCAGAAATTCAGCGTGTGAATATGCACATGGGGCTGTTTTTCCAGCAGAATCTCACTAATTCCCCCTAACGACTGGGAAACCCACTGAGAAAAGCCAAATGGCACCAGCGAGCAAACAAATAAATATGATTGAGGAGATTTTACTCCAAGATGTATTTTATGCCTTTATTTTGACAAGTATCACGTTGTCAGAATGATTTATGGTATTTCAGAGCGTACCAGTAAATGCACTGTAGGATGGGTCCTTACAGGAAGAAAGTCTGGGTAACAATAGCTTTGCTTTACCTCTCCTTAAAGCATTTTTGCTGAGAAATAAGCCAAGAGCACCAATTTTATAGAAAGGAGAGGTGTCCTTCAGTAAGAATGAGTACCAATTCTATTCTCCTGCATCACCTTTGCAGAGGAGGTTGGGATGGCAGCAATTTTCTTTGGGAGAAAAGGAGTCAAAACCTGCTCCAAGAGCTCAGAATCCAAACACCAGT
Organism: Irena cyanogastra; assembly: GCA_013397155.1. Taxonomy (NCBI): domain Eukaryota; kingdom Metazoa; phylum Chordata; class Aves; order Passeriformes; family Irenidae; genus Irena; species Irena cyanogastra. Next base: position 41,940 of record VWZV01015496.1, read on the forward strand.
CTGAATAGAAAAGAAATTTCCTATTGGAATTTTATTGATTATAATGATTTTTGAGAGGAAACGTATTCCAATGCGCCATTAAACTTTCATCTCTGTTGGTGCAGTGTTGAGGTGTTTTGTTTTGATGATGCTGTAATATTTTAACTTGCTCAGGTTTCTTGTATTTTTTGGTTTGTTTATTTATTTGCTTGTTTATAGTGTTGTTTTCCTGTTTCCCAATGCTTTGGCTTATATTTTGATCCAATTGGGCAACTGGAACATTTTCAGCCTCCCATTGCACCCCATTAAAATGGAACATTTCCATAAAACGCTTTCCCAAATTCAACTTCGCCAGAACCATTCTAGGAAACTTTTCAGAGATCTTTTAAGAAAATTTAATCTTCCCCACAGGGGAAAATACTGGGATTTCTCACAGAATTCCAGGTTGTGACCATTTCTCCTGCCTTTTTAACTGGGGAGTGGTGTGTTCTGCCCCTGGGGCTTTGGGAAGGTGGCCTTGGCCAACGGATCAGACACGGAGCAGGGGAAGGATTTGGATCCTTGCTGTTTTCCCCGTGATCTCCATGCTGCCACTGGTGAGGATCATTGTCTGGAGCCCCGTCTGGGGGGCTGTGTGTCCCCTCCCCTGGCAGAGGTTCCTGGAGCCAGCAGGTCTTCCCGCTCCGGCCGTAGGAGGCCCTTTAGTGGGGAATCATTTTCCTTTTATCCTTATTGTTGCTCGCTTTAAAAACAGAACCCAAAGCAAATAGAAAACCAGAAACAGAAATAAAGCAAACAGAAAACCTTGAAGGAGTTTCTTCCAAGGGTAATTTTAGACTAATGACCTCTGGTTGTGTATCTATTGCTCATGATCTTCCTCATTTATTATTTCTCCCATTTCTAATGTGGAGAAACTCATATTTAAGTTAGATTCTTTTTCCTTTTCAAAATTATATTATTTATAGTCCACTTGATGTCATACTTGCTTTTAATGTACATTGTTATAAGCAATTTGCAACGTGGAAATAATCCACACTGCACGTTTGGGGAAAAGCTTTTGAATATCCATATGCACATGTGATGCTGAGGTGGGATGTGCTTGGGGGCAGTTTTATTAAGACGTGCCACAGTTCATGATCCCATCTGTGTATTTTGTTGTCCTGTGATGCCATCCTTACCTGCCCTCTCTGTACCTACAGCAGATTCTTTCCTAAATGCAGCCGGTCTTAACAGAATGAATTTCCTTACAGGCTTCAGTCTGCAAAAGGGACACTATCAAAAATCCTGGGTGAGCCCAGGGGCACTGGAGCACCCTCACGTTGTGGCTGTGACTGCAGTCAGGTCACTTTGGCAGCTGACTGGGACCCCTGGATGTGAGACATTCCCTCAGTGCTTCTGCAGGGAAATAATTTGCACCCTTGGTGGTGTTGCTGATCTCGAATGATCTGAGGTAAAACAACAGAAATGAGGATGGGTCTGGAGTTAATTGCTGTCATGGTCTGAGGGACTTCAAAGGGATGATTTTATCAGAAGCCTCATTAAGTGGGTTGGATGTTTTGCTGTGCAGAGCAGGTGGCTGGAGTGCTCCAAGGGGAGGTGTTTGAAGCTGGGGAGCACCTCTGGGACTCTCCGTGCCCGCGGAGCTGCCAGGGCAGGGAGGAGCTCCAGCAGAGTCCCCCAAGGTGGCCTGAGGGCTGGACATGTGTCAGGGGAGGCTTGTGGGGGCCACGGACCCCAGGCCACCCCAGTGGGGGCCCCACCTGAGCAGGAGATGTTGCTCTGGAGCCTTGGCTCGTGGGGCTGACGCTGTGGGAGCCACACGGGACCTGTGTGGCCTCGGGACGGTGGCTGTGCCCATGGCCAGGGCCCTGGATGCCATGGTAGCCTTCCTTCCCTGCAGCAGGCCTTGCCCTGGTCTGCACCTGCCTCTTGCACAGCTTTTACAGAGCAGAAACTCACTGAGGAGCAGAGAACTCCTCTATAAACCTGGATAAAGTAACATTCTAGAGGAAAAACATACAATATTCTGAATATATATATACACACACATATATATACACATATATATATATATACACACACACACTAAATGTTTGTTCTGTTTGCCTTTTCTTTCTCTGCAGCAGAACTGTTAAATTCACAATTATAGGTTTGGCAGTGAACTGAGGGGATTTCAACTGAAAGTACAGAAACTAAAATTGTAGCGATGTAACACATCCCTGTGCTTACACCTGGGTATATAAAATGTGATTTATGCCTGATAGATGAGCAGATATTTTTTATATCTTCATATATGTATATATCAATAGTACATGAGGGAATTTATTTCCTCAGTCACAGAACCAGAATAGAATGGTTTGGGTGGGAAGGGACCTCAAAGATCATCCAGTGCCACCCCTGCCATGGGCAGGGACACCTCCCACTGTCCCAGGTTGCTCCAAGCCTGTCCAACCTGGCCTGGGACACTCCCAGGGATGGGGCAGCCACGGCTCCTCTGGGCCAGGTAATCATTCCAGGGGAAATCCAGATTTTCTCTGCTTCCACAGGGATGCTCCCTAATCTCCCAGATGCAAAACTGACAAGTAAAAGGCTTGAGCTCAACTCAGACTGCTGAACATTCAAGATGAATGTTCACCCCACACAAATCAGATTTTTGCTCTTGGGAATCCATTTTTCAGCAGCACCCAAATCCTGCTTCTTCTTAAGTTTGAATCCCAGCAACAAAGAGCAGAGAAATCCAAACCACATCAGACATTTGGGATGCCCTTCTCAAGGAAGCAGCAGCCCTGGAAGAGCTGAAGTAGCTTTAAAGCACTGCTGGGTTTTCACAGAAAATGATTACAAGTTCAGAGATAATTTATAAAAGAGCGTGGGAGCTGTGTAGTTCCTGCAAACCAGTGGAAATTAATAAAACCCAAGGCTGGCTATTAGATAAACCCGAGCAGACAAAGTGTGTGTAACTACCCGTAGAGGGGCTGACATGATGAATGATGATGGATCCAAACCCATCTGAAGTTTTTTAGGAATAATAGCAGCATAAAGTCATTTCTATAGGGTACCTAAAGGTGCCTGAAACAGCAGTATATTGGAGGTTGCATATTATGCTAAGAATGACAAGTATTTATGATTGGAAGGTGTCTGGGCTGGGATTATCAGTTTTTGTAAACCTTTTCTCACTTCTTTAATCTTCAATTTGAAGACCCATCTAGAGATTAAAAAAAAAAAAAAAAAAAGATGATTACTAGAACTGCCCTGCAGAGATAGTAAACACCCTCTCACCTCAGTGCCTGGTACCACACAGGTGTTTTCCTTCTGGAGGAATGAATGTTTTCCCTGGGGAACAAGTGGGGAGAGGCACCTGTGTAGCCTGGATGAGGGTGGGCAACAGCTCAGCTCAGTTAAATCAAGCTCTGCTCAACTAAACTCCTTCCTAGGACTGGGAAAGAAAAATCCTCCTGTGCGGTGCCAGCTGTGAATTTTATATTAATGCAATCGTAAGTGTTGTTGAGTTTGCTGTTTGGGGGGTGTTTAAAGTGTTTTTTTTTTAATTTATGGTCACAGCACTTGTGGTTAAATGTGGCAGCTGAAGAAAAATAATGGGTACAAGTGTAGAGAATGGACAGAAATGTGTGTAACCACCAGGGGCATGCAGTGGAGTTTTAGAAGTAAAATGCCCCTTCTGCACAACTGCAGCCTTCCAGCTGTCTCTGTGCCTCTGGGGTGTTGCTGTCCTGGTCAGGTTTTTCTGAGAGTACAACAAACACAACCTGCTTTTGTCTCAGGTTTAGCAAGAGAGAAACTTTGGTGCCGTGCACAGACTGACTCCCAAAACCTGAGGAAACCCCAACCTCTGCTAGCACACTGCAGCAATGTGTTCTGCTGGCTCTCTTAGGTCTGTAAGAGCCTTTGAGACAGAGGGAATTTTTCCAGCGTCGACTGTGGAGATTTGTGACTTCAGATGTGAATGTCCCTTTCTCAACCCTGCTGCCAGTGACCCACTGCACTGCGAGTGTCTCACATCATAAAGTGCTTATTCACAGAGGGCTCTGACCAGGGCTATCTGGAGGGTGGGAGATGCTTTCCTGGCAATGGGATGTGAACGTTGTGGGGCAGATCTTCAGCTGGGATAAAAATCCTGCTCGGTCTCTGTGGCTCAAAGGACGTCTGTTAATTCATGTGGAAAACTCGTGACCCCGGAGACATCACAAAGTTCAGTGTCCTTGAGCAAGTGCCACACTTTGCAGTCAAGATCAAAATGTCTTTCTCCCTCAGATTCACTTGAATTTTAATTTTTCTAAAAGTCCTTTAAATTGTTTTATACTGAAACCTACAGTATTATCCAGGATAACTTTGAGGAATGCTCTGTGTGCTCTCCCTTTCTCTTTTACTGAGTTATTGAATTTCCTGGTAGGAACACGGAGCCCTGAAAGCTCACCTGGCTCCTCTGCTCATGGGCTGTGCTCATCCTGTGCAGAGGTTGAGCTCTGGCCTGGCCATTATCACCAAAGCAGCCATCCAGGACTTTATTTGGTTATCTTTGAAAGAGGAAAATCTTTGATTTCCAATTTAGTTACATCAAGTATTTGAGGAAAGTCTCTCAGCTGGAGGATTTTGGAGGGCAGACTGGGAGCTGGTTTGCCTGCCAGGGGTGTGCTCTGGGCACTTTTCTCTCGTGTTTTGGTGGTGAATTGAGAGGTGGGACTGCCTTGTGCTGGAGCAAATCCCCTGAGCAGAGGATTTGCAGATCCTTGGCAGGGGTGCAGGGCAGCCAAGCAGCCTCCAGGCAGTGCAGCTTTCCTCCTCTCCTTTGGAGAGCAGCAAGGCACTTGGAAAAATGAATCATCTCCTGGCACAAAATCTTTCCTCTCTTGCTGCAGGAGCTTTTGTCTCCTCGTTGAGCCATCAGGCTGCTGATGTTGTGGCTGCTCACCTCTCAAGGCACAGGTCATTTGACCTGAATTCAAACCAACAAACCCACAAGGGTGAGGTACTGCCAGGGGAGCACTAACCTGGGGACAGGAGGGACCACCAGCATCACTTCACACACTTGCTTATGGAGGAGTTGGGGACAATTTTGGGGCTATTGCCCCAAAATGCCTTTTTTCAAGCAGGGAATGAGCCTTTTGTCCATCATTCAGATATGTCAGAGGATCTTTATCTTTCTGTTTAATCCCTGGTCTGTGCTGGAGCTGATGACAGGCCTGGAGTGCAGCCCCATGGGGCTCCCCCCTCATCAACACCTGGGCTGCTTCCCCTTGACCCAGCCACCAGCACAGGGTGCAGCTGTGCTTCACAGCCCTGCCACGTTGGATGGAGTCTGTTATTTCTGTGTGATTTTCTTCGTTTATTTCTTTATTTTTAATGTGTTCCACACAAACGTCTGCGAGGCCTCCCTCCCTTCCCATCAGCTTCTCATCGTGGCTTCTACTGGAAGTCAGGCAAAGTTATTTTTACTGCTGTGAACTTTATCAACTTGAAATACAAACAATTAAAAAGAAGTGGTTTCAGGTAGCAAGGTGGCCCTTGAGTGCCTCAGTCAAGTGTTGAATTTATGCACTGAAATTTAATTTTTGTTTTCATTATTCTCTTGCACGTGTTGCTTTATGTGAGTCTGTGGAGCAGATAAAATGAACCATTGGGAGGAAATGTGCTGTTGATGTACAAAATGCTGTCATGTGGACAGAGGTTTGGTGTTTCTCTGCCCATCCCTTCCAATCTGTTTGGTTAATAATGACTTGCCTTATTACATAAAGCAACTGCAGACCTAAAAAATGCTGGAAAAGCTTAAGTTTGAAAATCTGAGTACCCAGTGTGGGAGAAAACTTTGCTCTTGAGAAGGTCTGTCACCTTTCCTTTGACTTACAAAGGGTTTCTCTGCAGAGGTCAGTGTTGGGAAGGTGCTGAGGGTATGGCTCTGTCCCGAGCAGCATTATGGATAATTCCAAGTTTATGGATAAAGAGATTTGTGAGTAGTTGTTACAAATAATCTACTGCTCTCTGAAGGAGAGAGCCTGCTCTCTGCTCTCCACTGGGAGCTCCTGGCTGGGCTGAGACCCAGTCTCTGGTGTGCTCCTCACTGGGGCAGTGGTGCTTCCCCCGTGGTCCTGGGGGTGACAGGGAGCCCTGTGCCAGCTGTGCTGCCTCTGCCTCCCCACAACTCCCTGCTCTGGACTGGGTCAAGAACCTGAAAGCCAAGACCTGTTCCTAGCATCAAATCCATCAAATGTGAACCGTGTACTGATCTGAGAGCCACTGTGTCACTAACAGATGGCCTTGATGGTCTTAGAGGCTTTTTCAACCTAACTGGCTCTGTGATTAGCAGGGCTCTTAGAGCCAGCAGTTTCAGCTGTAGGCACACAGATGTCCTGTTCCCAAAGGTGACCCCAGAGCAGGTGACCTCCATGGCAGTGCTCTCCAGACCTTTCTCCTTGTCCCAGCAAGAAGCTTTTTCTCCAAGCTGATGCCAACCCTGCTGTCTCTGCCAGCTCACTTTGTGTGGTGCGTTTCCTAGTTTGTGCTATTTTGACCTTCTCCTGCAGAAGGTGTGGTAGTCCTTCAGTGAAGGGCTGTGCAAGTGCCCTCAGGTCCTCCTCCCTCAACCAGCGAGTGCCCTGCATGAAATGCTCCCTTTCCTGTTGTCTGAAAATCAGAATTGCTTTGCTCCGTGCTGCCACATCCCCTGGCCAGCCAGCAGGCTCTTCTGGAGACCCAGGCTTCTTGGATTCCATTAACATTTTGTTAATGAAATAGTGCTTTGTCAAAGAGTCTTGAAAACTTAAAAGGGTATTTAAGCTTCTTCCGTGAGTCAATACCATGTAATGTCAACATTACCACGAAGGGATAATTCAGAGATGTCACACAAAGCTTGTGTTATGCCATTTGCAGTCTGGCAAAACAGCTCAGCATTTATGTTGTTTAATCCATCTTCAGAAATCTTTTGTTCTGAAAAAGTTGGAGATCAATCTTGTCAGTGTTTACTGACACAAAGCTGATGTAAGTCACTGTGCTCCTATTGACTCCATCTGGGTTGTAACGATTTACCCCAGGCTCGAATTAAGCCCAAATTAGGCATATGAAAAACTCAATACCAAACTTTTAAGGAAGATGGAGTTGAATGGCACAGATCTTGGGAATGAGAGTGTGGATGGAAGTAGACTGGAGGAAACAGTTTGCAATGACCTGGGACAGTACAGACACAAGTTGAAGAGACTTAAGGAAAAATAACCTTTTCTAGAGCTTTGCATTGATGAAATAATGTACTTCCCTGGCTGGAAGGGAGGAGGAAATACAGAACTGGAGCTCAGATCTGGGCACTGGCAGTGAGACGGGCCATAGGGACTGAATTCCACAGTGCACATGCTGCAGTGTCCTGGGCTTGTCACTGTCACAGCAATTCCGGTCAAGGTACACGAAACCTTTTTTCCATTTCTCCTCCCTTTCTTTTTTTAGCAATTCTGTAATCATACCCACCACAGAAGGAAGCTGTTTCATCCTCCTGGACACTGCAGTGATGCTGTTTGTTTTACCTTTGTACTTTTTAATCCTTTTCCATTAAAGCTGTCTGGAATTGATGTATTTGAATGTAGTGAGCAGTGGCCTCAGCTTGCTTTGAAGAAAATAGGCTGCCTTACTTCATCCTTGGCTGAATCCAAAACACTTTCCCGTGATTATTTCTTGGCTGTATTAAATCTATTTCCCTTTCAGACTCCACACACAGATGGGGTCAACTCTGCAATGTCTGAAGGGATGTGAAGTTCTTTAAAAATTATTCACAAATTTTGGTGGCAGAGGTTCAGTGTTTCATTCACACGCAGGATTTTTGTTCCCAAGCAGGCATTGTGGAAGCAGGCAGCATCCCAGACCTGTGCAGGAGCTCAGCAGGAGGAGAGCAAGCGGGGGAAAATATTCCCAGTGTGGTGTTGCTGCTGGTGGCCCAGGAATGCTGAGGTAATTTGCAGGTTCTTTGGGAGGAAGGGAGACTTTCTGGCTCGATTGCACACAGCAGGGAGAAAAATAGCGTGAGGCTCTTCATTTGTGCTTCTGTGCTGGTTTACAACCTGGGAAACATTCGGGGCATAAATCAATTGCTCTTTCAGCAAAGAGCCACAGAGGTCTTGCAGCCTCCTTGCTGCAGGTGAGATCAGTGCAAGAGCAGTGGGAGTGGGGATAAAACATGGGCAAAAGTGAACATGGTGCAAAAGCAGGGCAGGAAACCCTCTAAGAGCAGGTTTGAGCACTGAGTGTGTTCCTTACTGTGTGAAAGGGCCTCAAAATGCTCAGCTCTTCTGGAGAGATGCCTTGTCCAAACTGGGCTGCACCTGGGTATGCACAGCACAAGAATAATTTGGCAATTAAATTAAATTTTAGCCATATCTCACAGGTCCCAGTATACTTGATCAGGTGCCTTAAAGGAATAATGCATTTGCTAAGTAGAAAAATGTGAGAAAAGACCCCCAAATGTTACATAAGAAGCAGAATCAGACACAAAGTTTATGATCCATCTTGACCTGCTGCTATAACCCAAACGTGGAGGGAGCACAGTGAACCTGAAACACTGCAGTCAGCACTGCAGCAAAATGAAGCGTGGCAACGGAGGGGATGTTTAAATTGAGGTTAAAAGAAAAAAAAAACCAACCCAGTGACTGCTAATAAAAAAGAAAAACTTGATATGGGGAGGAATGCAAGTGTATCTGTGAAGTGCCATTGAGGCACAGGCTGTCTCAAAGGCTTTACAGCTTTTAATAAAAATACCCTGTGAGTAAGAGGAGGCTGAGAAAGCAGTGCAGGATGATATGCATTTCAATCTAGTATTTAAAAAAAGAGGGAAAAAGTCCTTGGAGGCAGCAAGAACTGAAGAACTGTTACAGATGGGAGAAACTGTGCAGAGGTGGCATTTGTGGCTGTGGTGTGGATGTTGGGAGAGGAGGGATGTGGCCACATCAGCTGTGTGATGGCAGTGGGGGCAGGCAGAGAGACCCTGCTGACTCAGGGCAGTGGGGTTAAATCCCAGAGGTGGCACTGTCTTCTCCCAGTAGCAAACAGGAGATTCCCTTGCAGATGCAGAGCTGCTACATCTCATAAAATCAGGTCTTACAGTGGTTTAATGGAAATTGTTTTTAAAAATACCGAGTGCCTGATACAAAGACTCTGCAGATAATCCATAAAACCATTATGATTCTCTTTCTCTTAACCCTTTTCTGATTTTTCTTACCCTTAACAATGATTTTAAACATCTCTACCTGAATGTGCATCTCCCCTTGTCTCAGTTTTCCGTGTATAAATTTCAGACAACAATATTTTCTTCTGCTTTTCTATATTTCCTGTGAAAATGATAAATTCTGGGGCAAGCAGCTCTGAATTACTCTGTGCTTAGACAGTGCCCATCCAAGCAGAGCCCTTATGTTATCCAGGGGCTTCCAGCTCTGATCATGGTAATTTCTGAACCAAACTAAATATTCCCTCTCTATTGCATTAAACTGGAAGAAATCAGTGTTTTTGCTACTCCATGCTGTATTGAACAGGTGTTTATTGCAGTTTCCTTGTTTCAGGCAGTATGAACAGAAGCCTGTGGTGGTCCTGCTCGTTGGAAACTTTTGTGCTGCAAGCAGGAGGATTCTGCAGCTGGAGCTAATCCGTGAGTAAGTTTTCTGGAGGCCATCATGTCTCCCAGAGTTTGGAGGTTTTCTCTAAAGGAGACATTGCTGTCTGTGTGAGGCAGAGAGAAAGAGCATCGCCTCGAGGGTTTCAGTTATCACACTGCCTAAATTTCCCTTATTTTTAGTCAGAGCCTTCTGAACACGAGATCCCACTACAGGTAGGTGAAGTGACCTCTTTGGGTTTGAATCTGCTCCTCTCTGGCGGATGCAAAGCTGCAGCTTTGAACAGGAGCCCCCTCCTGCTCTGTGCAAAGCTCTTTGAATTGCCCCTGATAGGCTTCTGAGGCTCCCCGGATGCGCGCCAGGCGCTTTGAAGATGAATGCCCAGAACGAGGGAAACATGAAACAAAACTTACTCCCTTATGTCAGAGTGAGCAGCAGATTCCTCAAAGACCTGCAGCACAATGGTGCTCTTTGGTGGGTGAGAGGAAATGGGCTCTGGCTCACCAGCTTCTCAGAGCAGAGCAAAACTGCAGAGCAGGGCTGTGCTTTGGGTGGCAGGGCAGCAAAAGGAAGGGTTTGGGGGGCTCCACAGTGTTCAAGTCTGTTCAAAACAGTCTGTTCAAAACTTGTTTCAGGTTGGCTTCGTTGGGTCTCGCTTGGTGAAGGGAAATTTGTTATTGTTAATTTTGCTTCCTCCAGAAGTTCGCTGTGTGTTCAAGGTGACAGATGTGCCACGTCTTCTTGAGGGGGAATATTTTTCTTTGTCTCCATGAAATCCTCACTCCAGCTCCTCAAACTCTCTGTATCCACCATAATTTTTTGGTACATTTTGGTGGTGACCACCCACAGTCCTGGGAGCTGAAGGGCCCTTGGGGGAGTGGCACAGCTGTAGGAAGATTTTTGTTATTTGTCTTATTACAAATATTTCTGTGACAATTGACATGGAAATATACATTAGTGTATTTTTTAAACCTGATAGATCTGTTCTTCTGGCCCTAGTGTGTGATCCAAAAATTTTCATTAGCATCAGATGGATGAACCCATTTCTTTGAGGGGTTAATGGGCTTGTAATGCAAAAAAAAAAAATTGAAATGATATCTCAGGAGAGACTGGGTGTGGGAACAGAAGGGAAGGGAACAGGAAAACAGATTAAAAAACACCAAGAGAGGTTTGTTAATAGTGGTTGGAGGTATTCTTCTCACCTGTCCTGGGTGATTGTTCAAATGCAGATGTGTGAACTCCTCTGAAGCAAATGAGGAAAAGCAGAACCCTTCGGGCCATAATTCTTTTCCATATGTGATAGATCCCTCTTCCTTCCAATCAATTAATTGCATCCTAAAAACATCTATTTCTCACCATTGACTTTAAAGGGATTTTAGATGAGTGGCTCAGATATAGCTGTCTACACAGTAAGTGATTAAAGTTGGGTTAGATGAGCTGGCAGGCTACACGGGATTTTTTTCTTCCTTCGTGCCAACCCTAAATCAAAAGGCATCTCATCAGAGCATTATAAAATACAGCCTTCAGAGGGAGAGTCTTCTGCTTCCATATTCTGGCATCTGAAGGGAGGAGGGAGACTCCCATCAATTTAGAGAGAGGTAAAGATTTCATCTCCCTCTAGAAATCATGGCCATAATGGGAAATTCAGACATTTATGAGATTTGCTTAGCCAGGGCAGAGCTGAGCATGTGGATGTTTCTGTTTGTAGTGTTGCAGCAAAAGCAGAATAAGAGACTATATTTAGGGGTTATTTTCATTATTTCTCCCCCTCTCTTTGATTAAGTTAATAGCCCAGCTTGTACCTGGGGAGGGGCAGACACAGTCTGGGTGGCCTCACAAAATAAAACTCTTTATGAACCCGCTCCCTGTGACTGCAAAATGAGGGCAAACTGGGAAATAGGTCTGATTGCAGGTGTTTATTAATGGAGAAACTCCCAAAGAAGCATTCACCAATTCACCAGAGAGGAATTCTCACAAAAACCTCTTGCAAGTTGTGCCTGGTTTATCTTCCAGTTTTAAAACCAGGTAAGGTTGTAAGAGAGGTGAGCAAGTTACTGGCAGTTGGTGACTATTTCCCTTGGATTTCAAAAGTTGGCAAACCTTGAAAATACTATAAATTCCTTTTACATACCCTAAATATCCATATATGTTAAGGCAATGTGAATTCCAAGGACAAGAGAAAGCAGAGCAAGAACTGCCTTAGTTTTAAATCAGAAAGGGACATGCATTTGTTTTCTCTAAATGTTAATTCCTCAGCATAATGGTAAAGTATCAAATTATTATTTAAACCCACAAATAAAGTGCAGGTCCCTTTCCCCATCTCTAAGTAATGTTCTCCTGCCAAAGGATAGGCATGGCTGTATTTTTTCCTAATGGAATCTGCATAGCTTTGCCCTGATAGTCCACTGCCGAATATTGATGGTGCAATAATTGGCTCTTTATTGGTATATTGTGTTTTCTTGGAGATTTTTCAACTTCCTGCAGTAAATCCTTTTCGAGTTTTGCTCCTTTTATGGTTTGGTGTTTACAAAAGTTGACAATTCTGGTGGAACAGCAGGACTGTGAATAAGGCTCAGGATCTTGATTTGTTGTGTGTCATGTATTGGTAGCTGGTATCTCTTCTTTTATCTTTTTTAACAGAAATATCTCAGTTGTTGCTGTGTATATTTAGCAGGAGAGCTCAATCTCTCTCCTCTATCTGTTTTCTCCTATTTGTCCCTGGCTTGAAGGGTTGGTGGCACTCAGTGGTGGATAAATGCAAGGAAATCTAATAATGCCTTTCTAATATACCCATTTGTCTGCTATCATATTTTATTTTAACTCTTCGTGCAACTGTGCAATCATTGCCCCACTGCCATAATTGGATTTCAAAGTATATTTGTGCTATTTAATTACATCTATAGTTTCTCTATAAGCGCATTCGGAGTAATTAGTAATCTTCTACTTTTTAGTGGAATTATATTTTAAATCAACTGTGCTCATTTTTTTCTCTTCAAATTCTTCAACGCATTTGCACCAGTTTTGCTTTTTACACTGGAATTTCTGGCATAAATAATGACTAAGGGTTTTTTTTTTCTCTTCCCCACTGTGAATGTGAACAGAGTCTAATCCAGCTTTCACTGGAGTCAATGGTAATCTTTTCATTTCCTTCAGTGAAAACCGGATCAAGTTAATAGATTGCAAATTGCATTCAAGGCAAAGTCACATCTTATCATAGAAATAGTTGTGTAGCAACTCCTGGGGTATTGATGAAAGGTGCAAAATTGATTGTTTCCATTTTTTCTTACGGGGTTTTTTATAGATTCTCTTATCCAACTTTATTAATTTTTTAGACCATAAGTTATGGCATTGCAATAACATTTAAAAGATTCATTTTAACCTGATTTTCATAACAAATTAAAAACCTTTCCACTTGAAGATTTTTGTGGGTGGGTCTAGAACTTTACTTTCCAGACCCCAAGTTTATCTGTTCATCTCCATTAAGATGCTTGAGAATGGGCATTTTTAAGTTTTAAAAGTATTTTGTCTTAATTTTTGACTGCAAACCAAATACTTGACACTTTTTTTGCCAGTTCTCTGTGTCACTTCATGGACAGATTTAGTCCTCTTGCTGCTGAATACGAAAACCTGTAAGCACTTCCCTCTAAAACTGTAATTCCAGCAAATTACATTCCCAAGTAGGCAGAAATTTTTGACATTCACTTTTCCCAACGTGTCAGTTTTGCCACTGTGAGGTGGTAACTCTATGTACCAAATAAGATCTTTATTTTTTAAAAAAAATTATTGCATCTGGCTCGTTAAGGAGTTATTTTTCTCTTCTGCACTGCTCCCACTCTGTTGATTAGAGGTTTGTTGCTTTGGTAATGTGCTTCTCCTCCAGGCTGTTAATGATTACAGGCACCTCTGTAACCTGTAATTTTGGGGGAAGGTTGTTGACAAGGTGAGATGACAACAATTGGAATTGTTTCTGTGGCTCAGAAATGTCCTTCATCTTTGCTGGCCATGTGTCAGGACTCAGGATTTAGAGTGAAAGTGCAGCTGATGCCCAGGATTAGAGACACTTTCTTGTGCTGTTTATTCCCAAATTGTGCTGGTTCGTAGGGTTAGAAAGACACTGTGAAAGATGATAAATTGTTATTTAATTCTTGATGAAACATCAATGCAAATGGTGCCTGTTCCATCCCCAGCAGAAGGTGACTTTGGTGGGTTGAGGATGGAGCCCCTCGGATCTCCAAGGAGAGCTGCTCATCCTGGTGTGATTTTAGAGCCTCAGGAACATTTGTGAGCTGGAGCAACTTCAGTTTCAGCAGGCAGAGTAAAAATTATTTGTTCATCCAGCCTTTTGATGGAAAAGAGAGACATTCAACCACTTGTATTGGAGATTTTGTTATGTTTGCAGAATAGGGAAATTGTTTATGAGCCTTAAATGGAAGAAAGCCCCTTAACTCCGATACTAGTTATAACTATAATAGTTATATAGTTACTATATAACAGAAATTAATAGTGATTTCATTACTAATCATTTGAATGGAGCAGTGTGGGCACCCATGCACCTGAAATTCAGACCTGGAATCCTGCAGGTATTTGCATGCTGTGAGAGGTGCCTCATCTCTCATGGGAGCCACATTCCCACATCATTCCCACATCACAGGGACGCTCCTCATCAGAGGCTGGATTTTTCCAGTGGGTGCCTTTGAGCACTTTGCACTCAAATTTTGTCAAAGAATGACTGGTGTTTTGCCACTTTAAAACCATGGAAACATCACAATGTTCTTTTAGAAATGACTCCAGGAATTAATTGCAAATGACTTATTAATGAAACAAATATTCAGCTGTCACTGGAACCAAACTCCACTATATGCTTAATGATTATTTTTTGAGAAAACACTTTTGTGTTTATTTGATCTGCCTCGTGTTAACAGCAGTAGGAAAGGAGGGAAGCATTTGGTGTCTGAGTGGAAACCTGAAACTGGCAAAAGGGAGAGGAAAAACATCAGCCAATGACTGGGAAATAGGTGAGAAGCCCAAAGAAAGAGCAGATCCCTAACAATTATGTTGGAAAGCTGCTCCCCCAGGCAGGCCTGGTTGGGCAATAAGGGTTAGATCTGGGGACAAACAGGGGAATCTGGAAGGGAAGGGTTTCACAGTAACATTAATTTCATCACATTCTATGTCTGGAAAATGAGCGTGAAAGAATTTGCCTCATATGGGGTGGGTAAATGTTTGCAAACTGCAGAGAGACTTTAAAATGAATGTGAAATATCAGCTGTAGCTCTGCAAATGACGACAATAAAGATAAATGTTGCTAATTAGGGAATGTGCATTCCTCATGGCTCTGGCACTGGTCTGGGATGCACCACCAAACTTCCCTGCCCAGAGCTGTGTGCTGGACCCACAGACATTCCCAGGTGCCCATGGGCACCCAAGGGAGATTTTTCCACAGGCAGCTGGCTGAAGCCACGCATTTTTCCAAGAGTTGTCCTTTGCAAGGGCCAGCTGTAAATAGGTAATGAAGCTTTTCCACGTCTGCTGTTTACAAGAGCAGGAACACGGGGCAGGATGCGAGCGAGGCGGATCCGCCCGCCTGGGGAACACATCTCAGGTGTCCTTGTGCTGGTGCTGCTAAATTATTTACCACTCAGCAAGCGTGTGCCTGCGTGAGATATTGAAAGGAGGGAATCTGAGGTGAAACCCCATCCGTTTACCCAGAGCTGACACTGGAATATTCATTATCACATTAAATCCAACCGCAGTGAAAATGAAGGCTTCCGTTGATTATGTGCTTGCATAAAAGGCTTCTTTGGTGGCAGGCCCGTGTGCCAGAGATCTGAATATAAAATCAAGTAAGTGGATACCATTTTTTTTAATGTTAAATTTGGCTTCTTGGAAGTTATGAGACTTGGCAGGTTTAAATTATGTTTTAAACCTGCGGTGGATTATGCGATTTTTCTAACTGGCTGCAAGCAATACGAGATGAGCACACACCTCCCAATCCCAGCCACAGGCCTGAGCCAGGATTTCCAATGCAAACAGAAAAGAAATGCAGATTTTATGTGCAGGGAATGGTGTATATTTGTCTGAGTGCAGTGTTGGTTTGGCAGGGCTGGTGGGGTGGTCTCCTCAAGTGCTGGGTCTGCGCTCACCTGCCCTTCCCTGTCCCTCTTTATCCCAAGTTTGTTCTAGAGCACAGCTCAGAGAGGGGATTGAAAGAGCCCATTGGATTTAGGGTTGTGGAAAAGTACAGGAAAATATATAGGACTGGCCAAAAAAAGGCATGAGATGTTTTATCCATCCATCCATCCATCCATCCAGTGCTTGCTCCTTCCCTCTCTTCCCCCTCCACCAGGGATCCTCTTGAATTAAAGGCTCAATTAAATCTTCTCTGGGAGGCAGAAGAAAACTTAGAGATGCTGAGATGAAGCAGCAAAGGCCACCTCTGGGGCAGGTTGTCCCACTGGAGGAGGAGGTTGTCCCTCCTGTCCCAGCAGGAGGGCTGGAGGCTCTGAGTCACTTAGATCAGCTCCTAGGAAAACTGGCACAGCAAGGCCTGGGTTTGGTGGTCGTGGGCATGTACAGGGATGTGAGAGCAAAACCTATGTCTGTTGGTGCCCACAATTAGTAATTTGTTGAAAGGTGTGACTGATTGCATCAGCACAAATAATTTAAAAATAGATAAAAAAAAAAAAATCAGTGTTCTCCATCCCATAATACTTACAGAAGACTTTCTAATTTGGCAAACAACAGGTAAGAAACAAGATGTGCAGAAACCAGATTTGCCTGGTCAAAATGGAGATGGATAGACCTTGATTTGGAGTATGATTGAAGTGAAGCTATCATCTTCCCAGAAATCACGGGTTTTTTTCCGGGAGGGCCAGAGATACTTTGTGGCACCTTCTTCCCTTTCTGCCTCCTGTTTTCACCTGTAATTGGAAATATATTTTGTGAGAGAGAATAAAACAAATATCCAGTAGATACAAAAGCACCAAGAACCTTCAGCTTTGGCTAATCCCTGTAGACAGCACAGAGAGAAAGAAAATGTTCTGTAGCTATAATTGAGAGGCAAAAAAAAAAAAAATCTATGTTGAATAAACATTTAAAGGAAGAATTACATGTGCCACAAATCCCCTTTTATATTGCACTTAAAATCTCCTTACCTGCCCTTTAGTTTTTACGTGGTTTTCCTTATCTTCAGCGTCACTTAATCATATTTCAACAGGATTTGCTTCCTCACTGCCCATCTGCTCTTCCTTTCTAGTGCAGCATTAATGCCACAGCACCAGCCCAGTAGCTCCCTTCTATGCCACTTTGATGTCAGACACCCAGGGATTCAGGGTTTTTTCATTCAGGTTCAGACAGAAGAGAAAAACACCTGGTTTGGGGGAGTGACAGATCCTGATTTCAAACGGAAATGTCCGGAGCAGGGCGGGGGATGAAGGGATGGCGAACAAAACTTGGACTCCTGTGAATGTGGGATGGTGGGGTCCAGTGGTGATCTGTCCTGCTGCTGGCCACGGGGAGCTTCTCCTGGCCCTGGGGAGATGCAGGCACTGCTCTGCTTCCAGTCTGGGCTAAAGAAGTGTCATCCTCTGAGGATATTCAGCAAATTAATTAATGAGTGCAGAGGCCAAGGCTGGCTTCACCCTGGACACCCACCTGGCTTGTGTGGGCTGCCCAGCTGGATCTGTGTTTGCTCAGTTAGAGGCATCATTTGGAGAGTCTTCATGGGGTTTATTAATCCTAAAAGCATTGGATTAATAATCTTTGTATTCGTACCTTTCTTATTTTCGGGGTTAAGGAAGACTTTGTGTGTTGTGTTCCACCAGCTTAGGAGCAGAATGGTGTGGGAAGGGCTCCTGGAAAGGGGAGAATGTTTTTCTTTAGTGGTGACAGGAGCGCTCCCAAAAAAGTTATGTGCTGCTTTTTGCATTAAAAAAATGTGAAAAAGAAATTACAGAAATCCATTCTAATTCCTCAGGTAATTGTAAATTAGTCCTTAGGTCATTGATGGGAACAGGTCTGTGGTACAGCTGGGGCTATAATTCTCTCTCACACCACTACTTTGCTGGACATTAAGCTCTTACAATAATTCATTAAAACCCCTTTTTTAAAGGTATCTGATGTCTGCAGTGATCAATACTTGAACCTTTGTTCTTGAAACATTTTTAAATTAAATATAAAGTTGGGGTTTTTTTCCTTATAAGAAAGTTAATCCAAAGTGCAGTTAATCCAAATTCTGGGGCGTTGGTGCCAGCAGAAATCACTCTTGATATTTCCAGCTAGTATTTGCCTCAGATCTCAGGAGGCAGAGCAGGGCTTGGTTGGCTGCAGGATTCCAGAAATTCCTCTGTCTCTGAGTGGGGATCAGGCACAAATGATGCTCATTCATACTCGGTGCTGTAAAGACAAAATACATCAGAAACTGGGTGTGCCAAAGCAGTGCCAGAGGCTCTGCCCTCCCCTCCTGGAGCACAGCTCTGGATTTGCTCCTTGCTCAGTCTGGGGTTGCCTGGGCTGGTTTTGGCGGGAACAAACCAAAATGAGGTGGGGCCACCTGAGTCCCACCAAGGAAAGGTGCCCAGGAGGTGACAGGGGACAGAGGGACGACTGGGATAGACCTTAAAGGATACGTTTAGAAAGAAATGGTGGCTTGGAGGGAGATGAAAGTGCTTTTCTTCAGGACACAGATGTGACAGTGACAGGGAAGGAAGCAGGAGCAGGCGAGGATGCTGGAGCAGAGGTTGCAGCTGAGGCTGAAGCCTTGAACAATGAGAGGAAGGGATTTGTCCCACTCTGATTTGGTCAATAAATGTTTGGTGAGGACAAGCACAGATGGATTATCTGGGGGAAGAGGTTTGAAGAGGAAACATGGGGCAGGTGTCTGAGGCAGAGGAGAAACCACCACAAGGCTGGTCATGGGACTGACACAAATGAAACAGATAGAAAAGGAGGGGTGGCTTTAGCAGTGGAAACAGGAATTAGCAAGAAAATGGAAAATTAAAACCACTCTGAGCCACATGGAAAGCATTGTTTATTGTTGCTATTAATTATTGTTATTATAATTATTACTGTTATTGTATTAACTAAAGGCTGACTCGAACCTTGCAAACAGCTTCTGTCAGAAAAGGAGAAAACAGGTCTTAAATGTTGACTTTTAATTCTACCCTGTTTACTAAGAACTGTTAGTTCTGTTTTGCTAATATCTTGTAAGTAAACAGTGAGAAAATTCAGTGGGATAGAGATGATAAAGGTGATGAACCACTGAAATTTGGTTCCACACTGGGCACATCAGGGAGAAAAGAATGCCAATTAATGCAGTACTAAAAGAGAAACACTACTAGAAGTAGTAATAATGGTTCTCTATTTTTTATAGTTGATTTTAGAAGAGAGAGAGTTCATGTTTATCCCAGAGCAGTCGACATGAGCGCTGAAGGAACAGAAAAAACCCTTTAACCAAGCAGAAATTTCAGTCCTGAGCTGTTAAAGGAAGTCAAGCTGAATATTGAGGAAAATTCAAAAAGATAAAAATGACTTCAATTTGGTAGTTCTTCACTGGTTCTGCAGTTTGGCAGCTGTCAACATCTCAAAATATCATCTCACCCAAACTGTTGAAAGAAAGAAACCCTTTGATTTTTCCCTTGAGACTCCCAAGCTGAAAATGGACTCTTTGTAGTCTCAGCCTCATTTCAGACAGTTTTTTTTTTTTAAAAACATTCTTGCTGGCAGAAACAACTAATTCATAAATAGACTCTCTGTTAATTAAATAAGTCTTATCATTTTAACTTGCCTTTTAAAATGAAAAAGAAAGTAAATCTCTAACATTTCCTGCTTTATTATGAATCTTAAGGGACTAAGCATCACATTTCTTGCATCATTAATAATGCAAATTAGTTTTTGTTTGCATCTCCTATAAGTTTATAGTTAGAAGTAAATATTTAATGCACAGATCTGGGAAATCAAATCATGGCTGGTGGAAATTTTCCCTTAGAGTTATTGAAAGGTAATGTAAGAAAGATGGGAGGCACTGTGGTTTCTGTTTATTTAACCTTTCTTGCTCTTGCTTTCCTTTCAGAAGAACTCTTTGTGACTTGTCATTAAACACTTCTCTATTCCTGCACTATCTGTTTTTATTATCTTTACAGTAGCCACAGAATTCAGCTTTTAATACCATTTACAGGAGAGGTTAAACACATCCGTAGCCTACTTAGGGCTGTAAGGATTGTACTTTTGGTCCTGATTATTGCCAAGAAAACCAGGTGATTATTTCTAATAATATCTAAAAACTTGTTGATTTTGTAGCAGTTTTTCTCTGCTTGCTTAATGAAGCAATGGCCAAATCAGATTAAACTTCATCCAGGGCCTCTACATTGTGCCCAGAAAAGCCTTGGGAGGGTGAAACACTCTGAGCTGTTTATTTGTTAGCAGAGGGCAGGCTGAATTTAGTGTATATATCCCATATTGGGCTTTGCCCCCTTTTTTGACACAGTGTTCTTGCAAATATTGTACCGCCCTCCGTATGAAATGTCTGTAGGAATGAGATTATTGCAGACAAATTACAGCTGTTTCCCCACCACATCCAGGCTTTCTGCAGCGACTCTTCTCATGTGTGTGGTGGATAACAAAAAATAATAAGTATCCTGTTATTTTGGGCGTGAAATCTGATAGTGAAAAACACACCAGGGAGAATTCTTCGGTGATAAAAATTTAAATAGACCCATTTATCAATATGACAGAGATTTGACCTGAAAGTTAAAGTGTTTGGGAGTTAAGTGGAGCTGTGTAAAGAAAGTTGAGGCTGCGCTACAGATAGACCGTGGGGTTTGTAAGTTATTAAATCAAAATAAAAGGTATTGACAAAACAATAAATTGCCTGGATCACCCCATCTAATAGGTTCTGGGAGCACTAAATACATTCTCCACGCTAAAGATGTGTGAAGCCTTTTCCTTTCTCATACTTTCGTTCTTCTCCTTGCAAACATTTGCACCGTGGTTGGTTTTATAACAGACTTGGCACCAAACTAGACCTGGGAATGCTTTGCCAGGGAGCTGGCTCGGAGCAGTGGGGGGAAGCAGGAGCAGGGGCATTGCTCTGCCACCAGCAGGATTACTGGACTTTGCAGGTGGGGTCCAGATCACTCTCTGGGGGATTGAAATAATAATAACAAACCTAACACCTTTACTGGGAGAGGTATTTTACTAATATCTTCTGGGGAGAGAGCACTGCAGTGCTCTTTGCTCTCCTCAGCATCGTTTCCATGCTGGAAATCCGTGGGATTCCAAAGGGGAGCAGCAGCTGGCAGTCCCTTCCTTCCAGCAGGGGTGCCTTGGGAAGCAGTTAATGCCACCTCCTCATGTCACTCCCTAAACCTTTCAGGATGCCCAGCATCTTCCTGGGAGAGGGGCTCATGGAGGGGAAGGAAAATACCTGTGGGAGAAACTGGGGTGGAAAGGTTGGGAGTGGGTGGTGGGGCAGCTCTTCACCCCCAGAGTCATCAGCTGGGCCCTGCTTTTCCCGACTCCACGGGGCTGGGGGTGAGTACCCCCTACCTCCAGCTTCCCTGCCGAGGAGGGAATGAGGCTGGCTCTGTTTGCCTTGAAAATGACACAGATTTGAGACTATTTCCCCTCCTGCAGATTCCTCCGTGGAGAGGAGCATGGAAGACATTACTATTTATAGCGCGCAGTGCGTGTGCCCAGCAGGACATCCCCGAGCAAACATCCTACCAGTTTGGAGGTGGGATGCTTTCCAGCTCCGTGGCCCCGAGATGCCCTGTCCCCTCTCCCAGGGAGGTGGGAAATCACACAGGGGCACCACCCATCTCCCCTCATCTCTGCTTTCTCTGCCTTCTGCTGAGATGAGACGCTCACCCCCTGCCGCGGAGCCGAGCGTGAGGCTCGGAGGCAAAGCAAGTTTTCAACACAAATAATGCAAGTTTTAAGGGAGGGAAAAGACCCAAAAAATGAAGGTAAAAGGGGGCTGCAGAGCATCTGCAGAGTCTGGTTTGGGGGTGGGCAGCTTGTGTGTGCGTGTGAAATGAAGATAGAAACTTGGTTTAACTAAAAGGGTTTGGGAGTTTCAAGGGGACGAGGACCAGCAGTGGGACCTGGGATCTGTCACTGCCTCTCCCTGCCTGACCACCTGGGTGTTCCTGTATGGGTTTGGGATATCAGAACCTCTTCATCTAAGCTTAATCTTGATACGGAAAAGATAGCTGACAATAGCAATAAAAATAACAGTAAGCAGTCAGAAAGGCCCAGCTCAAATCGTGCTCTGTCAACAGCTTTGCAATCTGTATAAATATGAGAGGAAAGACAAACAGCTGTGATTTCTCTTTAAGAATGTGAGTATCCATTGTCATAGATTTAAATTAGGATGTTTTACTTGTACTGTATGTAAATTCCTCCTTGGCAAATAACCCATGTCCACTAATGTATGTGTATTTTGGGTCTGTATAGTTTGGGTCTCTGTGAAATACAATGAAATTTGATAGCACACAGAAATACTTGCATGGAACGTCAAATTTTTTGTGTGTGCTTCTCACATATCCATAAATGAGTTTACACATTTCTAATTACTCATTCAAAAAGAGACTTTACAGCACTTTTAAAGGAGAGCCAATTTTTTCCCTACTGTGTTCTGTTTTTACAGCTTGTGGAAAGCTTATTTAACGAAAGTTTAAGTAATCAGCGAAAGTCATTTCTGAGCAAAGACTGACAGATATGAAGCCTCTTTTCACACTTCATAAGAGGTGGAGAGGGTAGCCATAAAATTTACGGCTGAATAGTACTCTGTTCAGCTTAAGCTATAGAATTATTAGTGTTCCAAGCATGTGAGAGGTTTTAGGGAGATGAAGTGTTTAAAGTGATTCTCTATGTTTTGTGTAGCTGAGCTCTGAGTGCAATACTAATAACAACCCACCCCTCCAAAGGCAGCGACCTGCACGTCCCATGGGGCTGATGTTGTGCTAAAAATATGTGTTTGCAGCTAACTGAGCTTCATGATATATTAATAAAACCCCAGCAACGTGTTCCCTTCGCAGAGACTCACCTCTGGCTATGAAAGTATGAATTCCTGGGATATGGAAATGAGCGCACAGGGTGAGTGGGTGAGGAAGGAGTGGGGAGGGAGGTGGCACTGTCAGCATCTCTGTCCCACTCCTGCAGCTCAGGGACAAGGTTTTGCTGTAGGAGGGACCTGGATACAGAGTGGTGGACAAGCAGGGACTTCTGCAGGTCGTGACCAATTGCGTTTAGAAAGGTGGAATGAAAGAGGAAGAGCTGGGCTGTGTTATGAGACTGAGAAATGGGAAATCTCTGTTCTAGCTGATAAAAATGAGCATGGCTTTTAGAGGTATTTGTAAGCATTTGAGTGTGAATTGTTCTTGGCTGCCTGTTGTAATCATGGGTATTACATACAAATATTTGCTGTTGAATCAGAGAATGGTTTAGGGTGGAAGGGACCCCTCAATGCCATCCAGTCCAAGCCCCCTGTCATGAGCAGGGACATCTTCAGCTAGACCAGGTTGCTTAGAGCCCTGTCCAAGATAACCTTGAATGTTTCCAGGGACAGGGCACATTCCATCTCTCTGGGCATCCTGTGCAGGTGTTCTGCCACCTTGGTAAGAAAATTCTTCCTTATGACAACAGTAAGCAAACAAAAGCAATTACTTAAGGAGCTCCAACATTATGCTTGTTTTTTCGTCCTTTCAATCTGTTGGGGTTTTGTTGGTTATTCTGTTGTGCTTTAGCTGTACCTGCTTACTCAGGAAGAAACCACATGAAATCTTGTGTAATTCTTTAAAACAAATTGTGTGAGATGGATCAAGGGTCACTGCAGCCACTCTGAGGCTGGCCAAGAACTGAACTGGGGAGGCGTCTTCCATCCTCACTGCTCAGCCCTAGAGAGCAGAGACACAAGGAGGTGACCCAGGGTACAGCTGCCATCACTACGTGGTTTAAATACACATAGTGCGAGGTTTATATTTTTTTAATTTGCTTTTATGTGAGCCAAATACAAGCAGCCTCGTAAAGCTCACTCTTGCACCAGATTAAAGCAGTGTCTTGGTGGCATTTATTGGTGGTTCATAAATAATGGTGGCACTTTGTGACTGTCCACAAGCTGGTTTTGCTGTTAAAGGTTTCAATCATGAAGATGTACAGTATTACTCCGGGCACAGTTGTAGTCCAACAGAAATTATGCTGAGGTGTTTTTGGAGGCCTAAAATTTGTGGAAAACCTGTGTGTATGGAGTGATGTTGGAAAGCTGAAACATGGGGTATGTTTAGTTGCTGTGTTAAGAAGCACTTTAACTAAGCACATGAAATATTGCCCTGTGTCTTTGTGCAGCTCAGGAAAATCACTCCTCATGCCAGTGTGCAGATTCCCAGGGTATCCCTCCGATGTCTACTTCAACCCAATTTAAGGTTTTCTGGCTGCTGATCACTTTGATTCCAGGTAAAAATCTCGGTTCCAGGGGCAGTGCCAGGATTTGTCAGACCCTACAGGTTTCCAGTTCGAGTTGCTAATACCAACAATTCCCAACCCTATTCCCCTGACTCCAAACTGTATTCGGGAGGCGTTCGGTGCTCCTGCATTCAAACAGTTAATTTTCACTATGTTCTGTTAAAGAAAAGGAAAACTGTCACCCTGTCATTTTAGAGTCTGACACTAAGCTTGTCAAAAGAGACAGCTGTTAAACTGAATTACTGTTGACACGCAGAGAAACGGCCCTTGCCAGATGTAAAGGACATCTGCGGCAATGAAGTGGTACAGGGTGGCTTTTAAAATGTGGTCACACTGGTATCTGAATAGAGCTCCATGGCATTAAAACGTGGCCTTGACTCAGGCAGTTTAAGGCAGCGAAGCAGAGCCAATGCCAAGCACAAAGAAGTGCTGATCTGTTTCTGTATCCATAACTTAGGCATGAATATGAAAACAGTGCAGTGTCAAAGCTATTAAGCTCTTATCGTGTATCCAGGAGGATGTGGGTTTAAAACACAGTAGGAAATATTTTGTATTTCTGGCTCCTTGGCTGTGCGGGTAGGTGAAGTGGAAATTCATAAGGTGGATTATGCGGGGAATGAATGGAAATAAGTCGTCTTGTCTTCAGCTAACAACTGCTCAGACAGGAATTGCAAAGGGCATTAGGCTTAGGAAGGGAGGCTGGATGTGCCTTGCTGACGTTCCTGATAATGCTCCTGGGGTGTGGAGCACGTGGTGGGTGCTGGGGAGGCTCCCCTCTGGAGAAGGGAGTGGGTAAAACCAAAAATCATTGCACAGAGATACCTGTAAAATTCTGCTGGTGTGTCTTAATGTGCTTTTCCTAAGAACAAGATTCAGGATACCAAATTAATGTTGTAAAAAAATACAGTTATTATGAATATTTTAGAATTTAGCAGTTGAACCAACAGTAGGGAATTCTGCACATTATATAAGAGTGCAAGTCTCTGATTTGCATGTCTTTAGTGTAGGAATAAAGCTGTTTGGGGGGAAAAAAGTATCAGTTAAGCAATTTTGCTAAATGTATGAAAAATGAAATGTTATGAGATGAAGCATGTATTCATTATGAAATGAAATTGATGTTTGAAACTAAAAAAATATTCAGGCCAAACATTATTTTGAGTATGTTAGCAGATCATATCTTGATTTAGTTGTGTCTTTAGTGATAGCAGAAACCAAAGATTTTCCATCTGGAGGGAAGAAGACAAATGGGATTTCTACATGCCACATGTTAACCTGCTCCTTTCTGCAGGAAAACAGCACCACCAGCAACAACAGTTTGCTCTAGACAGGAAAAAAGGTGGAAGAGCTGGAGTTAAAAGGTGTTTTCTTCTGCAAAAGAGGAAATGCTGCTTTCCAGGCACCTGTATGCTGAAATGCTGATTGAAATGCAGGTGAGGTGGAATCATTCCTCTGCGGGGTGGTGGGAAGAGCAGAGTTGGTTTAGGTCTTGGGGTGGTTTGGGCTGGTGCCCTGCACTGCTCTGAGAACATCCCCTTGCCATGGAGAAAATCCCCTTGCCATGGAGAACATCCCCTTGCCATGGAGAACATCCCATTCCCATGGAGAACACCCCATTCTCACAGAGAACATCCCCTTGCCACGGAGAACATCCCACTCCCCTGGAGAACATTCAGCATCCCGTGCTGCCACTGCCCACCACTGCAGTGCCAAGAGGTGTAGGATCCGTGCTTGTGGTCCAGCTGGGAGCCTCCAGATGGCCAGAGACACGAGTTTAGAGTGTGATTGATGGAGGGGCTCTGGGCAGGGCTGCTGCCAAAGCTGACCTGAGGCCACCAGCATCAGTGGCCAGCGGTGCTCCCACCACTCCATATGCCCGTGGTTGGTTGGGTCACAGCAGGAGAGGGTGTTACAAGTCCAAATATCTGTGGTTGAACATGAAATCCTGAAATCTCATTTATCAGCAGCTGGCAGAGCTCTGCCATGTGCTCAGGAGGTCAGGGTTTAACCTCTGTGGCACAGGCAGCAGGCACAGAGTGTTTGAGAGCCCCCAGGAGCCAGGGCATCCTGCTTGGCCCTGCTGGGAGACACTGGAGAGGAACAGTCAGGATGAATGTGCTCCTCTGGGAACAGAGAACGTGGGTGTGTTTTGGGGTTCAGGATGTTGGGAGAGCTGGTTCCTCAAGAATAACGTTGATGAATAAATTTTGAATGTATTTTAGTCTGTGGAGAGCAAGGGAGCAGGTGGCTGCCCAGCAGGGCCATCTCTGCGAGCCACTGGAGCTTCCAGCCTGGTGGAGTAAGGGCAAGACAGATTTAAGAGGAAATTCCTTTACAAAACACTGGCACAGGCTGCCAGGGGAGGTGGTGGATGCCCCATCCCTGGAAATATTCAAGGTCAGGTTGCACAGGGCTCTGCTCAGACAGGGATAATCCTCCCCCTGCCTAATACAGGAGTTATTTGGGCAAAACCCCCTGCTCATCTCCAGAAGGAGGTTTTATTCTGCAATAAAAAGTGCTGAAATCTCCAACCCCCTTTTCACTGCTCAGTGCTGCAGGTTTTGACCAAAGCAGACTCACGTATTTTCCACAGGTTGAGCTTTGCTGTAAAGATTAACTTTTTACAAACAAGCACAAAGCGGAACATTTAAATAAACAGGAACAGACTTATTATTAGATAGCAGGTTTTTATTTGATAGCTCTTATAATGTCATCGTTAGTTTATTAAAGCTTACCATGAAAAATCTCTTTCTCCTAATCTAAGCTCTTTCATACAGCTTCCCACTTTGATTGACACCAAAATAAAATAACTAACCTATAAATTATAATGTACAGTTTAAATGATGGATAAATGCATTATTTGTAAAGCATTGCAAGGATCAACATATGCAATTTCTAGAAAATAAGAAATATTTTATGAAGATAATGATAGGGCAGAACTCAGCTCTTTTTGTGAACATTCTCACTGCATACTGGTATTAGGTGATCCTTAAGGTGCCCTCCAACCCAAACTATTGCATGATTCTATGTTATTTTTAGTAATCAAACAGATCTGGGAAAAAAAGCCTGATGTTACCAGCCATTTCAACATCAGCATCATCAGTCCCAGGTCAAAAAATCTAAATAATAGAATCACTAAAGGGTTTGGGTTGAAAGGGGACCTCAAAGATCACCTCACTCCACCCCTCCTGCTGTGGACAGGGACCTTCCAGCAGATCAGCTTGTTCCAAACCCCAGCCAGATGGGGTTTGAACATTCCAGGGATGGGGCAGCCACAATTTCTCTGGGCAGCCTGTGCCAGGGCCTCCTCACCTTTGCATTCTCCCCAGAGACACTCCCAACTTTGTGAGCTCCCAGTAAGTAAATTTCTGTCACTGAAGTCACCCCAAAATCCATATCTGTAAATACATTCCTACTCACCTGTCTGCTGATGCTGACCTTTCTTTCCCCTCTTCTCCATGCCAAGGAATGAAACTCCCTGAGCTGCCTGGGAGAGGCTCTGTGCCTGGACAGGGTGAGCAGGGCTGGACACCCCAGCTGGAGATCTGTCCCCAGGCTGGAGTGTCCCCTGCAGTCTGGCAGCCACGGGCACTAAGTCATTTACCAGCAGAAAATAATGCACAATGGCTCCTTACAGTCTGCCTGTTTGTTGGGAAAACAGAGATCTCCAGGGAGGGAAGGGCTTCCTGCTACTTTTTACACGCCCTGTTTTAAGTTGAGGTTCTTAATTCAGCTTTTATGTGGCCTGATAACTGTTCCTTACTGGACGAAGAACCTTGGATAAATGGAATTTGCTCTGTCAGGGCTCTGACTTGGTCAGTGAGACCACCTCAGAGCTCTGGTGCTTGGTGAGTACCATTAATGGGTTTACATTTGACTCTGCAAGCCCCAACACGGAAAATGTGGCTCTTGTCCCCAGAATTTTGCAGCTTAAAATGAGTTAATAGCACATCTCAGGCTAGATCTGAGTGCATATTATAAATTACTAATTTACTTCTTGAATTTAGCATTTCCCCTGCTTAGATTGTGATTTCTATGAATAATTTCCTGTATAAAGGTATTTTTTTCTCTCTTTCTTCACAGTGTGAGTTGAAGAAATATTTGGTTACCTTTCTGTGCTTGGGTGTTCATGGAGTGTTTCTGGCCAACACCTAAAACTCAGTTTCCAAGGCTGGAGGCAGCAAAAGGCAAGTTTTGTAAAGACAAAATGAGACCAATGGAAAGAAATTTCCTCCCAGCACGTTGGGAACCCTTCTCAACAAAAAACCACCAAAGGAACCACGATGTGTGTGGATTTTGTAGCTCTATGTTCAGTCCAACATTTCCCCTGGATTTATGGAGTTTAACACTGCAGGGAGTTTGGGATCTTCATGAACCATAACCCATACTTTACTGGTGCCAAATCTTTTCTGATCCAGGCTCCTTTGTGGTGGGCATGGGCTCAAGGTAAGGTCATGAGGAATTATATTGGTTTTTTTCTTTCCCCTGTGTGGAATTCTCAAAACACAGTTGCTGACTGGGTTGATAAATCACATCCTGCACAAATACATTGATAAATATCAATATATCTTCAGCTAAGAAGAATCAGAGATGTCCCAAGGAGGAAAATTTACTCCTTTTCCATATTTGTTTGCATTGAAGAGTTTTCTTGTTTCAATGACTTTTTCCTTAGAATATCTTTTTGCATTCCCTGTGAAAAGCCAGGTAATATATCCTTACAGATCCTTAGTACTGTCCCATGTCCATGTTTCAAGATTGTCACAGGTACAACCAGTTCTTCCAAACATCACCTTTCTCCCTTTTTGACCTTAAATGTTAATGTACTCTTTCTGCTTTATTTTCTTTTCAGAAATTCTGTTTATTAGTCAAAATGAACGTGCAGCTAATAGAAGTTTTCTCTAAATTAAGTGGAAACTCCCTTTTTTGCATGTATTTGCTCATGTAATTGGCTCTCAGGTTGGTAAAGGGAATCTGGTTTTCAGCAGAGGAACAGAGTTTTCCTTATTTTTGCTTTATCTATAGGGATTTTCCATATTTTATAAAAGCTGTAGGTACAGGTAAAGATAAGGAAAGAGGAGGGCAGGTACTGGTATGCTCACTGAGTAGCTGATTTAGAGAAATGGGGGTCCCCTGGGCCTGACTTGCAACCAAATGACCAAAACACTTTGCCTTTTATTTATTTCTCCAGCTACTTAACACTTCTTACTGTTTCTCTTAAACGAATTAATTTACCCTACAAAGCACTCCTTGCAATAATCAATGACTCATTACACTGAAAGCCCGCAGGAAATACTAATTAAATGAAAAATGTGCAAGAGGAATGTGCAACTTTTGTATTTCTAACGACCCAGATAGTCAGGGCTTTCTTTTTATTTTTTTCTGAGTTCTCATGAGCTACAGGAGAGGTTTTTGCCTTCAGCCACAGGGAGCTGAGGTGGCTTGGAGGGTGGTGATATTTCCCAGACATACCAAATCCAGTTCATTTATCATCAATATCCACAGG
The DNA here is from genome assembly GCA_013397155.1 of Irena cyanogastra. Lineage (NCBI taxonomy): Eukaryota > Metazoa > Chordata > Aves > Passeriformes > Irenidae > Irena > Irena cyanogastra. The sequence continues at coordinate 71,478 of VWZV01015496.1, forward strand.
AAATAATAATCTGTTTATACATCACATTTCTCTGAGCTCTGCGAGGTTCTAGTTATGAATTCCTTCCAGCTGCTTTTCTCATTCCCACAGCAGAATTGCTTGGGAAGGGTTATCCCTATCCATCACTTACTCCAGCAATTATTGACTGATAGCCACTGGTAGTTCCAACTCTGTCTTTGATAAAGATTTTGTGTTATGCTCTAAAATGTCTCCTCACCCATAAAGGCCTTGAACTCCAGGCTGGGTAGTAGACACAACCAACTTTTTGGGATCTGTGAATAGGAAGAGCTTAATAATATGGAAGGTGAAGGTTTTGTAAGGATAGAAATGGCAAAAATGAGAGTGGGTTCAAAGCTCCTGCTTCCTGCCCCATTGGAGGAGCTGTGTCCTGCTCCCTTGGGTGAGGGGATGTCTGGAGCAATCGAGGTTTCTTTTATCCTGGTCAATGATTTCTGGAGAAAGTGTGTTAAGCCAAGCCATGAAATAAAGCAATCAGGACAAGGTAAAGAAAAAAACCCCAAAACCACCACCAGCACAAAAAAAAAAAAAAACCCAATTTTTACAAAAAAGAAAAAGCAGTGGCCAAGCTCCTTTCCTTCAGATCCTTTGCACTGCTGGTTGTGTAGAATACCAACTTTCTGTCCTGGTTTGTTCCCCACCAAATCACCCCTCAGGTTTGTTCCTCCCTCTAAATTTGTTTACATTTTTTGCAGATTGATGTTTCCTTGGCCATCAATCCATACCTGCATTCAGGTACTGCTGCTCCCATTTAGTTTAGCAGGTGACCCAATAGAAATCTGTTCAGTGCTTCAGATTGATACAGGTTACATTCCTGGCTTTCATTCTAGTTTCTCCCTCACCAGCCTTTGGAATTCAGTGGCACTGATGGATTACATAATTTCATGAATTAGGTCCTAAATTCTGATGTCTACAGAACATAAAAGACCTTGAATTGTGAACCTTAAAGATAATAGAAAAAAAATCATATAAATAATATAAAATTGTCTCTCTTTTTTTTTGAGGTACTTTAATATCAGAGGAGATTTGCTTCCAGCTAAGAAAACATTTGTTACAGAACTAAAAATGTTTGATATGCTGCTGAATTAGATAAAATTTGTTAGTGCACAGTGGCACAGTGCTGGTAATTGAAGAACTCGCAGGATTTTCGGCAGTAAAAGATCCCCAGTGAGTGCTAAGCTCAGTGGGAAAATGTGATTTGTAAATCTGCAGTGAGAGCAGAGGAACAGGAGGGGAGCAGCTCTGCACTCAACCCTGGGAACCCCAAACCACCACCAAAGGATGTTAAAGGGAAATAAAAGGGAAGAGATGATATCTTGGGGCATAAAAGCTGTTTCCAAAGAATTTTCTTGTCAAATATAATGTTGGACAAGAGCCCACAGAAATTTTCAACTCGCTGGAGACTCCTGCTGTCGCTTGGCATGGTCTGGTCTAGTAGAGGAATCAGCCTCTAGCCCTGCCTTGTCTTGGAAAATCTAATTCCATGAGGAGAAGTGGTCCCTGGAGAAACTGAGAGAGATGGGAGAAGTCCAGGCAAGACAACCACAGCCAAAGCTGATGGATAAATTGGTTTTGTGTGATGGGATGAGTAACATCAGCTGGTGAACAACTGATGGCTACAATGAAGGTTTGTTATATCCCAAGCCAAATCTGGATGGTTTCAGAAGGAATGATGAAGGTTTGTTATATCCTGAGTTAGCCAAATCTGGATGGTTTCAGAAGGAATGATGAAGGTTTTTTATATCCTGAGTTAGCCAAATCTGGATGGTTTCAGAAGGAATGATGAAGGTTTGTTATATCCTGAGTTAGCCAAATCTGGATGGTTTCAGAAGGAATGATGAAGGTTTGTTATAACCTGAGTTAGCCAATCCTGGATGATTTCAGAAGGAATGATGAAGGTTTGTTATAACCTGAGTTATCCAAACCTGGATGATTTCAGAAGGAATGATGAAGGTTTTTATAACCTGAATTATCCAAACGTGGATGATTTCAGAAGGAATGATGAAGGTTTTTATAACCTGAGTTATCCAAACCTGGATGATTTCAGAAGGAGTGATGAAGGTTTGTTATATCCCAAGTTATCCAAACGTGGATGATTTCAGAAGGAATGATGAAGGTGGGCCTGGAAAGAGCCAGAGAGGGAACAGCAAAGCCACCAGAGGAATGTGACAACAAACTCCAGAGAGCAAAGGCAGTGCCATGGAGGGGGAGGCTAGGGCACCTGTTGTGACAGCTGTGACTAAGCATACAATGACCAGATCAGAGTGAATAATGAGACAATCTGCTCATTTAAGAGTGGATATACAAACCCAGCAGGGACATGAAACTGTTTTGCTTTGTTTTACTGATAATGTGTTATTGGAGTCATGTCTCTGGCTGTGTCCTAGAGTGGGTTCAAAACAATTACTTACATAACACAGGATATATTTAAGTCAGGGGAAAGCAGAGGGGGAGAAATATGTGTATCTCAATTTCTGGTTGAGAAGGAAAATGAAATTATGTTTTTCCAAATGGATTTATTGATTCCCGTTTTTCCAGCACAGGGATCTCTGTCTCAAGGGCTGGATCCTCCTTGCAAAACTTGAGCTGGAAAGTAATCAATGAACAAGACTTAAGCCCTGTATCCACCCCTTCCCAGCTGCTGGTTCCTATCCTAATAACCTTTAATTATTCTAATAGCAAACTCCTTAAGAATAACTCAGTCAATGCATTCTCCAGAAGTTGGATCCCATCTCTGGATGCCTCCAGCCTGGTCTGTGGTGCCCAGGCAATATTTGGTGCATTTCTCTTGCACTGCTCTGCTTTAAGAGTGGTCAGGTGTCTTCTGGATAAACACTGGGGTTGATTTTGAGGTGGCAAATGTGCTGCTTTCACAAAATTTTGTCCACAGGTGAAAGAAAATTGTGTTTGCTGCTCACAGAGCAGAGTAACATGCAGGACAACAGGGAAAACAAATGGAAAAATTAAACTCCCAAAGCCAAGAAACAGCAGAGTCCAGGGCAACTGCCCATGCTGCAAACCTGATTCACAATTAATGGCATTCCATTAAAGAGCGACCACCCCTGCTTTAATTTCAAATGAAAACCATGTTGAGAAACTTGGAATACAAAGACAAGATTTGTGGAATGTAAATACCTGGTGGGTGCAGCCAACCAGCACAAAGTATCTCTGGAGAGAGCTGGAGCTCAGTCCCTGCTGGAGCTCCCTGTGCCTACAGATCATCGTGTGCAGGGAGTAATTACAGCAGGGTTTGTCAACTAATTTGGTGGAGGGGTGAATTCTTTATCTATTAATCAATGTAGGGAAGCATGAAGCACCTATAAACCATTCATCTCACTTTAGCTTCTTGTTTACTTCAGTGAGAAGTGTTCTGATTTGACTGAGGAAAGGGAGGCACCTTGGAACACAGAAGTGTCAGCTGGAGCACCTCGGACAGCGCTCCCTGCTGTGGGATCCTCAGGGAAATGGGTCGGCTAGTTTGGGTCCTTATTTCCAAAATGAGCACCCATAAATTGCTCGCAGGGTAAGACCCCTAAATCAGAGGTGAATAAAAACATGATTACAGTGCCAGCACCTCACCAGTGAGAAGGAAGTTTGTAGCAGCGTGAATTAATTCATTTTTCATTTACACCTGCAGTGAGTCGCCCCTCTTTTCTCACTTTTCCCCATTCCTTTATTGTTATATTTATGCACAAGGAGGATATTTAATAGAAAAATTTCATTTCTTCACCTATTTCTTTATCTACAGCAGAAACAGAATGAGACCAAAGTTTTTATTATTATTTTATTTTATTTTATTTATTTTATTAACCCCCTTTTAAAATTGTTTACCTTTTCTTCCCAGAATTTCCAGGAAGATTATAGGTAAGGCTGTGATACCTATACAGAGTTATGGGATATTTTATAAATGATTTGTTGTGTGAGATGCAGGTAAATGCAACTGCAAGCACAGGAAGTCCCAGTGGGTCACTCGCACTTCCTTTCATTTAATCTTGACTTTAAATCAGTGATATTTAATTTTTTTTAGTAAGAGAATTCTTTAAAATGCTTTTATAAAATGAAAAGTCCTGGTTAAGCCTTGGAGTCCTACACGCAAGTGTGGAAAACTGCAGCTTCACTAAAAACCGTGCAGCAAATGTGCCATTCCTCGGTGCATGCTTGTTATGGGTAAATATTGTTCTCTGGGTAGTGCCTAGAAATTGTAATTAATTTCAAATACGCCCTCTTTTTGTCCACGTATGCAGATTTCAAATCTGTGCCTGCGCCGCTTTTGACACCACGCAATGAAGCATCCGAGCTCTCAGATGTCTGTCTCTTCTGAGTTGTGAAATGAGAAAACAAACAAGCCCAGCCACCCCAGCCCTGTCAATCCACTTCGCAGTGGACAGATGCCCTGGTGCCAGAAAAGCTCCATCCCGTGATCCCACACCTCTTGGCAGTGCCAAAAAAAAAAAACAAGCCAGAGATCTACTGGATGCAAAAGCATGACGGTTCCTCACCTCGAAAAAAATGGGATTTATGGCCAGCCTGGAGCTCCTGGGTGAGGCTGCGTGGGGAAATGTGTGCAGCCTCTTGTTCTGGCATTGCTGGTCCCCAGAAAATCCACCTGGTGTGTTCCTGGAGCAACGTGCCTCTGGACCGTGGTGGGTTCACTGGTGAGTGTCCAGGTTTGTGCTTTGAGCTGGCTACGTAGGAAGAGTTTGTGGATTGTGTTGTTAATGGATTAAATGGTATCGTTAATTATGGTTTTCAATATTTTATTGGGTGCTGATCTGGTGGGAATTGAGAAAACTTTCTGAGGAAAATGGAGGGTTTGGGTATTAATACAGACAGCTGTCTGAGCTGTCTATGGCCACGTCCCCTTGAAGGCCACCACTGGAGCTCCCAGGTCAGGTGTCCTGTTGGGCACAGGATTTTTTGAAGGGTGATGAGGCTTCAGTTTGGCCTGCCCAAGCAGTTCAGGGGACATCTTGGTGGGCACAGTTCCAAAAACACCCAGCCTGGTGCTGCCAAACCCCCCAAGATGCATAAAACCACGCTGGAGGTCTTACAAGGTGGGTTTAAAGCCCTGCAGACCTCAGTGAGTTTATTGTGCAGCACACTGGCTCTGACTGAGCCAAGGCCCTGCTTTGGTAGAGATGAGGTTTTCTTTTTGGCTAACGATTTGTTTTCAGTGTCACACGTGGCATCCCAAGAAGCTGCAGCATTCAGGCCTTTTAAATGAATTCCTATCCTTGCATATTAGTGGGAATATTTCCACTGCAGCAAACACCATAAACAGTTTCCACACTGGGGTGTGTTATACTGCCACCAGAATTGGTTCTTCTGATGGTTCATTTCTTTTATGCTGAGAATTCAGGGCCAATTCAGCTCGGTTTTATGCATCATTAGAGATTTACAATTACTTTGCTATAGTTTCTTTCTGGAAGCCTATCTCTCATGGTTAATGCTATGGGAGTCCTGTTGTGTAGAGGCTGCTATGAGCCACCTTATAGCAATAAAGCATTTGAGAAGGATTTGGAATTATGAGTGGCTAAATTCTCCATGCAGTGCCTGTAATGCTGTTATCCCTTGCTGAGCTTGGGTTGAAACTCTTTTTTTTTTTCTTCTCCCCAAATTAGAAAAAAAAAAATGCTGTTTCTTTGAGAGATTTAGAATCATTTACATGTTTTTTTTTTTTGGTTGAGCCGCTGCAGTCGGAAATGAGGAATTGTGCAAATTTCCATTTGGATTTCACGATCCTTAAAATACATTTAGGTTGTATTAGTATATAATGAAATAAGGCCTCCTCATTTTTTAAATCTCACTTTTAAAAAGCCTAATCATTATTTGGGACTTTATTTTGGGTTTTTTTGTACTTTATGTGTGTTGCTAAAGCCAGTAAATTTCACAAGCTTTGTCCTTGCACAATAAACAGTGGATCTGCATGTGTTATAATCCACATAACTCACATTTTACATAAATACACTATTGCACTGAAACAAACATGATATGCAGTGCATAATATGGGCCTGATCTAAAGGCCATTAAAATCAATGAAAAGATTTCAAATTAACTTTTATAGCCTTTAGATCAGGCTCTAAATGGGCAAATTACAGTTATGGAGTTTCCCATTTACATACCTGTGTGCTGCATTTAATGTATTTTATGGAATTGAAATTACTTGGTCCTCTTTTTCATGCTTTTTTAGGCTAAGAATTTGCCAAGGGCATCAACAGCAGTTTTCCCAGGCTCCAGCACAAGGATTATGTAGTCAATCCACAAATGACTCAAATCTTTGAAGAAAAGGACATGGTTATCAGAGAGGCTTTGACGACAGCAAGGACGGGAGTGCTATCTGCCTTTTTCCATCAGAGATTCCCATTCCCTCTCATTAACATCCTCAGGACATCAGCACAGCCATCGGCCCGAGGGAATCGAGGGAATCGCTCCCAACTTTTAAGGGAATATGCACAAGACCTCGCCCCTGCGTTGTTTCAGACAGATCAAACCAGATTTGCCTCGTGTAAGGTGAGAAGAAAGGCTGGGGCACAGCTGCATTAGGGGAGGGATTCAAAGGTTGCAGGGAATTTTCAAATCCATTGTTACGTCTTGGTAATCTTTCTTCCTTTACAGGGCTCTTCCACCCCACTGAGGGTGTGATGTGAGAGCTGCTGCTGCTGTAAGTGGGGAAAGGAGAAGCCTCTACCTGCTCCCTGCCAGTGCCCTGCAATGAAAAATGCTTTTGGAGCAACACTGGAAATAAGCCATCAAAATATCTGATTAAACCTCTTAGGAAACTCTCACTAATCACCTTCTCTGCTCTTGATGGAATGTATTTATGCATTATAAATATACTGACTATGTGTGTGTGCTCCATAAATCACACCCAGCACTTGTATGTGATGTATAAGCACATTCTATAGAACACACACAAATACAGATGCCAAGCTCCCACTGAGTTCATCACTGGAAAATGTTTGAAGGATCTGATCCTTAATATTTAATGAGCAAGATGCTATTTCCTTCCTCAGCTTTTATCTCTGGTTTGGCATAGTCATTAAATTTGTTGTTTCCTTGCAAGATTATATAATTTATGACCTAATTTTAGACTTTTGTGTGACGGTGCTGGAACACTCGTGGCGTATCCCGGTTTCTCCACACAGACTGTTCCAGCAGCAGACACCAGCTCCAACACGAATTCTGTGAGCTGCCCGTCAGCAAGGAGTTACAGGCATGAAAGGAAAACAGCCCAACAATACTCAGGCAGCATTAGAAGATCAGTTTGTGGGGGGTTTTGCCCTGCAAAAAATATGATTTAGCAGCATTCCCAAAGCCATCTGCGGTGCTGGCAGGGATCCCCAGGTAAGACAGGCAGCACCCAGCAACTCTTATTACTGAAAATGTGTTTCTGACTTTCAGACTGCCCTGGGACAGCAGTGCAGGGGAGGTGGGGAAGGATGGCACGCAGTGCTTTAAAATCACTGCCAGCTCCTCAGCCTCTGGAATTTCCTCCCAGCACCAGCCCGACTGCTGGGCTGATTTTTTGCTGCACAAGGTGTTGCTGCATAACTCCAAAATTAATTATTCTAAAGTGGCAGCCACATTTTTTTGGCATTTTCTGTGTGTCCAGAGTAATTCAGAGATGCTGTAAATAGTGCCATGAGCTTCAGGTATTCTATCAATTTAAACCATATTGTTGGGACCCGTCCTTCATCAAATTTAATGTATTGGCTGTTGCATTAATGCACTTTGAGAGCATTTTGTCCTGGTGTTCCACAGGGAAGTGGCTGGTGGTTGAGGAAGGATTTGATGTTTCCTTTGTGCCTGCACTGCTGTTTGGGGGAGTTTTTCTCTTTTTCCACCTTATCCTGAATATCCAACAGGGGTGGCAGAGTTGGGGTGCAGCATCCTCAGATCAGCAGCAGGAACACAAGGGACACCCCTCTAGCACAACAACCTCATGTACAGGGTGAGGGGGGTGCTTACGTGATAAAAAAGCATCCTCATGAAAAGGGGACATTAATTCTTGGATTAAATAAAACTGGAAAGTTTGTCTCCTTGGCTTTAATGGAGCAGTTCCAGGAAAGCAGCAGAGAACAAAGTGTTTTCAGTATCACATAATTCAAGAGTAAAATCATAATTCCAATTACCATTGCAGGCACTTCTGGCCTTGGGAAACCTATGCTAATATTTATTATTATATGATTGACCTCTGATTTCTTCATCATTTACATTAGCAACCCTGATATTCTTAGTAACATCCTTTAAATCATAGAAGCAGGTGTCAACAGTGCACGATGAAGTCACATCCTGCAGATTTTTTATTTACTTAGTCCATTTTTTCCTGGTTAAATAACATTGTGAGATGCAGAATCTCACCTCCATGGGGCCTCTAGGGGTGTATATAATCATGGAAAGCATTTTCTATAATCTCACAGAATGAGTCAATCCTATCAGAGGTACAAACAGTTTTACAAAGTCAGTATTTCACTCCCATCACTGCCTGACATCATCTTCCACAGAGCACAACAAAATATTTACTTGGCTCCTTGACATGGATTGCCACAAAGTCTTTGGAACAAAAACCAAAAAGTTTATTGAATTAAAGAGAGAATTAAAAGAGAATTAAAATGGAATAACTTGACTTAATGAATTTAGCCTGTTTTCTGTGTGCTGGATTTGGATGTCAGATGATTTCTTATAAAGTTTGGGATGGACATATTCTCTTCTCCATCTAGTTCTTCAGTGAGGTGCCTACACACAGATCACAGAGTTGCCCAGAACACCCTAAGCTGGAAGCTGATTCTCTTCTCCATCTTTTTTTTTTTTATTTTTTTTTTTGCATAAAAGTGAGCATTTCTCTGCATGAATGAAGACACTGCATTAATTTTCCAGGTGCAGGTGAGGTGCCAAGGGCTGCCTGGGGCTTCTCACTGCCTTCAGCAGAGCTGATAAAATTGTATTTACCCACAAAGAAACTGATTGGGTTTTTTTCAGATTGTTCTAGGGATGAGTCAAAAAGTTTAAATTTGCTCCACTGCTCAACTTCCTGCCTTGGTGCAGCTCGTGCTGCTGTTCACTTCCAGAGAGCACAGCCAGGGGCTTTTCAGCATCTCCTGGGGAAATGTTCCCCATCCGTGGAGCTGGGCAAAGCAGCACCCGCCCGGAGAGGGCTGTCCTTGATCATCCTTGTCCCTATCCAGCATTCTTTTACTGAAATTACATTCTTCTGAACTTACATTGCCTTAAAGGGTTTGCCTGGCTCGGCAGGTGACAGGATTTGGGATGTCTCAGATAATTTTGCATGATTTGGGACAAATGTTTAAGGTTTGTGAGCCTCATCCACTTGTCAGGCGGGTGGGTCCTGCTCCCCTCTCTGGCCATGCAGCCCTAAAAGCACCCTCTGATTTCTGGATGTCAGCGAGGGAAAAGGGCCAGAGCAGTCCCAGATGCTGTTCCTGAGAGCTGTCAGTGTGCAACAACCATCAGCACAACCGAGCACCTGCGGGGAAGCTCCTCGGGCGAAATTCCCCTCGGCTCCAATCAGGATTTTGCGGAGCAGGGACCGCTGGCTGCGCTCAGGGCGATCCGCCTGCTCCCGGCTGAAGAGGCTCTTCTAACCCACTGCTAAGAGACTTATTAGCAATGTAAAAAGGAATTGGAAGCAAGGGAAGTATTCTTCCCGGCAGAAATGTGCTTTGTAAAATTAGTTTTGCTGACAGGAGTAATTGGGTTAAACTGCTCGTGGCTGTGGGTGCTATTTGCTGCCCCTTATCTCGCCCAAGCAAAGGGTACCAAACTCTTTGAACTTTGTAAATAATTGTTTCCGAAGTGCTGGATTGTTTCTCTCTCCATAAATTCTTTAGAGAAAAGCTGGTTTCTAATCCTTTCTCTGTCAATGCTTTTACAGCCTTTTCCCACTCTTGATTTACTTTCCCCTCTTTAGATTTTAATATTTCTTAGATATTATAAAAATCTATTTTAAGGGGGAGTGCAGAGCTTTTTATCAGATCAGGAAAACCATTCCTAGAGCTTTAAGAAACTGGAAAGAGAGAGAAAATTATCAAATAGAAGAACTTTATTGTGCACTGTGGCAGATGCTGGGCTGTGGTGTGATGTGTGTCCAGTGCAGGCTCCTGGACTTCAGTCTGGATTTTTCTCTCTCCAGATTCCTGGAGGCTGGACCTCCAGATTCCTTCGGAGCTGAGCCAGAGCTGGGATTTGCTCCTCCCTCCCCAACCCCACCCTGACATTGCTCTGCTTTCTGTGCTGAGGAGAGGGGCATCTTTTTCTTGCAAACACAATTCTTTCTCAGTTTTATTTCACCTTTGCAGCTACACTAACAAATATTAATGCAGAAACAGGACAGAAACTGTCCCAGAGTGTGCACAGAGTGAGCAGTGCCAGAGCCTGCAGGAAACCCATAAACCTGCAAAAACCCAGGCCAACCCAGGCATGTGGGAAAACTGAAGTGCTGGAAAAGCAAGATATTATTTTCTCCAATATCCTGGAAAGTTGTATATTAATTCTTTTAATTATCTGCTATTTATCTCTTTGCTTATTTTGGCAAAAGACACAAATAATGAGAAATACCAATGACAGATTCAGAAGCCAAGAGACAAGTGTTTCACCCAAACTCTCTCCACAGATCAACCTTTCTGCTCATCTAAAACAAGAATTAGTGGGTTTATGTTCTTCTTGGGCTCTCCAGCATGGGGAAGTAATCCCTGAGGAGCCCAGCTGAACATTTCCTTCTTGTCTTCAAACAGTGACTCGGGTCTTCCTTGACATTAGGGGACTCCCACGAAGACTGATCTTCCCTCCTCCTCCTTCAAAGCCAGGGGTTTCAGGTCATGGGTGCCACCAGCAGACCTCCAGATGCTTGGATGACGGCCTGTTCCCAGCCCCAGCTGAAGCAGGAAGGAATTTAAACTTTAGAATCATGGAATACTTAAGGTTGGGAAAAACCTTTATGGTCATCGAGTCCCGTTGTCAACCCAGCACCACCCCAATGCTCACCACTAAACCATCCAAGTCCCCAAGTGCCACACCCACAGGATTTTGAGCACTTGCAAGGCTGGTGACTCCATCGTTGCCTTGGGTAGCCCATTCCAGTGCTTTACACCCTTTCCGTGAAGAAAGATTCTGTAAAATCCACCCTGAGCCTGCCCTGGCCCAGCCTGAGGCCATTCCCTCTCCTCCTGTCCCTGTTCCCTGGAGCAGAGCCCGACCCGGGGCTGTCCCCTCCTGTCAGGAGTTGTGCAGAGCCACAAGGGCCCCCTGAGCCTCCTTTTCTCCAGGCTGAGCCCCTTTCCAGCTCCCTCAGCCTCTCCTGGAGCTCCAGCTCCGTTCCCATCTCTGGACTCGCTCCAGCCCCTCAAGTTCTCTCCTGCAGCGAGCGGCCCGACACCAAACACGGCGTCAGGGAGGGGCTGGCATTTTTTTCTTCTGAAAAAACAAAACAAACAAAAACCAAACACCCCAAAACCAACTAAATAAGTCTCTGATTTTTGCGGAGGCACCTTCCAGCGGAGCCCGAGCGGGGCTGTTCGCGTCCCGTGCCCCCATCCCGGCTGCGCTGGCGGCCAGCGGGAGCTGCCGGGGCGGGCGCGCCGGGCGGGCTGCGAGCCGCGCTGGCCCCGCTCCCTCCGCACGGGGATCGCTGCTCCGACAGGATTTGGCTCCTTTCCGCTCCTCCAGAGCTGTGCGGAACGTGTAATGCCCTGCAGGGGAAGTGTGTAATGCCCTGCACGGGGAGCGTGTAATGCCCTGCATTGGGAATGTGTAATGCCCTGCGCCGGGAGTGTGTAATGCCCTGCACAAGGAATGTGTAATGCCCTGCGCCGGGAGTGTGTAATGCCCTGCACAAGGAATGTGTAATGCCCTGCGCCGGGAGTGTGTAATGCCCTGCACAAGGAATGTGTAATGCCCTGCGCCGGGAGTGTGTAATGCCCTGCACAAGGAATGTGTAATGCCCTGCGCCGGGAGTGTGTAATGCCCTGCACAAGGAATGTGTAATGCCCTGCGCCGGGAGTGTGTAATGCCCTGCACAAGGAATGTGTAATGCCCTGCGCCGGGAGTGTGTAATGCCCTGCACAAGGAATGTGTAATGCCCTGCGCCGGGAGTGTGTAATGCCCTGCACAAGGAATGTGTAATGCCCTGCGCCGGGAGTGTGTAATGCCCTGCACAAGGAATGTGTAATGCCCTGCGCCGGGAGTGTGTAATGCCCTGCACAAGGAATGTGTAATGCCCTGCGCCGGGAGTGTGTAATGCCCTGCACAAGGAATGTGTAATGCCCTGCGCCGGGAGTGTGTAATGCCCTGCACAAGGAATGTGTAATGCCCTGCGCCGGGAGTGTGTAATGCCCTGCACAAGGAATGTGTAATGCCCTGCGCCGGGAGTGTGTAATGCCCTGCACAAGGAATGTGTAATGCCCTGCGCCGGGAGTGTGTAATGCCCTGCACTGGGAATGTCTAATGCCCTGCCCTGGGCTGACAGGGAACTCGAGTGCAGACTGCGAGGAGAGATCCTCTCCCTGCATCACTTTGGTTTATGCTGCTCTGAAATAATTTTCCTCGTTCCTGCAGCTCCTGTAAAGCCAGAAGAGCTCTCTCTGTATTTGTTTCCAGGATGCCTTTTCCTCCTCTGCTCACAACTATAAAAGTAGCTTTTCATGCTCCAAGTCAGAGAGAAATGGAACTTGCTGCTGAAGAAGTAAAACACAAGGCTAATCAAATTGTGGCACGGGAAGCAGCCTTCAGCCAGTGCATTTTTGAGAGCTATTTTTAGACTACATTTTTATTTTGTCGCTCCATATGGGAAGCCAAACCCATATGGTTTGGGAGGATGGAAGGTTGTGCTTTTGTAGTGATCTCACAAACTATCCCAGCTCAGCTTTGTCCTAAACTCATGCTCAAATCCAATTGTCTGAGGTGGGACTGGAGCACATCAGCTGTTCCTGAGGTTGTACCAGCACAATTCCCTCCTCTAGTGTGAAACTGTTCTATATCTGTTAAACCAGTCTCCAGTTAACTCAGCTCTGCTTAGTTACAACTTCTCCCATTCTTACACCTTTCCTTTTCAACTGCTTCATCTCTGCTCCAATGTCCTGACACCCTGCTGGGTGTGTTTGGTCCAGCACCAGCCAGGATGCAAAGCTGAGCATCCACAGCATCATTCTCCTGCTCTCCACAGTAGATGTTGCTGTCTTCCAAATATCCAGATTTCATCTATAATGAAAATTTTGAGGAATAGGACTTTGTTCTGCCCACAACACCTTGGCAGATTCTGATATGCTGATGGAGCAATAATTGGCTAGAAAAGGTATTTTCCTTCTGTCACCCTAAACGTATAAAATTGGAAATGTATCCTCAGTGTTCATCCACCAGAATATCCACTTCACTCCTGTTAAAAGTTTTTCATTATACTGAACCAAAACTTATGTGTCTTTTAAGGAATTTTGTGGCATGGTTAAAAACACTGACAGGAAGTTTCTAACGTGGTAAATTTCAGAGGATCATTTTATGAGTTTTTCAATTGTAATCCTGGAGTTTCCTCCCTTTGCAGTTTTTCAACAGGTGGAATTAAACAAACCCAAATGACAGGAAGATGCAGCTGGATGCTTTTATAGGTGAAATAGTGAGAAGAGGCTCAGAAGTGTGGGTGATTTGGTTTAGTGGATGTGATGCCATTGGGTTGAAGGTTGGAATGGATGATCTTGGAGGTTTTTCCCCAAACTTAGTGATTTTGTGATTCTGTTGTGTGAATTACAGAGGCTCAGGGTAGCCAACACCCCGTGGAGCTGCTCTGACTTAGGGAAAAATCCTTTTCTATGTTAGTTTTGGTTCCAGAGTTGTATTTAACCTCAGTGTAGAAGCAGAGCTAAGGAAAGAGCAGGGCATTGGCAGTTAATATTTTTATGCCTTTTTTTTTTTCCTTAGGAAACAATTCTCCCCTTTTTGAGGGGATAAAGTGCAACAGGAATAGGACTGCTCAGTGGAGAATTCCTTGTGGCAGAAGGATGGGCAGCATGGAGATTTCTGAGATGGTTTGAATGTCACTTCCATCAAGCAGAAGGAATGTTACGCTAAAACTGTTCATCCAAACTGAGACCTCAAGGACTATTTTGTTGGAAAGTCAAGAAAACAACCATTGATTTTTTTCCCCCAGGGCAGAGATTTTGTGTTAGAGGAGAAAATGAGAAAACAACCAGGCCCTAAAAGAGGGGGAAAGGGAAAACCTGACATAAGAACAGAGAAAAGGTATCAAAATTTGTAAAATAAATTTGATGAAGCCCTAATTGTATCCAAAATCCATAATTGTTTTGAAATCCAGGGAACTACTGTCACATTATTTGTTCAGAGGGGCTCTGTAGTCAGAAAATCCTCATCTCTTGTGTCCCACTTTCAAAAGTACAGTCTCTTCCATTCTGAAATCCCAAAAGACAAGGAAAACACCTGGATTTCTGATGCTTGGGATTATTGGAATTAGATGCAAGCAGCTGGGTTTTCCCAGGAATGTTATCCTGGAATATTTGAGCATCACAAGTTCTGGCACAGGTGCTGGGGGGTGATGTGGGTACAGGAGCACTGGGACTCGTGGCGTCACTGCTCCTCCTGGATGTCCCTTGGCACATTGGAGTGCTGTGGCCAGGATGAATCCAGGCAGGAATCTGCCAGTGGCTTCAGCAGAGCTGGAATTCCATCCCAGTGTGACATGGAGTGATGTCAAGTCATTGATGTAGAGCTGGAAAGATTCCTTGTCACACAACTGATCCCACTGGGTTCCCAAATTTCACTTGGGATTTTCCACCAAGTTTCCATTCCCACTGCAAATATGTGGATGACATGTTCAGGCATTATCCTTAAAAAAGTGAAGAAATAATTTCTTTAAGAGATGGGTGATCTGTAGAAGACATCTGTGTAATTTTGCATTGTAAATGTGATTTATATTTACAAATAAATTTGCATAAAACCTCCAGCTCTCAATGTCATAGTTCTATTCTATCTTTAATTCGGATGCTCAAAAAATGTAAATTATTTTTACAGCTAAATAAAAGCCATGCAAAGCTTCCAGGAGAGAATAATGAGATACACATTGTGCCATGCAGCCATGATAAATCAAGCAGCACCATGGTTACAGCCAGAATGGGAGGCCATCAGAAACCAAGGAATATCAGCACATAGAGGTTCCTTTGATTTTGCAGACTAATCTGAACTGGGGAAAACTCATGACACAGGTTGGTAAGGGAAAATACTTCCCTGCAAGACAAACAGGCCCCTAAAACGAGGAGAAACGGTTGCTTTAGATGGCAGGGGTTTATAATATTTATGATATTATTTATACAATATATTTATCAGGCATATCTGGACCAGGCTCTGCATATATGCAAGCTAAAGACACCAGAATTTTTGTAACACAGGGACATTTGCAAGTGATTGGGGGGGATTTGCCATGAAGTACAGGCTTATAAAATATGGTTTGGCTATGAGGATGGCACCAGGGAGGAAGAGCACTGGGATCACTCAGTCATTGGGACCCTTAGTGGGTAAAAGGCTCCAAATGCTGCAGATCTGGATTAACCAACAGACTAAAAACTGGCTCCCCCTCATCAGTAATTAACTGAAACATGAGGAGATAATTATCCCAAATGAGGGTGTGAAACCCTATGTGATGGTAGTTATAGAAGGGTCAATAAAAGGTGCAGAGAAGGCCCAGCCTCTTTTTCTGATGGAGAGAGAGGCTTGAGGGAAAAGTTACCTGGATTTTCAAGAGGACAAACCTTGTATTCTGTGACCTGCTGCGACTGATGCAGGTAGGTCTCATCATTCTCTGGTTTTATCTCATCTCTGACCATGTCTCCCAGTAAAACTGGGATTTTTTGCTGTTTGTTTGCTGCTGGAAATGTCTAAATCCACCCTGCTCTTCAAAGCTTCTGTAAAATGCACTAAAGCTGATTTTCACAGTACTGCTGACCTGTTTGCTGAGTTATGGTGGTCTTGCTTTAATTAAGCTCAGTATTAAGGTCAAACAGGGTCAGTATTAAGGTCAACCACTCCAAGAGTCACTTGATGATTTTGGCAGTCTTTTCCAACCCTAATGATTCCAGATTTCCAAGAGTGGCTCTCCAGGAGCTGGGTGGCTGCTCCAAGGCCCTGTGCAGGAGTGCTGAAGGAATGTGCTCAGTGTTTCTGGACGAGTGACCACAGGGAATCCTTGGAGGAAGCAGCTGTGACAGGCTCTACTGTAGATTCTAAATTTTGGAGGATATTTGTTCTAGAGCTGCCACTTCCCAATTCCACTTAGTGGCCAAGTGTGTACAGCAAATCTGGATGTGAGCAAACCTGGGTGTATTGGGATCTGCTGCTTTTCCCTTGGGGTTTCCTCTTCCACACAGAAAAAGAAGCACTGTTTTTGTGCTAAATTTTAGACTGGCACCAGGCAGGCCCCTGTGTGATTCTGAGCTCCTTGCTGAGGAGGTGCTGAGCTGTTTAAACCCCTCAGCATGCTGAAGGAGAGATCCCTGGGGCGCTCCCAGGCGCGTGGGCAGCGGTGGCAGTGAATGGGGACAGCCCCAAACTCCCTCAAAAGCAGAGCTTTGTTCTGCTGAATCGGGCAGTGAATGGTTTGGGCATCCCAGAGAGCCTGGCCAGCCCTGTTGACTCCTAAGGACCACTCGTGTGCCTTAATTGAGGCAGTGCCTGAATGCTTTAACTGGGCGGGATCAGCGCAAACATCCCTGAATGTCAAGCTCTCTTCTGTGTCTGTTTTCTAAAGCTAATGACCACCAGGCATTAAAAACCCAGTTCTGGGCTTTGGAGATGATGAGGCATCTTGTTTCCTATTTGTAAAAGTGAATGCCTTTACCTTAAAATAAAATGTCTTTACTTCCAAGATGTTGGAATGTAGGAAAACAGAGTGCTGTAAACTTAATGCCCTCAGAAGTTTTAAGCTATATTAAAATGTCCATAACTTTAAGAAAAAAGAGAACAAAATAATGCTGCTTAGAAACATTTAAAAAGAAAAAAAATCATGCTCAGCAGACAGCTCTTATGACAAGGCTCTGCCCAGAGTGAATTTTTATGCTTGAGTTATAAACCCTTGAAAAATGGGGATCCTAATACAAAAGCTGACACAGCTTTAACTAAAGCAGCTCTAGTAAGTGCTGCTATAATTATTTGCTCATTAATTACAAATTTTGCAAGACATGAGAGTAACACAAATTGGAAAATAGGAATAATTATCAGTAATAACGCCACAGAAGCTGGACACATTGAAAGTATCTTCCTCTTTAAATTTAATAATAGCAAGACAGCTAGAAAACTAATAAGAAATACATAATTGAAAATTAACCTTGCAAATCTGCTGTTAATAAACCATGGTACTCTTGCACTACAATAATTTTACACAGCCCTTAATTTGCATTTGAAGTGTTATTCCAGGTAATACTTTGTGCCTTCACAACAATTAATGTGGCTTTGAATTAAAACAAAAACGCCAGGGTTGGGTTTGGGATGGCTGGGGAGGAGGGAATGGTTTATCCTGTAGTTTTTAGCAGCTCGGAGCTGGGATGGCTGGAAACCAAACGTACAATGGGGATTTTTGTGCTGTGATGCCTCAATGCTGTTTTGTTGTTGTTGAATTCGGGCATTGTGGCGTTCGGTGCTTTCATCCTCCCCTCGTGCAATCCACCAGTTGGGCTCTCGGGTCACTTGCACTTTCTCATCCTCCGAGGTGTGAGGCTTGATGCCTTGGGGATGATTTAAGCACCCAGGGCACAGGGAAGGGGGAGTGTGTGGTCCTTGAGCTCCCCTGCTGCAGCACAGCCTTTCGAGAGTTTTCATGGATCTAATGGGGGCAGTGCTGGAGGCACTGGGATTTGCTGGGCAGGGAAAGTCAGTGCAGCCTCTGGCTTAATGAAAGGAGCTGCTGGCACCTCGTGCCTGAGGTTTTTTCCCCACTCAAAGGGAAGTGGTGCTTCCTTATGAATGTTTTATATCTGTTAGCAATTGACAAAAGGCTCCAAAAATCTTAAATCAATCAATTTGCATGTAACGATGAAGAGAATTGTTTACTCAAAACGCAGGCTGGCTCAACTGCTCTTGCTAAGTATCTCCCACTCATAAAATAAACCTGATATATATCTCTGCCTGCACAGAAAACTTGGAGCTAAGAAGTGTTTAATAATTTTGGAGCTCATATCTAGCAAGCTCCAAGTGCTCAGCTGAAAGGACAGATTCTAGGGAAAAAATCCTGCCTACAGCAGACTTGTATTACATTGCAATACTAACAGCAGTGGAGGTATATCCAAGCACTCAAAGTTGTATATGACCAAGCAGGTTAAAAAAAAAAAAATAGAAAAAATAACCCAGAGACCTCCAGTGTTTGGCATCGGAGCGGAGGAACATTGTACACAAACAATTGGGTTAAGAGTGTGCACTCCAAACAGGGTTTCTGCACAATTCCAAACTCCATCAAGGGCTGCATGTAAAATGTTGGCTTCTTTGTGCAAACCCACAAATCCTGGGGAAAAGGCCACGCGGGGTCAGCAATTCAGCTGTTTGCCTGCTCACTTTATGTAAGAGGTTAGCAGCAGTGTGCTTTTTGTCCCAAGCCAGCAATAGCAGGAACAGCTTGGTTCTGAGAGGGCTGGGGCTCCCCTCGTGGTGCTGGAGAAGGGGTCCCGAAATAAACCTTGGCTGGGGGTAGCCTTGGTTTGACCTCTCCTCCATTTGTCTGGCTGTGTGTGTTTGGCTCCCGTCGCTCCCCTCAGCCTGCAAAGCTCAGGCACCACCAGCACAGGTATTTTCCCTTCTCAATGTGTTTCAGGGGTTTTCAAAAACATGGCAATGTGGGAAAATAAGGAATTTTGGGTGCCTGAGCGCTTGCCCTGGAGGAGCTGGAGGGGTTGGATGGAAAGCAAACCTTCTATCTGCTCACAGCCTCTGGGTGAAGCCCCAGCAGCATCCCAGGTCTCCGTGGCTTCAGCCCAGGGAGGGAGAGGATTTCTCCTTCCAAACACCTTTGCAATCAGGTGTATAGTGAAAAATAGAAGAATCAAAAATTTCTTCACAATCTCTTCTGCTTTGGAACAAAACTCTTTGAGCAATGGAGCTTATTTTAGGGGTGTGAGGCCTGGCACAGGGTGCTCAGAGAAGCTGTGGCTGCCCCTGGATCCCTGGAGGTGTCCAAGGCCAGGCTGGACAGGGCTTGGAGCCACCTGGGCTAGTGGGAAGTGTCCCTGCCCATGGCAGGGGGTGGATTAGTTGGTATTTAAGATCCCTTCCCACCCAAACCATTCTGTGATTCCATGATTTGTGTGAACTCAGTGTGACCAAGCTTAAACTTGCTGATGTGAAGGAGAGTTCACTTAATCCATCAGGATTTGGAAGTGGAAGAGAGCAAGGATGGGAATCCTCAGCTTAACCCTGGTCAGGGTTTGACCACTGCATTTGTGAATGCAAGAATTGGTGATAAGAGCTGGCCAGGGAAGGGCTGTGGAAGGCTGGGTGGATAAACCTGCACTTGCACGTGTGTCCCTAGGTCCTTCTGAGAGTTCCACACAAGCCCAAAGGGAGTTTGGGGCTGTGCTGGATTTGGTGGGGGAGCTCAGCATCTCAGGCACCCCACAGCACCTCTTTGGCACAGACAGCCTAGAGAGCCAGGTGGATGAAGAGCAGCAGGGGATGGGCAGCCACAGAGCCAGCCTTGGGGGGAAAAAAAGAGATGGAAAATACCCTCTTCTCCTGAAAACCAGCAGGCTGGGGGAGAAATGTGCCTCAGATGCAGCTCCTGAGGCTGCCTCTGCCAGTGAATCCCAATCAGTATTCTGTTCATCCCTGCTTCCTCAAGGAAAGACATAAAGGAGCAGTATAGCCAAAAGGAAGCTATTTTTAGAAGATGGAGAGATGATTCCCCCCCCCCCAAAACCATTCTGCTGTTATTTATGTTGCGTGGTTCTTGAGTTATTTATTTCAGTGGGAGTTGATGCAAAGTGGGATGGGGTTTAATGTGTGGAGGGATGGTGAAATCCATCCTACAGCTGTCCTTGCTATTTCAGGGCTGGCTTTGATACTCTTTCCAACCTGCACATGGGAAGGTGGCTTTTTGGATGTCATCAAGGTGCTGCTGATGGCCAGGGGTGTTTGTTGTCCCCAGTCCCTCCAACTTCCAGTGCACTGACCATTCTCCTTTGGCTGGCACTGCAATATGTTCTAACCTGGCACTTAAGCCACCCATATGCATTTTTAAAACACTAAAAAGGATCATTCCAAGTGTGCTCCAAGGTAAAAATAAAAGATGTTAACACTTTTCATCGATCAAAGCTAATTTATGCAAACTGGGCTCTGCTGGCAACTGCAGCAAGGTATAAATGGTGACATCATGGAGCGTGAGCTCTGCCAACCTGGCTTAGTGCTGGGATGACAATGGAGTGATTTAGCTATTATGAGCTCACTTAATATTTCATACTTAAAGTGGAGCCTAACCTGCAGCTCAGGGTTATGTGAAGTGCACGTTGTGGAGTTGTTCCAGAACAGATTTTGACACAAACTTTGCAGTTAAGGGAAATGTTTGAGTGACACACATTGCATATGCTGTTACCCTGCAAGGCTGGTGAAAATCCTTTCAGAAAGGAAAACTTACTGGGGAATGTTTTCTATTTTCTGTATATGTGTGCATGTACATAGACACATGCACACCAAAGGGTGGAAAATCTGGAATGTTGTCTTAAGCTTTCTGCTATGAAATCATCACAGGAGAAGAAAATCACTTGAATCATACAAATATAGCTGCAGTTTTTAAATCCCAAACCCTGTCACTCTCACAACAATGACAACAAAATACTGTAGATGTGATAGGTCATGAGCTTGAACTTTTAACACCAATTTGAGATTCCAGCCTCCTTTACAGAAACAGTGCTGGAGTGACCTCCCATTCAGTGAGGAGAGTACTGCAGCTGGTCTGAAAAAACATCAAGTAAAGCACCAGGGAAAGAAAAGCTTGTTGTAGTTGATGCTTTGGCTCCCCAGGTTTTCAGCTGATGAGAGAGGATGTGCTGCTCTCCAAGCCTCAGTGGCAGCCCCTGCACTGAGCCTCGGAGCCTTCTGTTGCTTTGCTCATCTTGCTTTTTAACAATGTTATTAGTAATTGTCAGAGAATTGGAATTACATTTGGAATAACTAGTTTTCCTGCCTAGTGCATGGTGAGAAGAGGCAGAATTTAGGCTGAGTCTGTTGGTGAGGAACAATATCAAGATAATTGTGTCCAGGCTGTAGGACAGTGACAAAAGAGCAGGTGGGGATTGGTATTCTCCCAGGTAAAACCACCAGGCAGGATGCTTTGATATATTTGGGATAAAACACAGGGGTTGTGGCAGGGATAAGTTGCTAACCTTGGCCACTGCAGCAGGAGGTTGGGACAGCTGATCCATGAGAAGGTTTTCATATTTAGGTGCGTTTAGCCACTTTTCAGACCCTTTAAAGGACAGGAATCAATACTTTGGGATTATCCTAAGGATATGGTGACATTTGCATCTGCAGTTTAAGTCTGAGATTGGCCAAGTTTCAACCTTGATGACCTTAAGGACCAGTGTTGCTGCTCTTTTTTGGCAAGAACAAGCACAATGAGTGTCCCAGAAGAGATGTGGCCAAGCCCTGAGCCTGCAAAGTGCCTCATTGTCTGGAAAAATGACTTTTTTACCCTCTAAGTCTGTCCTGTTCATCAGTGCCACAAAGCCAGGTCTGGCTGCACGTTGTTGCCACCAGCAGCCTGTGTTTGAAAGCACATTTTGGGGGTTACTCTGCATGTCTGACACATCTCATACTTAGGGAAGGTGCTCATGTTTTCTGCACCCACATTTGAGGCTGTTTTGCAATACCTTCCATAGCAGTGAAATGACTGTGCCACTGCTATAAACACTTGTCCAAAGCAATCATTATTAGTTCAAATGTTTAAAATGTAGTGACATGAGAAATATTCATCAGTGTGATTCTTTAAATTGAGTTAGAACAAGACAAAGAAGAGCAAATCCAGAACTGCAGGATTTTTAGTTTATTTAAATGCTGCTTTAGGATCTTTTCCTGCCCACAATGAATTTCCACTGCTTCTTACAGCTGATTGAAGAATTTATGGTTTTTCAATCAGAATTAGTTCAAGCCACTAGAAAACATCCTTTGTTCCTATATTGATAGGAACTCAGTATTCTCCTTTCTTCCTGTTTGGCCTCCTCTGCCCTGGATGCAACGGGAGCAAACACAGTGGAAGGATTTGTGTTCCAACAAAGAGGAACAATTGCAGCAGTGTTTAAATTCACGAGGTTTGAGGATTGTAACTGGAGTTTATTTGCGAGTGGGGGGAGGAAATGTTTATCCCACTTCATTTTAGAGGCTCTGTCTTATCCCTGCTTATCACAGAGGGACAAACGCCTTTCCCTGTAACAGAAATAATTCCCATTCTATTCCAAAAACAGCCTAGGAGCCATGGGGTCCCAGGAATAGGCTTCTCCCTCTAGTGGCAGCAGAAAGGGAGCTGCAGAACTCTCGGACCAGGTAGTTTCTTTTTCTTTTTTCCTCCTCCGGGAAATGACATGAGGTAAAAGAGCTGCTGTTTATTTACAGCTTCAGAGAAATATGGGTAGGGTAGAAAATATCTGCAGCTGCCTCCTGGTTCTCTTTAGTCATTGAAATACTTTAAAGCCAACACACTGAATGGTATTTCTCTAGTTTTTAAGAAGACCTTAAGGCTGAAAGTACAACAGGGACAGCTTGAGAAATACAAATTCTGGTTAGTTTGGTGTCCTGCTAGTTCCTGGTGGCAGAACCATGGAGCAGACACTGTACTTGGGAATAAGTGCTGGATCAGTTCAGCATCCCTCCCTGCCATGGCTGGCACTGGGCAGCCTGCAGAGAGGGAGAGATGGTGATATCCAGAGAACTGCCCTGGGGAGTGTTTGAACCATATCTGGGCCTACTGAGTTTATTTGACACATAAAATGTAAACCCACGTGCTCTCAAGGGCTAAACTGCCCTGGTGACCCTGTAGGGAAAAAAAAAAAACTGTGTCTATAAGCAGGAGAGGCTGAACACCACCTGTAAGTCAAATAATAATCCCAGTGAAGACAGAGAAGCTGTGGCTGCCCCTGGACCCCTGGAAGTGCCCAAGGCCAGGCTAGATGGAGCTTGGAGCAGCCTGGGACAGTGGGAGGTGTCCCTGCCATGGCAGGGGTGGGATGGGATGAGCTTTAAGGTCCCTTCCCACCCAAACCATCCTGGGCTTCTATAAAACCTACCTCTTCTGTCCTAGTCTGCTTTCCATCTCCTGGTGGTGTTTTAACTGCCCAAGAAGAGCACAAACACACTAACACTTGTTTTAGATGAGCAGAAAGGTTGATCTGTGGAGGGAGCCTGGGTGAAACATTTGTTCTGAATCTGTCACTGGTGCTTGAGTCTCCATGACTCAGTCCCTGCTTCTGGTGAGGATTCCAGTGTAAACTCTCACTTTAATACATTCTGTGAAGGAAAGGTGGAAACAGCATCTTAAATTCAGGGAGAATGTGTCCTTCAGGCTCTGGTGCTGAAAACAGCGCTGAGCCACAGGATGTTCTGTTATCAGCAGAAAACACAAGGCACCCTCACCCCCAGTTTGAGTGGGGTGCAGCTCAGCCCCCTTTGATGTGGGGCTGCAGAGGAGGTGTCCTTGGCTGATTTGGGGCAGAACTTGTGCAAACTCCCCTGTGTCCTTGGGAAGCTCTGCCCAGCTCTGGGGGTGGGAGCTCTGCCTTGGGAAGGCCTGAGGAGGAAATGTGGCCAGAATCTGCAGTGACATTTTTACATCCTTGGGACACAAGAAAGGTCTGCCTGACCTGGGGGAGTCACATGAATTAGTCCAGGAACTTGGTGACTTCAGAGTGAGGTGCAAACTCTGCTCCTCCCAGCTGGGATTGATACTTGTCAAGGCAGCTAAATTCCAGCTTTTTCTTCAAAAGTCAGTGATATTTCTTGTGTCCTGCTTCTGTGGGAGCTGTTCCATGTTAGGACTCTCTGGGGGGAGGACGTGGCGCAGGAAGTCTGGCAGGGCTCTGTGGGATGGTGGTTCCTGGGCTCACCCAGGTTGGGAGACCTTGTCCAAGGGTTGTGTTTTCCTGCTCCCTGGTCCTCAGCTTGTTCTGGTGTTTGCCCAGGAGCCCTCCTCAGGCTGCCTAGGGGGTTTCTAAGGACATAAAACTCTTTGGGATTTATTTCTTCCATGCTGCCTTCTATGAGATTGTCTGAATTTTAGTTACTCTCCAAATCCCAGAGCAATATTTGAGGTTTTTAGCACTGTCACTTCTTTGGGTAACACCTTGTCCTGACTCTGTCAGATACCTGGGCTACATTTCCAGCCTCTTCTTTCCTCCCTGGGCCTGAAAACTGTTCTAATTTTATTTTACCTCCCTGTAAAGTTTCTTTTCATTCGCTGCCTTTGCTTTTCTTATCACTTTTTATGCTCTCAACTTCATTATGCAATTGTTCCAACCCTGCTCTGTATTTGATGTTTTATAACTCGTGTCTGCCTTTTCTTCCACTGTTGATTACTTTTACATTTTGATGTTCCTTCACACTGGCTTTACAGGAAAAAAAATAGAAAAAACAACTTGAACATTCCCTGTGCAATTACTGGGAGGTGGCACACACAACCCCCGGGCATACATTAATTTATCCTGGAACACTTTCTATTTCCTCTGTGTCCTTTCTCTCCCCAGCTTTATCATGTTGAATTTCACCCTGTGCTTACTCTCCCAACTTTGCTCTGCTAAAATCTAATCTACTTGTTTTCTAACTTCTGGTTGAACATTAATCCTGCTGAAATCCTTAAGGGCTGAGCCCAGGGTCTCCCCCACACTCACATCCACTCATAATTGCTGGTGCAGGAGCCTTGCTCAGGAATTATTCCTTATGAAAAGCCACTTTCTTCCCGGACACACCCCAGATGATGGGAAAAAATATGTAAAGAAATAATTTAGCCCCAGATCCCCAGATGTTGCTCACATCCTCTCCCCCTCCTCAGATTTGTCTTTCCCCTTGGCTTGGTCCCAGCTGAGCGTTTCAGCACCTGCCTGGTTTTGAGCAGCTGGGATGTGGGTCTCAGGGGCTGCAGCTCTGGTACTTCCACAAATTTCCTTAAAAAGGAACCAACTTGGATTGCTAAGCAAAAAGTGTTCATGAAGTCTTGAAGCACTCTGGATGAGCCCTGGACTTCTGTAGACCTGTAAAGCTATTTTCAGAAAACTCCTGCAGGTTATTGCCATTAAAAGCACTTCTTTATACCCACATAAATTCCCAATAAATATAAAATTCTATCAGGGTGGAAACTTTCTGAGTGTGTTTGTCTTGTTCTTCCGTATCTTTATCTAGTTCTTATATGATATGTAATTAACACATTTAATACTGACTTTAATTGACCTCATCAATGGCATGGCTTATTAAGCTTTTTATCATGTAATTTTTTTTTCCCTCTCTATTGAATGATCACATACATTTGTTCATCATAAATTGAGTGTGTGTATTTTGGAAAATAAAATCGAAATGCCAAGTGCTTTTCAGAAATTCTTTCAAGCAAAGTAAAAGAGATACCTGGGTGCAGTTAAATTTTTATAAAGTGCAACATGAAAACATGTCTTTACCTTCATTGCTTTTTCTGTCTTCCACCTACTGCCTTTTTTCCCAGAAAGGCAGCTGACTAAAACAAGAAGGAATATTTCTTGTGTTAAATGAAAACAACTTAAATCTCTTTTTATTTATTTGGTATTTAATCTCAAGTGGAAACTTGCAATCAGAACCCGTGCTTTCCGTTCAGCCTGGAAAAGTATTCTTCACAAATAAATGTTTGTTTGGAGGGGGTGAAAGCTCTAATTGTAACTGCTGGGTCTCACAATAAATATTTCTGTAGTGAATTTGAATTGATTAATCTGTCACTTTTTTCAGTAAAGTGCAAAATCAGATCAGCTCCCATCTTGCTTATTTACACGGTCAGCTTTAATTTGTCATTAGTTCTATTGAGTAGCAAAGCTTTTAGTGCAGAAGATACCTCTTCCACTTAATGGACAATCATTTAGTGAAATATAATTTAGAAGGATTTATCTGGTCTCTCTGCCATGGCTGTAACCTAACCCCAGCATGATAAACTTTCTCCAGGAGAAGGATTAGCACTTTCTGGTGGCTTTTGCTTGGGAATTTGTTCAGTCTTTAGTTCAACACCCAGCTTGGCCAAAGGGCCCTGAGAGCTGCACTCAGGGGCTTGACACAGTAAAAGTGTTTCTGGGTTTGCATTAGACCTCTTTGTGTCAGGTGATTCTGTAGGTTTTCAATCCAATGCCTGCCTTGCTTTATTTGGAATTTAAGAGCAGGAAATTCAAGGCAGAGGCCAAGAGGGTTGGAAAGGTTTTGTGTGAGACAAGGAGCCAGGAGCTCTACCTGGGAAAAGAGGGAACAGTAAATGAAAACAAATTCTTGAGCAAGTTATGGGAAGAGACTGGACAGACCATGATAAGAATTTTGACTTGCAATGAAGGACCATGAGGGGAAGAGCTGGTTTTACTCAGGAGTTGCTTTTCCAGGCACCAGAGCTGTATCCCCCAGCCAGAGGGGTGGAAACATCAGAGAAGCACCCTTAATTAGGAATGCAAGTTGCTGTAACTTTTCACACTCCTAGAATCTCAAATGATGAAGAATCCTGACTTCACTCCATTTTCTTTCTTCCCCATTGCTGAGCTCTGGCACTCCTGGGAGGTGACAACAGTGGCACTGCACTGTTATGAGCCCCAAAACCAGGGCAGTTCATCTTGGTGCCTCTCCAGCCCAGGGCAGGTGCTGTGGCAGGTGGGGTTTGCATTAAGTGAAGGTTTTTCCCAGGAAAATCTGCAGCAGGAACAGAGGGAGAACTGTGTAGGTCCAAGCATGACATTTTCTTCAGGGAGTGGGTGAGGATATTTTCAATGGTGTTTGGACTGATGTGCTGGGACAGTGACAGCTGAGAGCTGGATCTGGAGTCACCCAGCTAAAGCTTTAGGGCAAAAACTTTGAATTAATGCATCACTAATAACTGAACAAGTGCAGCATTCCTCATCAGCGTGGATTGACCTTGCTTTTAGTGCTAAATGTGGAAAAAACAGGCTTCCCAGGGCTTTAAATTGGTTTTGCTTCTTTCAGCCTGGGTTCCAGAGCTGTCACCAGTGTGGAACAGGATTGTTCCAGCCCCTGGTGAAGCTCTGTCAGTAGGGCACAGCCAGGGTTGGTGACAGATGGGACAGGAGGGTTTTGGTTGGGCATTTTTAAAACCTGCTGCTTTCCTCTAACTCTTCTACTCCTCTTATTGCTGAGAGAGAAGTTTTAAACTCCCAAAGAGCAAAAGCCAAACACCCTCTTCAAAACTCCATGTTGCATTTTTAATGATCTTTTATGTTTGTGTAATAATCCAAGGCAACATTTTGAAGCTTCATTTTTGGAAAGGATTAACAGGGACTGTTTTAATCTTTCGTGTAGTGTCTAAACTGCTGGAAAGCAATCCAGAGGCAGTTATGTTTTCACTGATGCCTGGAATTGAAATACTCGTTGATTTTTACTTTTTTTTTTTTTTTTTTTTTGCAAAATTTCTATTTNCAACATTTCTACTTGAGGAAAGAACTTGAGTGCAATCAATTAAAGAAAGGATCTGATTTGCTTTGTAATTGTTTTTCTGTCTCTATGAATGATGTAAGGGCATTTTGGAAGAATTTACTTCACTACTCTGTCTTTTCTAAAATAACAGGTTTACTGGTTGATTTATGGGTTGTTTGTTTTGTTTTTGTTGTTCTGTCTGTAGGTGAGAAAAAGGTTAATTTGCTTGAGAAATCATGTCTATGCCAGAGAAGGTCAGCTTGTTCCATCATCGTGTTCTGCCATTGGAGCTGACCTCAACCTAAACACGGTGCTTTAAGTCAGGAATTAGAAATCCTGTTTTTCCCCCATTCTTTTCCCAGCATTTGTTTGCTCCTGTTGTGGTAGTTTCTCAGAAAAGGCAGGAGGGTGTGGCTCCCAGGAATGAATTCTGCTCCCTCTAAAGCTGCATTTTTGACATTGTGCTTCAAAAGCTTCGATTTTTGCTGTGGCTGTGCCAAGCTGTGTCAGGTGTGACTGCCCACGAGGCAAAACACCAACAGGTCTGTTTGGGAATGGTGTCAAGGCCAGAAAAGAACTGTGAAAGCATAAAAATTGGGAAAGACTGGGAATATTAACTTTTTCAAGGTTAATATCCATCGATATCAAAGCACAGTGGCCCCTGTGGCTCCTGGGAATGTCCCAGCTCCTCTTCCTGTGCTATTTCCATGATTTGTAGGATGCTGACCACAAGTGATGGACCAAGGCATCCAAACCCTGCTTCTTGGAGCTTGGATTCAACTCTTGTCAAGGGGAAATGTTCTGGGAAGTGATTAAGAAAGAGGAAGCAAACTCCCAACAATGTTTAGCTGCAGAGTTTAGGAGAGGTGGTGCAGGAAATGTTCAATCAAAATGTTTAATCAGGATTCACTCTGGATGTGTCAGAATTCATGTTGGCTTCTCCCCATTTCCATTTCTTGTTCCAAAGTCACCAGAAGTTTGGAAATGGGTTTGGAGGTTGCACCTCTCATGCCAAGTCTGGCTTGGGGAGGTTCTGCAGCTCCCAGGTTGTGGTGCAGGAACCTGGTTTGGGCTGGGGGAGAGGAAAGGGGCAGCACAGGGAATAAGAGTTAGATTTAGTTGGAAGAGGACAGGACAGGGCACTGCCAGAGTGTAGACTCTGGCTGGAGACTCATCTCCACCCAGACCCAACTTCTACAGTAGTTTTGGGAAACAAATGTGAATGAATTTTGTGACAACTTAGTTAAAGTGATGGTTAAGAGGGTAATGCCAAATTTGAGATGCAAGTAAGCAAGAGTCTCTGTGTGTGTGTGAAATTTTGGAGTGGTCTATGTTGTTTTCTGGAAGATCTGCATGGAAAAAGAAGCAATTCAATAAATTTAGGGGTTTTTTCCTAGTTAGTCTCATATCTGGGGTGACACTTTGCTTTTGTGGATGTGCAATTTCTACTCAGTTACAAGGAATGCTGCTATGGGGACTGGAAAGAAAATAAGCTTTTTTGCCCCTTTGTTTTACTGGATAAGAGTGTAAAATGTGATTGGAGTTTGTCAGCATGGAAACAAATGTCTGAATTTACTTGCCAGACTTTGATATCTTCAACCTTTTCAGGTATGAAACCCCCTGCAGTAAAAGGCACGTGCACAGGATTTTACATAATTTACTATTTTTGATGAAAAATCACACCAAAGTGACACCTGAGGCACCACATCCCTTGCCCTTTGATAAGAGATGGAAGGTGGTCAGTTCTGTTCTTGACATTTATTAGTGCTGATTCCCAGGGCCAAGGAATGGCAGCAGGAGTTGGTTATGCAGTAACTTCTGAACTGGAGTGGCAGAGCTGGTGTTAAAGATCTTGGATTTGCTTTAGGCTTACTGCACATCAGGATAAAGCTGTGGTGGGCTCTTCATGCACTTGCAAGTCAAAACACTTGAATTTTTTTTATTTTCTTGACTTTTAAAAAATTACTTTTTCACAGTAGTTGTTAAAACGTTTGCAGAATATGTGCTGAATTAAAAATATTTGTGCATCCATTTTAAATTTCAGCAATGCACAATAGTTCTTATTGTAGGCTTTACCAACCTGCAGAATTGCTCTTGGCTTTCCCCTCCTCAGGGCAGATCATGTATCACGCCCTGTTTAACTCCTTCCACAGACAGATGAAGAAATTTCACTTCTACAGAGCACTCAGACCTCCCCCTGCCCTTGAGCCTTCAGGGGAAGGATGTATGAGTTGGGATTTTCAAGCCCATATTGAGAAGTTTATTGCCAGTGGAGTATGCATAGATCAATATTCAATATAGCTGTAAACACACGTCCTTCACACGGGGGCTGAGTGCCCTTCCTTGGGCCTGCAGCTCCCTGGAACACCTCCCACAGCAGGCCACAAACAATAAAACATCATCTCTGCTCTCCTAGCCTGGGCTTTGCCCAAGTAGATGCTCAGAGGTGAGATTTTTACACTTTTGACCCATTGGTTCCACCTCCTATTTGGTTTTTTTAACGTGAAATATTCAGGAGAATATTTTATTTTACAGTGTTTTCTCCAGTATTTTACAGTGTTTTCTCACTGCTGGCGTTTATTAGCAGCTGGTGTTCCCTGTTTGGTGGGGCAAACACCAGATGATGTGCCACGTGCAGATCTTTGTGCTTTGCTGGAGGAGAGAGCCCTTGGAAAACTCATCTGAAGGTCAGCTGGGGCCACAGCATTGATCTGTTAATTAGCATCTTCCAAGAAAATTATCAAAGGTTGGACCACTCCCATCCAATGAACCACAATAATTGTAAATCTTTGGGAGAAAGGTTCTCCCAACCCAAAAAAAGCTTGTGATCTTGTCTCTAAAGTGAGGGATACAAATCCTTCTGTGTTAAATAAACTGAGGAGGAGAAACTGTGGCTGGTTTTGAAAGTTAAAGTGCTGCATAAGGAATTTCTGCTTATTTTGCTGTATCTTGTTCAGTTTGAGAGTGTTTCGAAGTGGACAGGGAGTTTGTAGGGATCTGAGGGCTGTCATAGCTGAGAATTGGGTTTTTTATAATGCAGAAGAGTCTTTATTCAATTGTTTCTCCTGTGTCAGAAGGGCTGTGCATGAGAAGTAATTGCCAGGGAATAAAACTCCTGGCAGTTCCCACTGAACCCACGGCACATGCTTGAAGTGCCATCCAAGCCTAAACAACAGCCAGGATAAAACAGGGATTTGTTCCCTTCTGGGTGGATTTCCTGGTTCAAGATGTCTTGTCAGGCTGGCAGAAATAATTATTACTGGGAGAAGACGGGAATTCTCCCCTCCAAGATTCCTCACTCACTCATTCATTCACCAGGAGAACAATTAATGACAGCTCACTAAAGGCTGCAGCAGTTTATTCTCTCTTTGCAGTGGCATGTGCAGTCCCAGGTTTCTGAGTGCTGGGTACTCCCTGCCTGGCCCCAATTACTTTGGCAGGGAGGATGAGATGCTGCAGAGCTTCCCCTGGCAAAGCAATTCCCAGCCAAGAATAGGTTGGAGCTGCTGGCACTGAAGTGGTGCCTGGGAGCAGCACTGGGTACTGGGAATCACTGCTGGCTCCAGCAGAGGAAGAGCAGTTGAGGTTTTAACTGTGTAATTAATTACCACTGATTTGGATGGGGAGAGGGGAGAGAGTTTGGGCTTCAGGGCTGAGTGAAAATATGGGAGACTTCCCAATGGAGCAAATATTTCCTGTAAGATGAAACCAATGAGACCAAGAGACAGAAATATCTTAAAAACAAATATGCTCTAAAATTGAAATAAACCCAGATTTGCTCCATCCACTTTCCTTGCCAAGGCTTTTGCCCTGAGCCTGCAGGTAGAGCATGGGCTGGTATCAGTCTGTGACCCAAGGCTGAGAGTCACCAACACTCCTTGGTCTGTTCTGCTGACCCAAAAGTGGCCCAAAAGCTGCAGAGCTGAGCTGGCAAAGCCCCCTCTGGTCAGTCTGGAGCCTTTTGTGCTGGGGCATCCACCAAGCCCATCACCAGGGCTGGGGGAATCCAGCAGCACAACCCCAAACCCCCTCCTGTACCTCTGACACGTTGCAGAGATGAGAAAACAACTGACTTGGCTGGGACAGCACTAAATGGTTCCAAATCCTGGTGCATAAATTCAGTATCTTGATATCAGAG
Source organism: Irena cyanogastra (assembly GCA_013397155.1). Taxonomy (NCBI): domain Eukaryota; kingdom Metazoa; phylum Chordata; class Aves; order Passeriformes; family Irenidae; genus Irena; species Irena cyanogastra. The sequence goes on from VWZV01015496.1 coordinate 103,249, forward strand.
GCGTTGGTGGAGGCCAGGAGCTTGTCTTTCACGTCCACTGAAAATGTTATTTTTAGTGCATTACATCTTCAGACTTGAAAGGAGAAAAGCCCAACACTAGCTAATAATTAAGTGATTAACTGTAATAATATGCTGCACATTTTGAAGTGAGCAGTATAGGTTCAGATGAATCAGGAGTGAATTTATACATTAATACTTATTCAAAAGTGTGTTTTATGATTTAATTACAGTTCTAAAGGAACCAACCCAGAGAAGGAACATAATGCCCTGATGTTTGCATTACTCTTGCACAAGAAAACATCCAAAGTTTGCCTGTTAATTAATGGATTCTGTGTAATTTATTTGTATCTGCACTGCCTTTCCCATTGTGCTGCTATGGCTGATCTTGGGAAGCAGAGCTGGGAGCCTTGAGTTCAGGAAGGGATCACTCCTCATCCCAAAGTGCTGCTGCAGCAGAAACAGCCTTTGATCCCAGAGAGATGGTTGTGAGATTTAGGACTCGCAGCGTTCCCATTGCTGAATATGTAATTTAGGTCACTGAACTATGTTTTGGTGGAAGATACTTATCTATTCCACTTCTTGCTGATGTCATGTGCTGGGAAATCAGATGTTAGAGTGCAAAAATACATGAGAGGCCAGGCTTAAAATGGCATAAAATATAAATGTCCCTGTGACTGGCTGCAGTTCCTGGTGGTGGCTGTTGGGGATGAGAGTCACATCCTTTCTTTTCTGCTTCATTGTCCTGCTCCATCCAAAATCTGATAAAAATTTTAAAAATTGGTTTATCTCTCCTTTGATTTTTAGTGCAGAAGGGGAGCAGAGAAGCCCCAACCCAGTCTCCTACTTTCTCTGCTCTAACACCTCTGTTCAATTGGAAAAGCTGAGAGGTGTTAAATTCAGGTGTTTTCCCTGTATTTCCAACAGAGATGTTCACTACGGACAAGAAAAGTTAATTTAACCCAAAACATCCCTCCTAAAAAGAGTAAGGGATTTAAAAGGTGTGTGGATGCCTTGTTTTGAGAAGAATTAGTTAAATCATGTCCTGATTTAATGCAGTCATGGCAGGCAGTGATGGTCTGTAGGTAGATTCTCCTCTCAAGGTTTGCTGTGTGCACTTCTGTAGTTTTCCAAACTATTTTTTCCCTTCTCCCCCCTTCCCTTTTGAAATCCCCCTTATTTTCACTTTAGGGGAATTGTTAACAGGGAGCAGACTCAGAGGAAGATATGGAGGGGCTTATCTCAGTTGTAAAAGTACTCAGAAGTTCAACCGATAACAGCAATGTAAATTTAAATAAGTAATAAAAACCCTCCAAAACTCACCCTTGGGTAACAAAAAGAAAATATGTCTCTGAAATAATTCATCAGGCAGCTCTCAGCAAACACAAAGAGAAAAATACTTGCCCCCACCCCCCCCTCAAATTCTTCCAGGGTAGAAGAAAAAAATCAGGAAGTTTTTCTCTTCCATCTATGAAGTTTTAGCAAATAGTGAACAGTAAAGCAGTTGTGAGAAATATCAGCTATTCTTGCTAGCCAGTGTTTGAAATCTCTAATTTATAGCAGCAGCTGATGCCGAGATAGCAGCCTGGATTTTACAGATCGATCTCCTGTAGCTGCTGAGATCTGAAGTATCTGAACTACAAAGTTCACATTTTCTGTATTTTTCTTTATCAGATTCCAACCCATCTGTAAAAGTCCCCAGCTTTCTGACACTGTTCCTATTGAACAGAATAATCCAGGATGCCTACAAATCGTTAATGGTTCACCTTTGCAGTGAAACCTGAAGATTTTGGAGCAAGATTTTCCTTACTTATTATCTTCCTCCTATTCCTTAAAGATGAACATACTGTTAGAATGTTTATATAAATAATGTATTTATGAGCATTATAGACAAATGCACATACTTATGTTTATTATTAGTTGGCTGTACTTATTTGTTCTCGCTAATTGCTAATTAATTTGGGAGACACTTAAAAGCTAATGACGTATATAGTGCTAAATTCTGTGCTAAATCAAAGATACCACCCTAGAATTTACTGTGAGATGGTAATTGCTGAGGTTATCAAGCAGAAGGTATCTGCAGTTTGGCATAATATGTCATTTATAACAACTCTTACAAAAGTTCCAGGATTTACAGATGAGTTGATCCAGATCACCTTTGTACAGCAGTTAATTATTAGCTCCTGCACTACGAGCTTTCACTTCTAAATTACCTCCTTGCTCCTTCACTCTTGCTTTTAAAAACAGTTTAAGATTATATTTGCCACGAGGCTGCTGAATTTATCTTGGGCACTGGTGACTCAAACTCCACGCTGAACTCTCTCAACACACCTTGGAGTGAAGCTGTTGCTCAGAATTTGTCTCCAGAATTATTAAAGGGCTCATTTTTTAGGAGTTTGTGTCATAAATACTGATGATTTTCCTCACAGACAAAAGCCACAAATAACTGCTGATCTCCGATAAATTCTTGGAGTTTCCCCTTCCTTCAGTAGCTCGCTATTGTGAAATTAAAAAAAAAAAGTCATGTCCAAAATAATTAGGAAGTGTCGGGGAGATTTCCCGCACTGGCAGGGACGCTGCGGAATTCAGACTGCAATTCCAAATGTTCCTGAGCCTCTTCAAACCCTCCCTGATTGCTACAGTGAGGTGGAAAATAGACATTAGGAAAATAGACAACAGGAAAATTCACCAAACAGAAATTTAAACTCCTAGTCCATGAGACGAGGGTGAGATTTTGCTGCTGGGGTGGGAGGAGGTGGGAAAGGGGAACAGGCAAATCCAGGGATTTTCTCTTTAGCACTGCAACTCTATTTCTAAGTTGAATATATGCTATGGTGCAAAGAAGAAGTCTTTTGGAGTTCCTTATCTCAATAATTTTTTGTTGTTTTTCCTGGATTACAGTAACTTTTTGTTTGCTGGTAGTTGGTTTCTTTAGCAAGTGAGATATATTGAGACATAATTCAAAATGACAGGAGAGGAGTAACCAATACGTGGTGCACAAATGACTCCCTGTTAACATGTCACGTATTACATCCTTTATTAAAACCAGCCCCTGCTCCGTGTTGGCAAACAGCATTTCCAGCCATCCCCCAGCACAGCTTTATGATGGATTGTCCTGGAGCTTGGTTGTATGTGGAGTAAAATAGTAGCATCCATATAAACACATAATGTTGTTATAATGGAGGGTTTTTTCCTTTATGTTGTCTTTGTAGGGATTTCCATTCAAACAATCTTTTTAATCACAGCTCCTAGGTTTAAATAGGCTTCCCAGGGCAGCCTGGATTGCAAAGCTTGGAGGTGTTTCAGTATCCCTCTTCTGCACAATCAATTAATCTGAGAGTTAAGGCATACCTGACCAGCTGTCTGCCTCAGGTCTGCAGCTTCCTTGAATTTCTCCCAGTACTCTAAGTTTTTGTAGAGCTTCACTTGTACCTGGCACAGTGACTTTTCAAATAATTCTTTTCCTTTTATCATATTTGATTCTTTTATATAATTTATCACTTGAATTAGATTTAAAAAACAAATAGAGCTGTGCATGAATCCCAAATTGCTCTATAAAGGATTCAGAATTCCCCCATGGTCTGTTCAGCTTTACCTTCTGTATCCGACTCTGTTTCCTTTTGTGCTGGAGCTGGAAAATCCTGAATCTTTATTTCTGTGTCAGTGCAACAGATGTCTGAGTCCCATCCTCAGCCAGTGTTTCTGGAGCAGCCAGTGAGTAGGGATGCTGTTACTGCAGGATAAGAGAGGACTAAGAAATGTCAGAGGTTTTCAAACCCTGTGTATTTGTTCACAAGGTGCCAGGCATTGTTTTAAAGCTGAGCCTATAAACAAGAATATGTGTTATTATTTATTATTTACTGATAACATCCCTTGTGCAACGTGAAAGCTTTTATCAGAAAAAATTGTAGGGCGTGAGCTTTAGAAATAGCCAAAAGCCCCAAGCCCTGAGGGGTGTGTGAGTGTGGGGAAGAGGATGGAGGGGGAGCAGAGGCGGCGGGTCCGGCTCCGCGGGAATGCCACCCTCGGGTACATCCCTGGCAGCTCTCCATCCCACGGCAAGCCCAGCACTGGAAAAATGCCCCATTCCCGTGGTGAGAAAGGTGATGGTATGTTTATCACGCAGCCAAGAAATAAATGGGAGCCATTACAAAGGTGTATAATTCAGCAATTACAGTTATTTGTTTTTTCTGACACCCCCTGCAAACAGTTATCACTTCAGTCAAACATAATCAAATTATCTTTTTTTCCTTTTTCCTAGTACTGTACATTAACAGGGCAAATAAAAGGGAAAATAGTGCAGTCCCTTGTAATAAAGAAAACAGCAGCAAACTATTAATGCTCTTTGAAAAGAGTAGTTTTAACAAAGTAAGCAAGAATCATTTTCTTTGGTTGAGTGTTGATTCCCCAGTGTGCTCTCAGTAAGTAATTAGAATGGCCCAGTGAATGTCAGCATCAGCTTGTTTATTCTCATTATTTTATCATTTTAAAAACCCTCTAGGTGATGAGACATGCAGTATAGAACATAATTACCATTATTAGCATACTAATTGGACACAAAAATAGGCCAACTACAAGGTAGCCAACTGAATAATTTCACATTAATCAAACACCATCATGAATAAGCCTATTGTTAAATTGACAGCTACAATAATTGGCAATATTTCGCTGCGCAATATAAGAAATTCCTTGTAATATCTCTCCCACATTATATAATTTAGTAATTTCCCACATTTCCAGCCTTAACTTTGTACACCTAGTTCAAGTTCAAGAAAACATCATGATAAGATTATTAGTCTATTATCAAGTGGACAAAGTATATAAAGACCTGCTTGTTAGCATTCAGGAATAGATTTGCTCGATAAGGAAACAAAAAGACTCCCAATTTAGTTACTTGTTGCTTCAGCATTGAAAATGTATAAAGGTTCTTGATAAGAATTTTTTAACTGTATATTAAAGTCCAACTCGCCTGTTTAAGAAACGGAGAAAATGGTAAAGAAATTTTAAAAAGTAAATGGTAAAATAAAATAAAAGCCAAGTGGGAGCTGTGACTTTCAGCCTCCAGGATAATTTTCTGCCTGGGATTTGTCTGGTTCTGTCCCCGTCTCGTGGAAAGGCGAACTGGAAAGTTGCAAAGCCGTCACCAGAAGTGGGAATTCATGAACTGCTCAATTAGCAGCAGGCAGGAAGGGAGAGCTGGCCCTGGCTTGGCTTCCCTTTGAAAACCTTGGGGGAAATAAGACAGGAAAGGAGTGAGTGGAAAGGAGAGGAGAAAGAAGGGTGGGGAAGGTGCGAGAGGGGGAAAACGCGGGCTGTGGCAGAGGGAAGGAGAGCGATAAGGAGAACAGAACCAGATGGTGAAACCAGAGCAGCAGAGGCAGGAGAGGACGAGAGGAAAGAAAAACAGTGAGGAAGAAAGAAAATAGTCATCAAGAAGAGGGAGGAAGAGAAGGTAAGGTGAGAGTCGGGGAAGGCAGAGCAGATTTGGAAGAGAATGAAACAATATTCTTCTTTTAAGAATTCAAAGGCGAGGGGAAATAAGCATCTCGCTGAAAGAAACGTTTCCTTCCCACTCCCCGGGCTTTGGGCGGTGTGGAGGCTGGAAAAAAAAGGCAGAAAGGAGTCACTGAAGTCTCTGTTTATTTCAATAAGGAAAATATTTTTGGAAAATTGTTATAAAAATGATGTTTCAAGCAGTCACAAGAATTGGTGCCTGTTAAAGGTGGGGCACATGGAATAGGACAAGTTTGGAACCCCCCAAATATTTCTGGGGGGCTTCTTGGTTAGAAATAGCTCGATGAAATTCAGAACTGTGTGGTTAAACCTGATGGTGTGAGATTTTAAAGAAAGGAAAAGGACGATCAGAATAAGAAACAAGCATGGCATAGCCTGTACAAAGTGCCAGTTTTCACAGAACCAGATGTGGCCTCTCTGGCAGCACGTGGAGAGGGGAGACTGCCTTGAGCATGGGCCAGCAGCTGCCTGAAATAACCTTCTTTCTGTTAAATAATGGAATTATTTCAATTTCAGTCACCAAAGAGGCAATTTTTGCCAAGAATTGGTTCTGGTGGGGATGGCTCTTGAGAATCCACTGATGTAATTAAAGGCAGAAGTTGTTTTCTGGAAGAAGGGTCCTCTAAGTTTGTTGAAATTTGGCTGCTTATTTTGAATTAAGCTGTAGGGAGAAAAAAACCACTGCCTCACAAGCAATAACACCATATTTTTTCCATCTGTTCTTTGATTATTAATCTGTTAATGGGTAATTCTCTGCTAATGGTTGGGGATGCCTGTTAATATATCACAATCCCAGAGTATTGATTAGCTGCTTTATTTCCCTTTGTATGGCCAGGCTCTTCAGTAGCAAAGTCACAGGAAGAAAACAAGTAAGCCTGTACTTCAAATATCTCTGGGTACAGAGAGGAGCCACCATGGGACATATCAGAGAGTACTAAAATCAGCTAAAATATGCAGTATGTGCTCAGACTTTTCTTAAGCAGGAATGTACAAGCTCCACTTTGATTTACTCACTGAACTCGGGAAACAAATCTCTGGGCACTCATTGCTGGGAAGCCTCTCCTTGAGCCAGCTCTGTACCTATAAATGACTGTAACACCTGGGTCAGGGGGTCTTGGAAGAGCTCTCAAAAAGTGATAGAATCCACCTTTTATGGAGCAAAACTTACAGTGGAAAAAGGGAAGAGTCCTGTGCCAGGTTTACAGCAGAGTTAAGGATAACAGCCAAGGCCATACTTTCGCTAATACATTAGGATGGCTCCGAAATGTGCCAACTCCAGAGCCTGGGATAAAGCAAACGACAAAACTGAAAATATCCTTGACAAGATGTCTCTCTTAACACATTAAGAGGCTGTCCAAACTGAGAAAAAAATCCTCAGCAGTTCCTCTCCTTCTGTCACAGAGTCTGTGCTGGGGTGGTTGGAGTTGCAGGGCTGTGCCGCGCGTCGGGCGCCGGGACAGGAGCGGCTCCTGGGCAGCACGTTGGACACACAGTGTGTCTCACCTGCTCCCTCATGTGCCAGACACACAGGGCACTGCAAAATCCCCCCAAAAACCTGGTGAATTCTCCAGGGGGGTCTGGGCAGGGGGTTGGGACAGGCATGCACAGCCATTGTGTTGTTATTATATAGGGACGTTGCAAATCAGATGTTTTTGAATCCCTAAAATACACCTGGATGTTCAATTAAAGAAATGCCCCACACTCTGCTCCCCAAAAACCCCAGACAAGCCCCATAGCTGAAAGCAGAAGGAAAGAAGGATATTAAGCACATTCAGGCACGATAAACACAGAAGAAAAACACTGCAAAGGATAGTTGTGGAATACATTTGAATAACAAATACATTTGAGGAAATCCCAGTCTGCTTGGGGACAGAGAAAAGGAAAATAAATTCATCACATTATTCATTGGAAATTATTTGTTCAGCTCCGCTCCTTAATGTGTCAGCTAAAGATGATTTCCAAGAGTGAAGATTTTCCTTTCTTGCTTGAAATGACTCAAAAAGAAATGAATATTCCAGCCACCAAGTGAGGTTAATATATGAGTTTCATAGGCATTTACTCACCACTGCTGTTCCCTGCAGAGTAATGGCACTGGAGGTGCATTCTGGGAGTGCCAGGGGTGAAACCAAAGTAGATGTTCCTGAATAATTTAGTGGTGTATGAAAGCTTATTTCATCATCATCAACACAGTAATACCTTGCACCAATGGAGTGCTTTACATCTCTGGGCTCCAAAGCTGTGCAAGTATCAGCATTTCCATTTTTCAGCTGGGGAAACTTGACATTAGAGGGGATAAAAAAGAAATTTTCTAGAGGGAGTGAAGTCTGTGGCAGAACTGGGATAACAATTCAGGTTCCTAGGAGGAGTCACCTGCAATGTCTGAGTTGAATGTGGGTGAAGAGGCTGCAGTTTAGACCTGTTTATGCTTAGTGAAAGATGAGAAATATCTAAAGAAAAGTATTTCACTCTTTCCCTTTCACAGTAAAATAATAATTATATGAAATGATAGATTTCCAGGATACACAAAATTTCAATACATCACTTTTTTTCTGTGCACTGGCTATTCCAAAGTGGCAGAGTAAGTTCACACCCAATTCTTGGAACGGCAGGAGGCTCCACTCCCATTACCCAGTGATTATTGCCATTAGGCTGAGGGAGCAGAGAGCCCCTCGTGCCTCTCTTTGGGCTGTTTACACATCCATGTAGCTGGCAACTTTTTTTTTTTTGTGTGTGTTTAAAGAGTCTAACAGCTCATCAATCTTATTCTTCCCTGAATGTAGATTGGTCTTTAATGAGATCAATGAATAGTGCTGGTACTTTGCTGGCCAAAATTGTAAATGTGCTGTTCCATTTCCTATTTACCCTGTAGCACAGGGATTTCAGCGCGTTGCTGCTAATGTGTTTTGCATTCTATTGCTCTCCTACAAAATTTATGGCCAGAGAGAGACTGCAAGAAACAGTATGGGCAGGGAGAGCTGGATTCTAATCTCTCTGCTGCACTCAGGTTTTTAAAAAATGTAGGGGTTTGGAATACTTGAAGAAAAGGGAAAGAGGAAGCTGGGAAAAGATGTCAGATTAGTTTAATTAAAACCAAACTTTGGGGATTGAGGTATGCCAGAGACAGAAAAAAGTGTGGCTTAAGACAGCTTTAATAAAGGTGGGATGTACTGGAAGTGCCTTTAGCCAACCTGGCCAAAAGCAGAAGGAGAGAGAGGCTGTTGGGCAGAGAAATGAGTTTTGGAAGAGCATCCAGTGTTAATTAGAGCTCTGGAGTGGCCTGAGATGACAAGTGCTCTTCCAGCCCTGTCCCTTCTCCTCACTGCCCTTGTTAGCACTGTCTGGTCCTGTTCCAGCTGTGCATTAACCTCTGGAACCAGCAGCCCAGATCTGGAGGGTTTGTTTCTCCTGCAGCAAGAGCCATACCGACACCCCTGAGGTCTGACTCAGGGGCTCCCCTTGGTGTGTGGGTATGAGGGTTGGTGTTGAAGAACCATGCCTGGTTCTGTGACTGTAAAGTCATGATTTCTGTCTCTCATTTTCTCTTTTGGAGCTTTCCCCCACAGCATTTCCTCCTGAAGCAGCTCCCAAGGAAGTTGTGTCCCACAGGGATACGCTTGGAAAATCTCACTGTGCCAGGGAAGGTTATTTGGCATCCTTTGCAAGTTAATTTCTTTTTTTGGCTGCACAGTGGTCCAAAGGCAGATGAAAGCTGTAGTCTGAACCTCTGACATGACTCTGGATTATATGGGAAATCAGTGCAGAGGGTTGATAGCTTTGATAGGCTTCTCTTGGCCCATTTGGGGTGGGTGTGTGCTGAAGGAAATTTCCCACTGCCCATCAACTTCACCTGACAGGTGCTAGAGAGGCTGGATGGGCTGGTTGATTAACTCAGTGAAATGATTCCTAGAATTCCTGCATCCCAGAGGAAATGCAGCCACTCAGGGACCCTGCAAATATCCAGGTGACCAATGTGGTGGTGTTGTCCCACATCATGTTGTGCCTAACGAATCTGAAATATGGGGAGGACCCCTTCTTTGGAAGGCAGGCAAACACTCAACCACATAGAAGTGGACTTGGGAAATTTGAGAGAATGTTATTGTGTGTGTTATCTGTCAGGAAAAGTGAAATCCTTCTGAAAAGGGTGAAACTGCAGAGGAAAACTGACTCTGCCCACCCCAAAGCCTGGGCTGACTGCAGAGAAATGCAGCCACAAATTCCAAGAGCTCACTGAAATCCTCCCACTGAGTTTGATGGTGCCAAGCCCTGGTAAAGCCAGTAGAGATGATTTTCTGAAAAAGTCCATAGTAAGGGGGAAGCAGCAAAGGCAGAGTGGTATCTGCTCATCTTTTGGCTTTGGCAAGAGTGAATACCTTGGACATAAAGGACCAAGTGCAGAGCTGGGGCAGAAAAACAGATTCTGCATTCCCTGCTCACCAGGAGGGCTCCATGGCAAGTGCAGGAGATGTGTGGGAAGACCCAGTTTTCAGGAACTTCAACATCTTCCCTTGAACCAGGACCAAACTGAGGCCTGAGCTCAGCATTTCCTTTGCCAGGTCAGCAAATTGGGCTCCAGACCATGTAATTTCAGGAGCTGAGTGGAATAATGTAGATGGTGACAGCAGAGAGAAGAAAATATGAATGGCTTTTTGGGGAGGTGGTCCAAATTCTGTTCTTTTTTATTGTGATTTAATAACAACTCCATTTGGATCAAAGCTTTCTCAAGAGTTTATATTAATCTTAACTGATTCTGATGTTTAACCTCCATGCTCTGGACAGTATGGTTTTCCACTCACTTCTTCCATGTGAGATGCCTCTTAACCAAATTTCCTCTGCAAAGAGCAATTAATCTCTCTGCTGCTTTATCCAGGATTTAAGTGCATGCTCTCCCTTTAATTCTGCACACTTCTCTTTTTTTGCCTCCTGTCTTTCCATCCTTAAGTATCACTGAGTTGCCAGATAACACAGTTATTGTTCATATTACCAGATTTTAATGGATTTATATAAAACTCAGACAGTGCCATTGTTCTTGCAGTCCATTTTATTGTAATGAAGTTCCACTCTTAATATTCCATGATCTTCAATGTCCTTTACAAGTAACTTTTTATAAATTAATCTATAATAATCTAATTCAAGTCAGTTAAAGTGGATAACTATACTCCAATTATGATATCAGGGAGAGTTTTTACATAATGAGGGCTTTTATATAGATGGTTAACGCTAATACTGTAGTTTACAACATACTGTATGAATCACTAATTAAATGCCTAAGTAGCAATAATGGAAGTGGAACTATCAATACAGAGACGATATCAGTGATGTAAGGCATTAATAAAACTTTATGGTCCCATTTAATCTTTTTTTATAGGTACTCCATTATGTCAGTTAAAAGAAAAGGCAGAAAAACAAGAAAGTGAGAGAGTGGAACTTAAAGGGACCAGGACTTGGAAAATGGAATGGGCTTTCCTTGTACCATGCCCCCAGAATGGGCCAGAGAGAAAAGTGATGAGAAAACTGCCCAGCAGAAACAAGTTTATCACATTTCTAAAAATACGGCTGTTCACTGCAGCTGGATGGTTAAAATGCTCCTCAAATAACCCATATTCTATGATTTAAATGAAGGGCAGCTTAAAGAGTATCTTCAAAGAGGAATCTGAGTTTAGCCCCACTCTGGCCCAAAAGGAACGGCTCAACAGTTGCGCTCCTGCCATTGGCCAGCAGAGATGACTTGAAGGGTAAATACATAAACATTTATATTGGAAGGACAAACTATTAACAAAGGTATTTTATTTTGAAGCCAAAGCACAGGCTCGGCTCCAGCACTGCCCAAGGAGCGTTGGAGGGGCTGGGCTGCTCTCCTGACAGGACATCTCCTCTGTGTTCCTTGGCCCCCAGCCAGTGTCCCCTGCAGGAAAGCAAGCTGCCCATTTGCATATCAAAGCGGAGGAATAAGCCAAGCCCAGCAGACCTCTAAAGGGAAGTGAGAGTATATGGGAATTTTTAGTTTTAACTCTCAATTAAAGCAAAAAAAAGACCACCTCCATTCCTTTCATGAAACAGCCTCTTCAAATGTCTTTTGCAACACATTTGAGCAGAAATAACAATTTAAGTCCTCAAATCCACTTGCAGGGTGTTTCAATTCTGGCTGTATTTTAACAAATAAAGGGAAGAGATGGGTTTTTTTCCTGGTGCTTGATATCAGCCCTCAGAAAACCACTGCACTGAGCCCTTTAACACACCTTGACACGTACTAGGAGTGTGCAGTGCCAGGCTTGTGTTTCATGCTTGCTGCTGTTGAAGTGACATGTTTATTTAGCACAAGATTTCCAGCCTGGTGCCTTTTTGTGCCTCATAGGAGGACTTTACCATCACCTGCATTGGATATCAGTGCTGAGGTTTGGCTCTGAACTCCACCTTTTCTGGATGCCCATTGCTGGGCAAACTGAAGCTGAAAACCAGGCTCTTAGAGCCTCTAATAAAAAGAAATCTTTCTGTATTATTTTAGAACTATGACTTCAATATGGGTAGATGAAGAGGCTGCGAGAATTCTGTGCCAATATCAGTGAAGATTAGATCTGAGAACTCACGTCTCTCTGTGATAAGGAATTCATTATTCCCCTTGCCCGTCAAATGCAGCTGTTGGCAATGCTCTGCCTCCACACACTGAGTGGGGACATCAATAATCCTGAAAATTTGCAACTGAAACCAAACCTTTGTGCAGCCCTCTTTCCTCCAGTGTATTCCTCCATTTCACAGCCACCCCTTCTACTCTCTTCAAACACCTTTGGAGAACTGAAGTTTAACTTGTAACTTTCTGGCTTTTTAGGTAGCCCTCTTTCCATTGAGCGGGGTTGGACGTGTTTTGTGGAATGGCAAACGTAGCTGAAATGCAGGAGCAGGAACAGCTCTGCTTCTTTGCACCACCTGACAAAGCCTAGGCTAGCCATGAGTACTGTAATCAAACCCAAATAATGTTTAAAAGGTGCCTAAAAATAATGTGGGTTTTCCTGTGAGTCCAACCTCATCACATGAGCAGAGCTCATCCCTGGTCACTGGCTGTTCTTCATAGACTGGTTTGGGCTGGAAGGGACCTTAAAAAGCATCTAGTTCAGATTTACCAGCAGTTTCTCTAAAGCAGCCATTACCTTCTGGCTGCCAGGAGCAATCAACCATGGAATAAACTCCTTATTGGAGAAAAAAAGCACCATTCAAACGATTTGTCATGACCAAAGGTTTTCTGGAATTACACAGGAGGCTGTGATTGTCCTTCCTGTTCTGCAGTTCACTGGAAGAAGTTCTGCCACAAAGCTTCAAGTCCTTCAATATTTTTTAGCCCTTTAATAGCTTGAGGTTTTTTCACAGGTCTCTTGGTAGATCGTAACAAAAATAAGATAAAAGATCAATGAAGGTTTGCTCTAGTTTAATGATTTTAGGCACAGTCCCCTCCCTTTCAGTGGTCTTGTCCCCCATGGCAGCTGAGCACTGTAAGATGCCGTAAACCTGAGACCTGGTGGTAGTTTGTGTCAGAAATCCAGAAATGGCACTAATGGGCAATAAAAAATAATCAATGAGAGGAATGGAGGCTGAGCTGTGTCAGCAGGAATGGCTGGAGAGCCTGAGCTGAGCAGGGGGAGCACGGCAGGACCCAGCCCCACGTTCCTCTGCCCCAATTTGTGTAAATAAACCCCTGGTGTGAAGCCCCACTGAAGACACAGGTTTATACTTAAGGAAATGGAGGCTGTGATCTCACTTTTATCTGCAATTTTCACAATAATTTGATTTTTGGTGTTTTGTGGGGACTTTAACTCTTCTTTCTGCACAGGAAGCTCTGTAGGCTCTGTACAGGGGGGAAAGTTGCTCTAGGAACTGTCTTAAGCTGGGGCAGAATTTTTTTGCTTATTTTAAAGGGTGTTTGGAGAAATCTTGAGACTTTGAATGCATCTTGTTCTGCTGCATCTCTGTTCCCTTTGAACACACCTACACATTTAGTGTCACCTCCATTTGGTTTATCGTGCAATAAGATGTCAAGTTTAATTTTATTTATGGGCTTAATATTCAAGTTTTTCACAAGTTATTTTCCCCATATGGGCCTTTACAAATATGTTAGAAAAATCATCATGTACTGCTGTTAGGAGCAATGCATTAATAAGTAGATGAGCCTCCTGCTGATGGGCAAAAATCTGGTTTTAGCACCACGTGAAGGCGCTTGGTCCAAAATGAGCCATGAACCAAAGAGTTTACAGGTTATGGATGACTGGAGCATTGTAATAGTTTGTGTACCAGCAAGTGCAATGCTCACTCCTGCTTTAAAATTAAAATATCCTCTTAAATGTGCATTGTTGAGTCACCCTGACTCTGTTAATGAGAGTTTCAGTCTGATTTCTGTCTCCAGAGTGCTGCTGTGCTCTTTGGGAGCTTAGCCAGAGCTGGGAAGATGCCTCTGCTGTCGAAGGGCTCCATTTCAGCCTCTGGGTTAGAGCAGGAACCTTCTGTGCTCTGAGCATTTGTACAGCTATGAATGAATGAAGTCTGCCTGATACTGAATTTTTTATTTTTTATTTTTTTTATAATTCATCAAGAAGCAAATCTGGCACAGGCACCTAAAGTGATGACAAAGATCAGTTTTCTGTTCTGGTCCCTTCCTGGCAGCCTGTGATATCTCTGCTGGCTGGGAGAGTTGGTTCTGTCCTTGAAGGGTGGCTCTTCAACTTCTCACGTTCCCCGCGCACGGCCGCGCGTGCGGAAAGCGCCACTTTGGGAGCACTTTTGGCCCTTCCTAAATGAAACCTGTTGCGGGTTTGAGCCTGGGATTGACAGGGGAAGGGGAACAGCTGTGATGTTCCTCTAAAGCTAAATGTTGCCGCTTTTGCATAATCTGCAAAAATATGTTGTCAGGATGAGCGCTCCAGCTGGCTCGCTGCCACCTTCCCCTCCGCAGCGTGCTGCGGGAGCGGGCGGAGCAGCTGGAGAGCGGAGGGTTCGCTCTGACACCGATGTGTCAACCTAATATAGCAAAAGAGGAAAAAAATTAGAGGGAGAGAGAGAGGGGGATATTTTAGTAACTGGAGTTTTTTCTCGCAAGAGACGGAAACAAAGGGAGCTGCAGCTCCAATCCCGCGGCGCTGGAGGGGTGGTTGGAGTGTGGTGGGAGCAGCGGGATGGCAGCAGGCCGTGGTGTTGGCATATGCACGCCACAATCTCCTTAATACCCATGGTAAATCCTGCTGGCTGCTACAAGCTCTGTGGTGAATGTTAGGCTTGTTTGCCTTCTGGTTTTTAAGCTCCTAAACACTTTGGGGCTGAAATTCCCACAGAAGGTAACAAGAGCTTTGTTAACCCTCCATGATGGTCTATTGAAAGGAGATTATCTTGGGCAAGTGGGGTAAAAGGATGGGGTGAGCTGGAGAGTGGTCGGGTTTGGGTGGTGGTTACTCCAGGTTTGTGTTTCCAACAGCACAACTGCATTGCATTCAGCAGGGATTTATGGAAAGCGTATGAGTAGAGGATGACAACAATTCTGAGTGCTTGGTGGACACATGTTGCTCATCTGCTTAGACCCAAGGGTCAAGAACTGCTGCTTAGCCCTGAGTTTTTATTTTAGGCATGTTGCTGCTGCTATTTGAGGCTGACACAGTGGGTTTCATGTGAGGTTTCTGGGGTTATGTTTATTAGGATCCATGCATAATGTTTTGTGATGTTATAAAGTGTTCCTGTGCTCTGAGGAAATAAGATTCTGATGGAGACTGCAACCAAACAGATGATTTGGTGTTTTTTGGTCTGGGTTCCTTGCACCAGAAATCTGGTTCTGATGGAATCAAAAAACCCCACTTTGAACCCTTGCTACAGTTTTTGAACAGTAAGGGTGAAAGCAGCACTTGATTATTGTACTTAAGTAACATAAAGAGAAAGATGATGCCAATATCTGTATCCAATTTACATCTTTAGACCAAGATGCTGTGTGTTTCAAAAAATGTTAAGCTGGATAAAAACTGAGAAGAGGATGAGGGACCAGGAGTGCTGCTCTAGTCAGGGTGTGAAGGGGGCAGGCTTGGCTTTTGTGGGGAGTAGCATAGAGAATGATGAGCATAAGTCCTGTAGGAAGGATTCAGAAGGGGTTAAGATCATTAAAAGATTGGTTAGAATTTGTTTTACTGCTGCTAATCTCTGTTATGAAATGAAGTCTCTGAAATGGGACGAGTTTGGGTGGTGGGTAGAAGCTGTGACTTTGTTTTCCACGTGAGTGTGTGTGCAAATGCTGGCTTGAAAAAGAGCTGAGGGCAGGTGTAAAAGGCTAGGTTGCAATATTTGGCCAGAAAATGCCTTCTCCTGGTCCATGGGCCCCTCAGTGAGGCATCCCCAGCTTTGTCTTCCCAGTCCACACCCTGGACAGGGCTGGGCTTTGCTTCCCTGCACACACATCTGTAAGAGAGAAAGTTGTTAAGGGCTAAAATACTGAGATTATACAAACACCAAAGGTGGTCTCAGCTTTATGTCATCTAAAATAACAGCAACCCAGTAACCCTCTTTTTTTCTTTTATTTATAACCTTTATGTACAGAATGTGCACATATATATGCAGTAGTTCAGTGAGGAGGCTGCTTGTCCTGTGCTCTGAGCAGACTAATAGACAAATTTCCCCAAAATCTGTGCATTTGTCTTTTGGTAATTCTTGCAATCTGTTTTATTTGTTGCCAAAATATACACTTAGACTGATGGAAACCTGCATGGCCTTTTTTCTTTTTTTTTTTGTCTGACTGATTTCTCTCCTTTGGGTTGTTTGTCCTTCAAATGTGTGTTAAAGGGATGAGGAAAATATTTACTGAGCTCTTAAAGAATGGGCCATAATCAGGAAAAGGTAAATTCCCCATCCTCCTTTGGCAAGTGCATTCCAGTAGATCTCCTAATAAATCACCTCTGTGAATTGAAGTAACACCTGGGTCTGTACTACAGGAGGATAAGAAAGTAATAGTGCCAGAAATGGGAATTTGGGAAGAACTGGGCTGTTGGTTGTGCAGGGAGGGTTTGCAAGGTGATGTTTCAATGAGGTTTTTTTCCCTGCAGGCGTTTAATCTTGTAATTATTTTATTATTACAAAAGCGTGTAATCTTAAAATATATTTTCATTATTGTATGGCATGATGTTATTATGGCATTGCTACATTGCTGTTATAATAATATAAAATTATGACATATAATTATCTTGTAATGATTCTATTATTACACCCAGTGTAATAATGCACCAATGCTGATTTATAGACTTTTTAAAATTCAAGATCAAGCAACTCTCCCCAAGTTTGAGAGGGAAGCAGTGCCAGAGTTCTGTTGAGGGCACATTATGGAAAAGAAAGAAATGAGTAAAGGAAACTAAGCAAAGCCTTCAGGTTGGGCATCAGGAGAATTTTTTCCAGGAAAAGGTTGTTGAGCACTGGAACTGCCCAGGGAGGTTTGGAGTCCCCATCCCTGGAGGTGTCCAAGGAACACCTGCAGGTGGCACTCAGTGCCCTGGGCTGGGGACAAGGTGGGGATCAGGCACAGGCTGGACTTTTCCAATCTCAGCCATTCTGGAATTCAGAACCTCTGCAGCTCAACCCATGCCAATGCCATGACACAGAAAATAATTCAGAGGCCTGACTTTATGTAGCTTTTGGATAAAGTTTTAAGGTCAGGTCTCTCCTGCTTCAAATGGTGTTGTGGGGTTTCTTTTTGTTTCAGTGAGAAATTTAATTACATGCCTATGCTGAGCAATTTCTGTTGGAATTGGCAATTTCTGCTCTGCCTGTTCTGCAGTCTCTGGATTAGAGGATGATTCTCTTTTGCAAATAATTTCAGCATTTCTTCCTCTCCACAAGGCTGCGAAGGGTGGGTCAAAACAAAACGTGCTTTCAAAGAGATGCATGTGAAACAACTGGCTAGTAAACAAAATTACTCAGAAAAAAAGTGCTTGAAAAAACTCTTATCTGTACTCTTTGCTAAACTTTTATTAGAAGCTGACAATGCAACATTTTATATATGAAATCCAACAGCATCTCAAAAGACCTGTGGGATACTCCCAATGCTTCGATATAATCTGAAACAAAAAATTTAGAAGTCATCCTGTACCCTCTCTGAGTAAATTTTTATTTTTTAAATTTTTTATTGGTTTATGGGTTTTTTTAGTCTGAGGACTACATTTCCCACTGAGCTGCTCTTAAATTAAATAATGAAAGATTGAAATGTTAGAGTAAGAAAAGGCTGCAGCTACTATTGTTACTTGCAGTGCTCTGGGCTTGGTTAAGAAACTTGAGCTCTTTCATTTCTTTATTTATATTTATTTATTATGGATATATATATCTATATATTTATATATATAAATCTATATTTATATATATTATGGATATTATTATATGTTTATATGTATAATATTAATTTATTTATTATTATATCTCAGATGGGTATCTGCTTAGGTCATAACAGCTTCTCCCTGCCACCAGAAAAACACAGACAGGCCTCACGTAGTCTTAATTTGACTTGGGATCCTCTTTTATCTGTGGGAACCTGCTCCCTCAGCAGGATGAACTTTTTGGTGGGAATGTGAATTGGCTGTATGGGTGTGCTCAGGACTGTTCTCCCTGTGATGCCCCCCAGGAATGGGGGAAGAAAGGGTTAAACCAGCCTTTAGCACCCCGCATAATTATTCCTGCCCAATTGTCTCCAAGTGGAAACTCACAATTTGTTCCCACTTAGCTGGGTCCGGTGAATGACGAGGATTCATCGCTCTCTGCCGCCCTTCAGACCTTTTGTTCACAGTTTGGAGAAAATTGCAATCTTTTCTTGCTACTGTTCCAGCTTTAGCCATGCTTGGTTAAGCCAACGCTCAGATTTCTCTGGATTCATTCACATCCACTAATCTGGGAGCGAGCAGGGTTGGGTTTTCTTTTCTTTTTATTGCTTTTCCTGGAGTATTTTGTTTTCAAACTGACACCAGCAGAACATTTATTTTTACAATCTTAATATTTTTGCAGTGACTCCACTTTCTGAAATTTCCCTCTCTTTATGGGGTGGACATTTATCTGAATCATGTTAATATTTCCTGAGCTTTGCAAGAGACTTAAGAAATAAAAAAAAGAAGTCACTGCTATAGGCTTAGGTAATAAAAATGATATGGTGACAATATATAAACCAGCATCCAGTGCTTGTTCATGGGTTGGTTAACTTCTGTGAGTGGTGTCAGTTGCTCCTGTGGGATAAGCATGGCTTACATCTTTGTGGAAAAGATCTCAGGAAGTTTAGTAGCTGAGGGGTTATTTTTTAAAAAAAAGTGAGTGAGATGGAGCGCGCTGATTCTGATTAACCAACTGTGACAGATGGTAATTCTTCCCTTTAAACGTGGCTTAGAGAAATTAAATTCAAGGTGATTTAAGAACCCTTTAAGAGCTGCTGAACCCAACTTAAAGAAAAAACAAAAAGCAGTTTGAAGAACACCTTGAAGTTTTGCTTTGTTTGCTCTTGCCCGGGCGTCTCCGGCGTTGGGGAGCCAGCGCTGTTCCCAGGGACCCGCGGGGACCTTTCCAGCCAGGTGCAGTGTCCAGGTGCCATGGGGCTGGCCCAGGAATTGTGTCTGGCTGTGCAAACCTCCTCCAACCCCAATAATGGCAGTTCATTGTTATCTCAGGAAATTATGCTACCCACGTAAACGTTTAGGGGTTGGAGGGGGGAATTATTTTACATTTCATAGGAGATTTGCTCCCTGGGTTCTGCAAAACTTGTGCTGTGTGTTTTTGAAGGATGTTTGTGGGGCTTGGGTTGATGAGGGATGGGTGAGACCTTCCCATTATGATTCCCAAAGCATTGGTTGGCATTGAGATTTAAAGGGATCTCAGTTTGCCAGGGCCAAACCAGCTCTGTTCACCTGGTTTCACACTAGCAGTTTATGAACAGCAACAGCCTACCCTTCATCAAATTGCATCGTCATAAAGTAAATCCAGGATCTCAAAACTAGACTCAGTTTCACTCTAAAGAGGTTGGAATCTGACTGTACACCCTGCTTAGATGCTTTAAAGCACTGTGTGAAACCCCAGACTGAGCAAAGCTTGCAGTTCTTTTCATGATGGGCATATGCCTGCATGATTTACACAGGAAATCAAACCCCAAACCTTCAGGGCATTTCTGCTAATCAGGTTTCTAGAAACAGCACACAAAGACAAATAACAGGCTTCAGCATTCTGATTTGTAAATCCGTGAGAAAGCAACTTGTAAGAGGGGTGGGAGTTGTGTGGGTGTAGCTTGGGAGCACAGCATTCCCCTGCTTGTCCCTAATGGATCAAATACAAGATTGTACCTGAGCAAGGATGAGACTGAGCTGTGATATCAAGTCTTGTACAAGGGAATGCATCCCACTGGGAGCAGAGCAGCACATCCCTGAATTCCTGAGGTGCTCCTGTCCCAGCCCTTTGGTTGATATCCACGTGAAGAAGAAAGTGAGCCAGCTGTAACAGTGATGTTCAAATCCTTAAAGGCCTCCCAGCTTCCCAGGATGGCTCCTGTAGCTATTGCTCTTGATGTAGCTGAGCTATTCTAGTGCAAACATAAATCTCTTTATTTATAAAACACAGTGTTTCAGCTATTTTGTGTTATCTTGGTGTCAGTGGTCTCAATATGATTTCTTGAAATTGCTTCTGTCAGCTGTGGGGTAACTGGGAGTTGGAAATATGTTTATGTGTGCACCTTTATGTTTCACTCTCTACATGAGTACGTGCACATCTCTATTTAGATCAGATACTGTTCTCCATTAAGTTTTAGTCCAATTCTTCCACTGATTATATTAATTAATAGAAAATTGTGAAAACCATTCACAGCACCGTTTTTAAGGAGAAATTCTGCCCTCTGCTAGCTGTGGAGTTTGAAATGGACACAAGTGATTATGTTCATTTTCCTTTTTCTGGTTGGATGAGTTCTTTCCTCCAGAGAAATTTCTCAGGTGCATGTTCACATGTGTTAGTCAAAAATTATAATTTTCTGTAGGTGTTCTCTAGCATGGGCATATGCTGCTGGGTGTTCATCCCATCCCTGGCAGTGTCCAAGGCCAGGCTGGACAGGGCTTGGAGCACCCTGGGACAGTGGAAGGTGTCCCTGCCTGTGGCAGGAGGTGGCACTGGATGAGCTTTAAGGTCCCTTCCAGCATAAACCATAGCTGCATTTTATGATTGTTTAAAGAATCCTGTTGTTAAGGCAGAGCCCTATGCGAGGGAAGGAATTATCTCTGATTTCTGATGGCTGTTTTTTCCCTGTAAGTCTTGTGTCAGTGCAGTCTTTCAGACCCATCCCAAATTGTCTTTTTTGGACATACTTGTGTATGATGCCCATCCTGTTCAACTTCTGCCTTCTTCCATCACCTGTCACCTGGTCCTGGAGTGGGAAACCCCCTCCTTGTCCAGCCACAGGTGACCACTGAGCTCAGGAGAAACAGGCTCTGACCTCCTGCCTGGCTCAAGGTGGAACCTGTAACCTCAGAGCAGCAAAGCGGGCTCCTTTCATTATTTCTAATGCTGGTGGAACGATTTATTATTGTGTATTTTTATATATCCCAACATCTTGTGCATCACAACTGTGTCCAAACCACCAGTGCTGAGCTCTTTGAAGTGCTCAAAGTTGGTGGCATTTGTGATCTGAGATTTAAATATGTGGTGATTCCCATGAAATCATTGTGTTCTGCATCTTGTTGCTTTCAGGAAGAAATGACAGACTTGAATTAACGCTTGGTCATTATTGTTCCATCATGTGCTCTCATTGCTTGGTGAGGATTAGGGAGCTGGTGATCATAGATCCGTATTTGTGTGCCAAGGCATCATCATTGGCATTTACTCTGATTACCCTGGTGGAGAAAATACTTTACATTATCACAGAACAGTCTGAAGTGGGAAGATTGTGTAACAAAGCCCAGTAGTGCCATTCTGATGAGATGTTGACAAGTGTTAATATGTTCAATAATCAATATTTAATAAGAATTATGGAAATAGCTCTTCTTCATGAAGGGTATTTAGTGATTGTATTTGGTTTTGATAATTGTTTGTGAAGTATGTTGGGTTGTTTGTTTTGTCTTCTGTGCTGGGTTCAGTTTCCAGGGGAAAAACCTCAAATCTAGATGAGTAATTCTTCAAATTAAAATTAAGAGCAGTCTTTTCTGCATGACAACAGCTCTGATAGCTTTATGCTCTCCTTCAAAAGCATTTTTTAAAATTTTTTGTCACTTTTTGTATTTGCTGTGGAGGAAAGCTGGTTGAAGTGGTACCTGCCAGCTCAGGAGTGGTGCTCGTTGGGGGTGCACAGCAAAGTTCAGCTTTATTTATCTGCTACCTGCAAAGGAGGGATAAGTGCTGCTGAGAGATGGAAAAGTTCATTCTCTCCAGCAAGGTTACTCTCCTTGATGAGCATTAAAAGATAGCTTTGAGCCATTCACAATTATGACCTTGACTAGGAAAATGTAAGTTAATAAGGCTTCAACAAATTATGGTCTTTTTGGTCGATTTGCCTAGTGAACTGTTAATTGTAAAACTGAAAGACATTATGTTCAGCTTTCTCTATCACATCTTTTGTGTTTTAACAGTGACACTTCATTGAGTGCAATTAACAAAGCCTAGGAGATTTATTAACACACTTCTTCATGGCCAATGATCCATTCCACTTAAGACATAACACTGTAAAATGCACATTATCTCCTTTTGGCACTTACAATAATGCTTCATGAACTAGGAAGGCATATGTTAAAGCAGATAAAATAGCATTATTAGCTGACAAATCTTACAATTTATTAGACAGTTAATTTATCAGCTTAAAAGACACTTAAAACAGCTGTGCATTTAATGTCTTTTTAATGTATCCAGTAAAACTCGCATAATTGCCTGTAGTGCAATTTATTTTTAGCTATGTTGCAAAATGTCTGCATTTACTGTTTACATCTTCTTTAATTTTTCCTGCAAGGCTCATCACGTCGAGGCAGGGCTCTAGCAATGAGGGCAGACAATCAGATAAAGGAGCTGCTTGTCCAAAGGGCCGCCCATTAATGAACTGAACTATCCACGGTCCGTGCTGAGCCGGGTCAAAGTGAGTGAACTATCCATGGTCCGTGCTGAGCCAGACCAAAGTGAGTGAACTATCCATGGTCCGTGCTGAACTGAGCCAAAGTGAATGAGCTATCCATGGTCCGTGCTGAGCCAGACCAAAGTGAATGAACTNGGGCCAAGGTGAGTGAACTTCTCACAGTCCGTGCTGAACTGGGCCAAAGTGAATGAACTATCCATGGTCCGTGCTGGGCTGGACCAAAGTAAATGAACTATTCACGGTCCGTGCTGAACCGGGCCTAAGTGAATGAACTATCCATGGTCCGTGCTGAAGTGGGCCAAAGTGAGTGAACTATTGACGGTCCGTGCTGAGCCAGACCAAAGTGAATGAACTATTCACGGTCCGTGCTGAGCCAGACCAAAGTGAATGAACTATTCACGCTCCATGCTGAGCCTGACCAAAGAGCTCCTGCGTTTTATCCGCACCCCAGGGCGGGAGGGAGGGAAGGGGGAGAAGTGGCGGGAGCGCGGTCACGGAGCGCCGGGCAGCACCCCGGAGCATCCCGGCGATGAGCGTTTGGAGCCCGCTCGGAGCCGCGTGTCTGGGCTGAGAGCTGGCACGGCCCAGACCGCGTTAGCAGAGGTGTTTCGTTCCGTAATTAAGGTAACTGCTCCCTGCAGAGCCATCGCAGCAGCCCTGAGTGGTGTCTGTGCAGGGAGTGGTGCAGAGGATGCACGTTTAATGAATCCGATGCATAAATTGGCTGTGTTTGTTTATTGCTCTCTAATTTAATGGAACCTTTTGTTAAATCTTGCTGCCTTTTTTTCTTTTTTTTTTCTTTGAGCGTACCGCTAGTAATGATTTCTGTGGGAACAAAGGGTGTTGCTTATTAAAATAAAAAGTCAAACATTGCCGTTTTCATTAATTAAATGTCAGATTAGCTTAATCTTTTTATAAATATTGGATATAATCTATTTACAGAGGGAAATCAGATCTGCAGATGCTGGGGAGGGAGCGTGGAGGTGTAATTCTCCTCGCTTTGCAGAAATCAAGTGGGGTGGGGGAGCTGGGGTGGGTCAGACCAGCAGCTGGGATCCCAAAACAAAGCAGATTTTACTGAATACAAGGAGCACGGGGATATAGTACCTCTTCTGAAGGAATAGGTGAGTCTTGAGAAAGAGAAAAAGCTCTCCTGGAGAGTTTCCAAATTGAGGAGTCTGAGAGCAGCCAGATTTACAAATGCCCAGAGACTGAAAATGAGTGGAATCCATCAACGTGGGCTATGCACCAAAAATACATGAATAAAAGGAGCAAAGGAACGTTTCATAAAACCATGGAATTGTTCAGGAAAAACCTCAAAGATAATAGAGTTCAACCACTCCCCCAGCTCTGCCAAGGCCACCCCTGCCCCGTGTCCCCAGGTGTCACATCTGCAGAGATTTTAAACCCTTCCAGGGCTGCTGACTTCAGCACTCTTCAACTTCATCTACTGCAAATCCCGACTTTCAGCTCAGGTGTGAGTTACTCTTTGTCCCAGGCTTGGCAAAGCTTTTTACCCCTCTTCTCCCTGTGTTTTGGGAAGGGGCAATAGAAAAGAAATGGGATTTTCAACATGCACACCAACCTTTACACAAGAATTGAGTAATCCAAGGATAAATCCTCCTAAAACCCTTTCATCATGTCAGGATGCTTTTTGATTTTTCCTTCTAACTGTAGTTACCCACTCAGAATTGCTGTGTTCAGTGCAAGTTTACAGAAGTGCTGAAGGTCTGCAATGGCTGTGTTAATCCCAATTAGCCTGGAAATTCCTCTAAAAACTTTTCTCATAAATGGCTAACATTAGGAGACTGGCAAAATGATAAATTGTCCAAATGAGGGGATGAGAGGACAACGGATTAATTATTGAAGTCAAGTATAATAGAGGCGTATGGATCCCTACAGTCATTACAAGGAAATGTTATGTATTACATTTAATTAAAGCCAAACAGGTAATAGTGCATTATTCATGCAGAGATAGGCATCTCATGAGAGCTGCTTCTCCCTTGCACTAGTGCAGCATTGCTGACTGTTTCATTGCTGTACACTGAATTCTTGGAGAGGTGTCTTTGCCCCAGTTACAGCTGAATTCTGAGGACATCAGGTTTCTGGTGAGGAGTGATCTGGTAATCTGTAATTCCAAAATAACAGCTCTTCTTATGAGAGATTGTAAAGGCTACCACTGCAGAAGAAGGTGCTCTTTACGTTCTCCCTCTGCTTTTAGCAGGACATCATCATCTGTTTCATGCTCTCTCCATTTGTCATCATGAATTTAATTTCCACTAATTTAAAGGTAAAACATTTTGGGAAGGAAATTCCTAGAATTATCCAGGCCAGCAACAGTGTTGGGGAGATGCTGTAGCTGAAGAGCAGCTTCAGATTTAAAGCAGTATTTTCTTACAGTAAAACCTAACCTTTCAAATCTTTCTTATGCATAATCCACCTTGCTGCAGGAATAATTATTTGCCAGGCTAGTGGAGTTCTCTCATTTTGTGAGCAGCTTAAAAATAAGCTCATCTGTAACCACAAACACTTGAGAACCTTCTCATATTCCTTGTTTGGAAGCTTCCAGGTAGAGAAAGAGGACAACTCATTGCGAAATGATAGGTTGGAAACACGGTTTGGATTATCTGGATTTTTTTTCCTGCTGTTTAATGAACAGGTATTTTCTAAAAAGATAAAAGAGTTGCAAAACCAGGAATATAAAGCAGTGATTCATTTTCTTTGTTAAACTTTAGGAGCCCTTCTCTCCAAACCTGGTGGGTGAAGGTGGTTTATAAAGATCCTCAACCCAGAGAATGTGGCTGGAGATGTCACCTCTCTTCACAGGCTTGTTTCTACCTCATGAAAGATGAATTTATGTGGAAAAAGCACATGTTGGCTCTGAAATTCTGATTTGTCTACAGACCTGTGCAAACCCCTGTCATTTGAGAGGTAAAAAGTCAAAAAAGTGATTTTTAGAAAGCTCACCCTGGCATGAGATGACAGAAAATTTTGGCATGTTTCTGACCTGTGGGGTGAGTGAAGGAGATGAGGAGCTGGAGGAAACAGGCCTGCTCCCTGTTCTTTGATTCCACCAGGAATTCTTTCCTGTCTTTCCTACTTGGGACCATAAAAATTGGAGTGTTTAAGAAGTCATAATAATCTGGAAACAGGTTCATAACTTCTCCCTGGGATCGTTTGTTTATTAAACAGCTGAACTTTAGTTCCTCTTAACATGGGACACTGCTATAAGATAATTAATTACAGTGTCAGAGCCTGAAAATAGCTGGTTTCAGTGTGTTTTAAAAACATTTCATTTGGGATTATTAGAAAAATATTGTTTCATTTCCAGGCTGTGGTGCCACACCTTTGTGTCTTACTGGGTGGGATTTGCCTTCCCTGATGTGCGAAATCCCTCCCCAGTTTCTCAGCAAACTCCACAAAAGTCTCTTTTTAAAAACCCACATTCAAGCAGACACTGCTGGTTTTGCAAGAAACACATTTGGGGTCCAAGGGAAGCAGGGACGTGTGGGAATCCCTGGAATCTTTTGGGGAGAGGGTTTTTGGGGATGGGGGATGCTCTGAGCCCTCGAGTGGGATTCTGCACAGCTTTAGTTACTGGAACAGCTCTGCTCATGAGAAACACCCGAGGAGAAAGGAAAAGCAGCAGCTCCTCCCGTGGGTTTTCCAGGCAGCAATTAAAAACTGTATCCAGTGAGCTTGCCTGACAAAAATCACTTCAAGAATGTTGTACAGAAAAGATTTTTACCTCCTTCCATCCTCTCCAATAGTGAAAAACTCTCCTTTTTACTACTAGGTTGTGGTTTAACCTGCCCTCCTAGAAGATGAACCTGTAGTTAAAACTAGTTTTGGGTCGTGTTGTTTTTCCCCCTGAGTATCAGAAAGCAGATGTTTCCAGTGCAAAGGCAATTAATGGCCTAAATAATGAATATATTGAAGCACTGAAGCCACAGTCCATCTGCTGCTTTAGACACTGCTTTTGGGGAAGCAGGATCACACCCTTTTTCATTTGTGGAGTGCATTTGTTACAGAACTCGTAAATGTGAATAAAAGAAAGGTTAGCCTGGTCTGTGAGGAGTTGGGAATGATGTAGAAGGGATTGTGGCAGCTTGGAATAACTGGAGGAATCACGTGGATCCCAGACTTTCAAGGCAGCTCCTTGGTGTCCTGCTGAGGGAGGACCCTTGGTCCTCAGCAGACCAAGTCCTGCAGCTCCTGCTCCAGCCCTGTCCACCTGGGAATGCTCTGAGCCCTCCATGCTAAAAATGTTTTTGTTGTGACCCCACAGGAAGCTGTAATGACCATTCCAGAGCATCCTGACAATAATATTTTATATAAAAAGCTGTGTGGGCAGAGCCCTGGGGAGGGAGAGGCACTAGAATAGAAAACAACCACAGTGTTTTAATTTGTTTTCCTGGAAGCTCTCTTTTAAGTTGTTTTTTTTTTCTTCATTATTATACATGGAAATTCCCACAGAAAGGCAGGACATTTCCAAAGTCCAAAGATGGTGATGCCTTGACAAATAATGGTCTTCCAGCTCATTTTGTATTCTCTTTGTATTCCAGCTTGGTTGGAGTCTGGTTCTTTTGGATATGCAACATCCCTGACTTGATTCCATCCCTTTGATTTCAAGTCCAGTGAAAATTTGCTCTTTAAATCTTGGAGTTCACCTTTTTCCAGTTCTTCTACTGCAGCTGATTTTAAAGAATGTCCAAATGCCTGCCACCAAAACAACTTAGCAAAGTTCCAGCTCTCCACCAGCCTTTTGTCATAACCAGACTGACCTGGCCCACCCAGCTCTGTGTAACTACACCCCCAAATATCTATGTAATGAAATCAAAACCATTCCTAATCCAGGTCAGAGCAGTTGGAAGGTCAGCTTCCTGCTATTCTGTGATAAATCTAGGAATAAGCCTTTATTTGCTGAAAGTGTGTGAGAACTTCACATAGATCCAATATGAAAGAACAGCAGAATCAAGGACAAAAATGATTTTTTGGTCATTTGAATCCTGAGACTTAAAAATTGCTGCTTACAGAGGCTGGCAAAATATACTTTTAGTGGGCTGGGAGGGAAATCTGTAAAACATATACAGGTATAAATGGGAATTGAGAGTTTGAGTGTATACAGTGTTTATTTATGTTTTGAAAACATCAGGGGGTCTGCCTGGGTAAGGAACTGGGTGCTCCAGAGAGTGGGAAAAGATGCACAGAAACTCTTCAGAGTTCTGGTGGTTTGAAAGCCACAGGAAGGGAAGAGGTCTGCCTCCTATGGAGAGAAAATATTTTCTTGCACCAGGTCAGTGATCTTCAAATGAAGGAAAAAAAATCTGTAAGTAGGTTTAGAGATATTAGAGAGCACCGTCTCCTAAGAAATCCTTTCAGGGAATTGGCCCAGTGGTCAGAGTCAACAATGGGATTTTACAGCAGTGCCCATGTGGGGATGATGCTGGAGGAGCCTTTTTGGGCTCCTGCATAATCCTGCAATGGTGCAAATATTCATCTGCACCCTCATAATTGGGAATTTTTGCCCGGTCTGCAGAACACAGATGTGAAACCAAGGTGATGCAATGCCAAGAGCTGGGGGAGGACTGTGAAAGGCAGGAATTTAGGCTGGATAATTTAAGCTCTGGTTCGTGCTCTTGTACCTCTCCCCCGACCCCAGTTCTGTTCAATTGGTACCAACGTGTCAGGCTGGATTTTCAGCCCATTTAATCATCTGCCTCTACCTTTGCCTGTGTTTGTTTCTATCACCAGGCTAAAAAGCCTGCTCTGAGCGGGTTATTGGATGAGGCAGTGCTCTGTGAGCTGCAGAGCACTTTCCCTTAGTGGTGATAAAATGGTGATAAAAACCAAAAGTGACACTTCAAACGCGCGCCTGCTTTTGAGCTTCAGTGCATATTGCTTTTTCTCCCCCAAACACAACTCTTGATTTTTTCCCTTCGACAACTGATGGCTTTGAAAGAGAAGAAGGATGCACATATGGCACAGCAAGTCTTCCCAATATCTGCTGGTATGATCTGCAGAAATGATGTGAGCCATCAACATATCCGAGCCTACAGAAGCTCCTAATATTTAGAGGGAGTATTTTCTCTGCTAGAAAGGTTTCCAGCTCGGCTGTTTCTGTGGCTTGGACTCACTAGTATCCTGCAGCTGCCTTGGGGGGATGCAGAACTACATTGAAATTGTTTGGAGTTACCTCTTTATGGGGTTTGCAGCAGCTTTGCATCACCCAAGAGCTCGGTTTCAGGTGCATTTGCCCCCCGCCTCCCTTCCCACCCTCTCTCTGATGGCCTAAACCAGAATAAGAGTTGCTGCATTAATTATTCTCTTCTTTTAATTAATTAAAGAGGCTCAGGACATGGATGTGTTGAAGTATGGCTGCAGGGAACGATTGGCAGGGAGGAAATAGAGGCTGAGAGAAGTTCCCTTGAGAGGCTGCACGGAGCTGTCCTGCCCTGACCCACTGCTGGTACCCCACTCCTCACACAGACTTGCCTCCATTCTCTTCCCCAAACCCTAAGTTTTACCTCACTCATCTTTTTGTCCTTTCTCTCATCTTATTAAGCTTTCTGATAGTCTAAAAGCTCGTGTTTGAAAGAAGAAAACCCTTTTTGCTGCCCATTCTCTGCCCTCAGCTCCTAAATCTGGGCACCTTCACAAAGCAGCATGGGGGGGTGGGGGTAACACTGTCCCCTGTGATTTGTCTCGAAGCCTCTCCTCATGTTCATTTCTGTTTGTGCTTAAAGCATTTTTGTGTGCTGCCTCTGCTGTTTTTCTGAAGCCTGGGGGCAGAAGAGGCTCTGGGTGCTGCAGGATCCCTTTTAAAACACAATTCTTTAAGGATGCTGTGCAGGAATTGGAGCTCTGAGAAGGACCAAAAGTGATGAAAGATTCAGAAAAGTGGCTTGGAGACAGGGCTGAAGGAGCTGGGTTTGCTGGCAGAAAAGTCAATATCTCTTTCTCTCTGTTGAGCTTAGGAAAAGAAGGAATTATCTTCCTTTGCAGCAAAGATTTTGGATAAAAAGGGTTGTTAAACATTAAGACAAGTCTCCTCAGAAACTGAGGGCTTCTCTTCTCTGAGTTTTTGTGAACAGATTTATTAAATTCCTGCTGGTTAAAATGTTGGTGAAGCCCTCTCTCCCTGGTTGGCAGGGGAGTGAACTCGAACTTCCTACCACCTTTCTCTTCTTCTAATGTCTGTGTAAACATAGGAGCTTAAAAATCTTGCCTTTTTCCACACAGGGCTGTGGAAAAATCAAGTCTGATATGGTTAATATTTTATAACTGCTCTGAGCTATAAAAAAATTGGCACTGCTTCCAAAGTTGCTGCAGAAAGGATGGATAATTTATAAGAAAAACGTGGGGACTGTCCCATCTTCTGTTTTCAAAACCTGCCAGGTTGGAATTATGATCCCTAAAGTGCCTATTTTGATTTGAGGGGGTGAAGTTGGTAAGGACGTGTGCAATTGCCACAATAACCTTGCAGAAAACTTCATTAATGTGCAAATCCCAGGGAAATGGCCCAAGATTTCCTTCACACGTATTGGGCACTTAATGCAACATCAGCTCATGGCAGGTAGAACCCCAAATAATTATTTTGGGTGCCGAAAGAGGGGGTTTAGGTGTGGTGGGTGATACCTGCTAATGTGCAGGTGTTGTAATAAATGCACAGATGCTCTTGTAAAATGGAAAATTTAGAGAGCTGTGTTTGCCATGGTTTCTTGTGCTTGGCCAGGGCTTGGAGCAAGCTGGGCTGGTGAAAATTGTCCCTGCCCACGGCAGGAGGTGGCACTGGATGGGGTTTAAGGTCTCTCCCAACCCATTCCATGATCCTCTGATTCTGCTCCCTGTCCACATCCCTCCCCAGCCCTTTGAATGCCCACAGCTCACCCCACTGCACCTCCCTGAACATCCCCCAGTGAGAAAAGGAAGAGCAATTCATTAATTTTTTTCTTCATTTGGTTCTGTCGTAACCTTAGCGCAGCTTTGAAACTGAATTTTGCATTTCATGATTTGTTCTTCCCACACACACGCACATATTCCCACTCCCCCTCAATGAGGTAATTGCATGACAACTAGATTAATATCTTTTACATACTTATTAAACTCAATAAGTGGTCCTGCGCAAACAATTGATATTTAATTACCATATTATCATCCTACTAAATTTTAATTACTATTCATTTAAAATACCTCATATGTTATCGTTCATGGTAATGCGGATTTGTTTCTCTGTAAATGTTTCTCTGTAAATCCTAAATTCAGGTCGAAGTAGCCTGCAAAGTGATTTGGGTTTCTCGGGGTAATGGGGTGTTTAATGCAGGTCCAAGGTATTCCAGTATGATATAGGAAGGGAAAATTGAACCACTAGTTGGTACTGGTCCAATTAAAAAACATGGTTTTGAACCAAAATTCAGAAAAGGTTGAGTGACTTTACCTTTCAAACTGCCTTTCAATGTCATTTCAGCTTAAAAGATCTTAAACCAAGAGAAATTAATAATTAGCAGCTGACAATAGCTGATTGTTACGAACCAGAATAGTTCCAAACTAGGCAAGGAATGTGAAAAAAGCCTAAAATCACAATTCTATGATAAACTTACCCCTTCCACTGATCATTGTTTTTACCTCTGACAAGTATCAATTTTCTAGATCTCATCCATGAGTCACTTAATTACTCCTCAGAGAAAGGAAAATATGTGGTAATTTTTGTAGTGAAAAAACAACCCCCTTTGAGG
The DNA here is from genome assembly GCA_013397155.1 of Irena cyanogastra. Classification (NCBI taxonomy): domain Eukaryota; kingdom Metazoa; phylum Chordata; class Aves; order Passeriformes; family Irenidae; genus Irena; species Irena cyanogastra. The sequence continues at coordinate 134,566 of VWZV01015496.1, forward strand.
TAAAATCATCACACCTGCAGCAGGAGGCAGAGATTGGTGCTCGTGATCAGATTTGCCTAAATCTCTTTGGTTTTGTAATTTATTGATCAAGGTTTATTGTAATTTATTGAACAAGGTTTTATAACAAGAGGGGTTTGTTATTTGTGAGTACAAGAAGTGGAGCAGTTGTTGATGACTCTGCTGAGAAAGGTCACAGGCTTTGAATCTGAGCACTTTGCTCAGCTCCTTCTTGCTCTTACATTCATTGAAATTAAATCTCTTCAGAGAACTCTTCAAACCCATTGTGCTTTTCACAACCAGGCACATGAAACTATTAATATCTGCACTCTGGCAGCAAGATTCCCCAAATTCCTGCAGAATCTCTCTTTTTTCTCCTCATTTTTGCAATTTCTATAGGTGGTTCTTGATCCCATCTATTTCTTTTCATTGTGAAAAACAGGTTCAGCTTCTTCCTTATAAAATTTATAAGGTCTCTTTTTTCACCTTAAACGTATTTTGTAAGAAGGAAGTTTAGTAACAGCTTGGAAAAATCTTCTTCCACATGGTTTGGTAATTTGAGGGGATTCAGTTTTGTGGGTTTATTTTTGTTGTTGCTTAGTTATCTTCCAGAAAAGTCCATGGAAAAAATCAGCTTTCTTGTATCAATATGCTAAAAATACACTTTTCTACTGCAACCACGAGATTTTTCTTTGGCAATTAATTGTGTGACTCAGTCCCATAAGCTCCTATAATGACTTCATGGGCTGGCAGTGATCTACAACCTATTGACTTTCCTTTGGTTATGGGACTATTACTTTCCTGATTGATTTAACCATTCCATGCTACCTTTATCTATCTTCTTGCTCTTGTGAAACACGATTGACTCCCTGATCTTCAAAGGGCTGGTCCAAGGGCAAGGGAAATCAAGGGGAGGATGTGGCAGCCCTCAGATGTGTCTTGGTTTTGCTCCTGCCTCAGGTGGACTTTACTCATGGATAAACTCCAGCACAGACCTCTGACAAAATAATAATTGTGTGGGTTTCTATTGGTGTATTTATCATAATGCAGAACAGGCAATTTTCCCTCCTCAAAAAGCACCAGAATTGAGTTCCTGGGGGAATTATTGCTTTACTAATTACACCAGGTTTTATTCGTTTTTTACTGGGACAAACAGTCCCATTCCCTTCAGGTGAGTTTATTTGCATGAATTGTGAAGTCTCAGGATTGGCATTTCTGTAAATCAGAGGGGAAACCAGAGTTGTTGGAAGCCTGTGTATCATGGCCATAACAGAGCCTTAATTTCCTTGGGAACATTTAATATGCAAACACTTCCCTGAGACCAATTTACTGATTGGGATGAAATTTATAGAGTGTATTTGTGCTAGGAACTCTTGAACTTTAAACATTTAAACCAGAGCTGGACTTTTGAGGCAATGAACCCCATGGCAATGAAGTTGTGGTAGGGGGGCACAGGGAAACCCAAAATGCGTCCCTCTTGTGGTTAAATAACCAATAAATAATAAAAAATAATAAAATAAGTAAGTAATAAAATAAATAAATAATGGGATGAATGACAGAAAAGACAAATTTGCTGACTTGCTCTTCGGCGCTCTCAGACCCCATATATTGTAATTTTTATAACACATATTCACTGTAACACTTTAACTAAGAGAGTTTGTGTATTAAATGATGTTAGATTAGGATATTTAATGGCTTATAGGATCTAGGGAGGACCCAGGAGGCTAATTTGTTTGCATTAGTTGGACGGGTCAACTGCTTCAAACATGCAGATTATAGAACTACTGGTAGATTGCATTACACAATTTAAATAAATAGTAGCAATTTGTCAATGTCATCTTAGCTTCAACATTTTCCTTTTAAACCCCGGGAAATAGTAGCTCCAATTAAATTGACCTTTTCTTTTCTGCATCTTCATGTTATTAGTAGATAATGCTTAGTCTTTTAGCAAGTAAAAAAAAAAATTAAAAAAGCAAGGAATAAAAATAATTCCAAAGCAACAAGGCACTTGTAGGAAACTTTCAAGGGAAAATTACATTCTTTATAAACAACTGAATCCCGTTTAGCCACCCAGTAAATTTTACAAGTCAGATATACATATATATGTCAGAAATAAATGAAGACACATGAATTGCTGGATCTCAGTGTTTAAACCTTTGCTTTCAAGAGACAATTTCAGGTTCTTGGCATGGCAGAGCTTTAGGTTGGATTATTCATTTTGGAGTATAATGGTTAAATCATCCAGATGTGAACCACCCCCAGGCACATCTGGAATGTGGGGAGTTGAGGGTAGGGATTCACTTGCTGAGTCTTGGAGCACAAAAGGAGCTGGATTGCAAAACCTGGGTGTCTTGTAGTCAAATGAAGTGGTGAAATACTTCAATTGTCAGGAGACATGGAGGAATTTGGCTCATGAAATTTCCCTATGTCCACGTGCATAAAAATTGGTTTAATCCTTTGTCCTCCTGGAGTAAAATCCGAATTTACTCCAATTTTGGTTGGTTGGTTCACGTTTTGAACCCATGGCAGCTCAACGTTTTTGGGAAAGATTTGACTAAAGAAAGCTCCATAAAGATTTCTCAGTGTTCCAGGCAAAATCCTGGGACAGGAGCTCTGCTATTGCTGTGTCCTGGTGGAGTTTACCTGGGAAAGGGATCAGTTCTCTAAATTAGAGCATCTCAAATCTTCAGGTTTTGCTGAATAGGGAAGAAATATATTTAGTTGTTCAGGCTGAAAAGGGTTTTGGAGCTACTTTTTCTTGCCTGAGCAGTTTGTGACTAAAGCAAGAAAAACTGAAATGTGAAATCATGAAAAAAATAGTATTTTTTTAAGGAAGATGCCAATCATCTCAGCTGGAATCCGAGGGGGAAAAAAACCCAACCCAACCAACCAAGAAACAAACAAACTCCCCAAAAATCCCAAACAAAACCCACCAGCCAAAAAAATTCTTGTTCGCCCATCTTCAGTGCTGTGGCTAGAATGGCAATTCTCATGAGAAAATCCAGGTTCAAATTGGCTTCAATTATCCATTGTTTTATTCATTTTTTTAATCAGCAAATCTGCTTTCTAGTCCTTTCCTGTTAGGTGCTGTATGAGGCATCTCTCACTTTGCTGCTTTGTTCCCAGGCGCATCAGGGGGCTTTGGATACTCTCAGTGTTTGGGTTGAGGGTTTCCATCCATTTCTTGTTCCACGTAGCAAGAGATCCCAGAAACAAAACCAGAGCCAATTTCTTGTGCTCCCCTCCATCACACCTGATGTTTCTGTGATGCTCTCAGAGAGTCTGGAGCACCCAGCAAAGCTCCCTCTTACACAGAAGGTTACAATAGCATTGACTTTATAGATTCACCTGCTAATTAAGAGGATTTTTTTTTCTTGAGCACGTGGAATTGGCACATTCCAAAGCCGAATGCTCCAAGCACAGAGCACGGGATATTTAAAGTTTCACTTTATTTAGAATTCAGAGCAGATCATTCAGCAGCCACCATTTGAGAAGAGGCCAGAAGGCAATTTTAACAATATCACACATGAGAAGATGATTCAAAGTTTGGGAGAGGGATAATCCTGTAATCTCTGTGATCTAAAACCGAGCAGAGGACGTGGCATAGTATATCAAATACAAAAAACCAGATTCCTGCTACTTTCAGTTCTGACTGCTCAGAGAGCAGACATGGATCTCTTTCATCGTGTTTTTAACATCATTAAGCTGAGTAGCTGATCCTTAGAAATCCAAAATAGCCCAGCAAGGGTTGCAAGGACAGGGATTGACCTCTCCCTTCTTGTTTTTGACTTCAGGGACATCCCGTGTGTCCCCAGCCACAAGGGAGAAGAGCAAGGGCTGTTCAGGCTTCTGAGATGTTCCTGTGGCTCCAAGATGTCCAAAGTGCATCCTTTGGCTTCTGCTGGGAATAAAAATAAAAGGAGAGGTGAAGAACGATCACTTCTGGATTAGTTTTTCCCCATCAAGGCAATTAAAGCCAATTAGAAAAACACAAATTTTCAATTTGAGAGGATAACTGCTAAGGAGTATTTTAAGGTTATTTGGAATACTTTGCCTGCATTTATTGAATGTGCTGTTTAATGTTGAAGGTGCCACTGCCACCTTCTCTTAGCATCTTTACAAATGCTATGTCATCTAGTGCACTCTTTTTATTTGGATCCAGATACTAAAACTCAGTAGTAAATTTTATGGGTTTGTTTGTTTTTGCACTTTTTGTGGATTTCACAGATTTCTGCTTTGTGATCAACCAATGCCTTTTTTTAAAATTCCTTTCAGAGCAGTAGCCAAGAAGTCCCTTCCAAAGGACAAAAAGATGGCAACAACTTCTAGGAGCCCAATCCTGACTGTTTCTGAGTGAGTATTGTCAGCCTTTGGCTGGTGAGTGTTTTGTAGGAAGATTTAAGGATTCCACAAACACAAAGTGCAAAAATGTGCCTCATTGAAGGATTATCATCCTTTTTCTTTTCTTGATATATATATTATTTTTTAAGCTAGTTGGCATTTCTGCTGTTACCTCAAAGATCTGAGTGGAGAGCTCGAGGTGTACCCGGCAGACCAATGGTGCATCCCTCTAAGTGTCTGCTCTGGTTTGGGGGGTATCAGCTGCAGACTTTCAGGGCTTTTCTTCATTTCCACGTGCAGTGCATGGACCTCATCTCTTCCTGGGCATCCCTCAGTGCAAACTCAGTTGATCTGGATCTGATCTGAGTGGGATTAGCACAGAGCCAGGTCCTGTGTATGTTGCTGCTTTTGTGCCGTCCCGCTGCTGCCGCTGCTCTTTGCCAAAGAGCTGCACCCTCGATTAGCAGCTGGCAACAAAGCAAGAGAGGTGCACACTCTGGAGGAAGATAAGTCAGAACCAATTAATAGTTGTACCTTTTGCTGTTCCCTAAGAATTGTTTGAGGATAATTCTGGAAATTCCATGATTGTGAGTTGTTTTTGGTGTTTTGTCCCTTGTCAGCAGCTCAGACTGAGCAGAGATGTAACCGAAGTGAACCAGCACATATGCAGTCATTACTCAGCAAATTAAATAAGTTCGCAATAATTTCTCATTTTCCTTAAGAGACTCCATACAGTAACAATACGTGGATAAAGAAATTCTCTGTTTTCCCCCACTCCTGTATTTTCTGCATGCCCAGATAAAAATAATGTGGCATCGTGTTAGTTGGTTACAGAGACTGAATCCACATGAACCAGAGGTTCTGATCTCTCTAAATCTGTTTGAAAAGGAATTATTTTGGTGCCTTTCTGGGTTTGCATGAATGTAACTATTATAATTTCTTTTTAAAGTTCAGCCCCACTGCCAAAGGAAAAATTTCTCAGCGTAGAAAATGAGTAAGCAGCAGCTTCTGGTTGCTACATCGTTCCATATAAATTAACTGCTTTAATTGATTTTAAATGCAATTAAATAAAATTATCTATAAATTGGTAAATGTATCCGTGGCTGCAAATAAAAACTCAGCCTGCTTGAACAGGCTTTCTTCTTTCTGATAAACATCACAATGTCACAGCCTCTGATTTTGGGATTGATGTATGAAGCAGCTTCTTCCAGATCAAGACAAATCTTCACTCAGACATTCCAGAGCTTTCCCACCCTCTGTTCCAGTGAGCAATAATCATGCTGGAATATGTGCAAGGATCTTTATGGAAACATTCCTTAAATACTGTTGAGAAGCTCTAAGTGTCCAGTGTAGATTTGTAAATAAAATGTGATATAATGACACCAAGCGTGTACAGAAATGCAGGACATCTCAGCTGTGTTTGGACCAAGGGTGGATCAGACCTTGCAGGGAGTTATGAGGGAAAAAAGCAGATTTTGATACTGTTTTTAATCAGAAAAATCAAGCTAAAGATGCCAGCACTCTGTGCCTGCTGGGCTGAGCTCCCCATCCCAACAGCCTCCGCACTCCGGGGAAAGTGGGATGGAGAAGGCGTGTTGGAGGACTTGGAATTTGGGAAGAGGCTCCTGTTCATAAGATGGGAGACTCTAGACATTTTTTATACAGAGAGAAAGATTCCTCTGTCAAGTTCTGCTGTGCAGAACTTTCAAACGAGGCACAAGTGACTCCTGGGGGTGCATTTGTCTGTGTCCTGTGACGTGGGGATGTTCTTTGGGTGAGAAGGACCTGGAGGAGGAAAACACAGAGGAGGGAAGAGCTGAGCTCGGGGAGGTTGATGCTGACGTGGGTTTAGGCATGAACTCAAGGGACAAGAATATAAATTTGTTCTGTTCACATTTCTCACTGGTACAGGGCCCTGCAGTCGTGCAACTCACCCTGTTTCTCAGGCTGAGGGTCATTGCCAAGGCTTGATTTTGGATCTCCTGGTTATGTAGGGGTTCGTCACTGTCCCTTCTTTGGATTAAGATGCACTGTAGGGGGGGTTTATTGTTATTATTTGAAGTTTATATTGATTTTTTTGAAGCGTGTCTTTAAAAGAATTGCTCTTCATCAGCCATGTTGATATAAAAGCACGTTACTATTATAATGGCCTTTGAATACTGTCCATTAAACTTTGACATTTAGAGTGTTTACTGTGAATACATATTAAGTTTCTCATTAAAGACAAGGTCTGGTTTTCTTGATGTGACTCTTAGATTAAATCAATCTAATCCAAAATAAATACGAAGATGGAGAATTCATAAAAAGGCGCCTTGTAGATTCTCTGTGTGTAAAACAGCAACTGCTTTTGTGGCAGGGAGATTTCATTTTAGTGTCTCCTCTTTGGCCCTCAAGAAAAAAATCTGTTCATTGTGTACAAAACCTTTTGCACTTTGACATAAGTCCTTCCAGCAGAATCCCTTTTTTTTTTATTGAAACAAACTTAAACCATATTCCATTTCACAAAAGTGAAATGTGCTGAACATGTGCTTTTTAAAATAGAAGCATGTGCATCAACTCTTCTACTGAAGACACTTTCTGAGAGCAGTCTCCTGGGAAGGTCCATTACCCAAAATCCAGCGAGCACAGGAAAAGGGTGAAACAGTCTTAGATCAAGCTTTACTAGGCTGGATGGCCCAGGCTGTGGAATAAGTGATATTTAATACATGCACTTGGAGGCTCCCGTTGAGTGCCCTGTTTGGTAACCCGGATCAGGATGCTTGTTTAGTGGATAAAAGTGTAACTTTAGAAATTGGCAGGAACTTTCTGTGCTTGGCCACCTGTACTCTCAGCCAGATACGGTGTAAGGAGACTCAGACAAGCACACTTTTCAAAGTTTGTTCTGTTTCACTTCCTTACAACCACCAGGTTCAAAGAGCCATTTATTCAAAAAAAAAAAAAAGCCTCTCTCAGTTCAAAGATGCATTTATAAAGCTCACTGGTCTTTATGATCAAGCTCATACTTTGTCTTCCCGTTACTAAAATAATACTTTTATCCTGCCCTCTTTTTCCCCTCTCATCTGTTTTGTTATGAAAACATAACCATAATGAAGGTCTCAGGCATTGTATATTCCGGGCAACGTGATACCATAAGTAATAAAAATGGGATTTTTCTCTTGTTGGTGGAGTTTTTGCTGTCAATAATAATTGTGTCAAAAATAATGTGAACTCCCACCGACGCCTGCACAGTCAATCAGCATAAAGTATTAGCACTTCAGGGACACAAAGGCTCTGAGCCTGATAAAAGAGATTGGACTGAGAATTTTGACCTAAGAATATAATAATGTCTTCCAAGATCTCATTATGCCCGTGCCCATTTGAAACCATCTGGGGCCCAGAATAATAAAAGGAGTGGTGTGAATTTATGAACCCACAGATCCAGCCATGCCCCCTTGGATATTGTGTTGGATTAGTAGATTTACAGCTAATCCAAACACTGTGGGCAAAATTATGTCTTTACATCTGCACTGCGGCTCCGGCGGAGCCGCAGTAACTTAAACGCTTGAAGGGTTGACAGCAGCTCCCCTGCTTCAGGCACAATCTTCTGGCACCCTGCCACCTTCCCAAAAGTGCAGCTCCTGGGATGCACATCCTCCACGTCTTGCCGTGGCTCCTCTCCAAAGGGAGAGCTGCTGCCTCCTGGATCAGAGGGGTGAGATTTCTGCTGGGCGGAAAGTCGCCGCCGCGGCCTCTGCCAGGTGGGAGCCGCGCACGGGAGGCACGGTTGGCACGAGGAGAGATTGATCCATCTTCTTCCAGTTGCCTCAGGTGCAGAGCCCGAAGAGAAGAGTCTAGATTTAACTGGGGGTGTCCTCTGTTAAATGAAATAGTCGAATGCAAATCCTTTTCCTAAGGGGCAGCCATGTGGACTCGTGACCTTTCTTTGAATGGTTTGGAGCCCAGAAATCAATGATTACACTAAATCCATAATTATATTCTTTTCATCTGTGGCAGGATACTGATAGCATGACAGATGTGAGACCTTGAAAGCATGGGAACTTCAAAGACCATTGAGATGTGTTACACACCATGGACATGTGGAGCAGGAAAAAATAAAATTAAAAATAGCAAGAGGCTGCTCTACCAATGCTTTGGGTGATCCCCCTCCTGCACACGTGTGTGCACACATGTTTACACACGTGTCTCAGGTCCTCAGTGAACAGAACCTCAAAGAATTTACTGTTTTCATTGTTGTTTCATTTTATCTCCAGAGGCTTCCCAAAGAAAGGAGATGGGCTGGAGGAGCCGTGGCTGAAGACACTGCCTGGAGCCAGGAGACGTGAGTGTGTACCACTTCCTCTTGTGCTGCTGCTGGGGCACATGGCCAAGAGGGTTTGTTCTTCCAGGAGAAGTTGCACTACAATGTTTTTTTTGCCTTTAAAGGGCAGAATTGTACAGGATGGTTACTTTTGTGCCTTGTAGTAATTAGTTCAGAAGGAGACACTGGGTCAGCATGGGGAACGTCTGCAGTGGGGTGTGAGGGAAGTTCTCACACCCTAGAGAGAACAACACAGGTCCCCGTTGGTTTTTGGTTTCCAGAACTCTAACACAGCTCCTCACCTGGGGCAGGTGATGTCTGGGGAGCTGTGAGCCCAGAGATGCTCCCTGGAGGAGGCTGATGTGAAAGGTGTGGGAAATTCAGAATCACTGGATAAGTGACACGTTCCCTGTGTGCCAGGGTGCAACTGCTGTGGATCCTGGTACTCCAAAACTGCAAGGAGATAAAAGTCTGCATAGGTAGAAATTTATAAAAAAATAAAGAGTGTTTCCCATTTATCCCACATTTAAAGCTTTAAATTTTTTTTATTCAGTCAGTGCCTCACAGTCTTGGCAAGTAGAGAACAAATGTTTTAACAGGGAATGGAAAATGATATTCCCAACAATTCCTTGGTATTTGGAGCTGGGAATGTAAATCAGCATCTCCCTACTCATCGTACTCAAAGAGTTGAAGGGCACAATGTGGATTTTTTTTTGTTTGTTGCATCTTCATTAAATAGCAAAACTATTCAGTATTAATCCATATTATTTATCAGTAGAGTTTACTCCTTGAAAATTCTGTGTGAATTAAAAATTTTGAGTGTAATATCAGAAATTAGTTTGTGTGAACTCTGTACAATACTGTGTGAAAATCAGAGAGTAAAAGCAATTATCTATATGTTCCTGGCACTACACATCACATGGGCACTCATAACCCTAAACACATCAGGAAATGATGCTGTGAAAGACACAGACAAGATAAACTGAATATTTTTACTGGCTGACATCAGTACAAGGAAGTTTATAATCATATAATTCAATCTTAGATCAAATTTCACAACATTAATAATGTGGAAATGTAAGTTGAAAATTATCAGGGGGTTGGGTTTTCCATAAAATTCAAAACTTTGATATTGCTACTTTTTGAAGTTCAGAGCAGACCTCTCAGAAATAAAAAAAAACCACATATGAATGCAAAATCTTCTCAATATTACAAGAATTACCTAATTTCTGGGGCCAGATCAGAGGTTTTATCACTTTAGCCTGATCCTGAGATCCCATTCTGTCACTGCTCTCAGAGCCTGAAATGCCTGAATGATACTTGAGCTAGTGCTGTCTTGGATAAAAAGTCCAGAACTGGAGGTAACATCCCTTAAAAAGATGATTTTTTTAAAGAAATATGTGTTGTTTGAAGCTGGTGGGACATCTCTCAGGCTGGAAGTGTCTCCTCAGGGCTGCATCAAGTGGCAGGGAGTAGCACAAGTAGCCACGTGCTTGTGGAGTTTCTCTCCTTCCTGCACAGTTTATGGATAACTATGAAGCTATTAGAAACAGCTGAATTTCAAAACAATTCCCAATTGCAATTCCCTGTACAATTCCCAATCCGAGTGAAGCCCTTCTCACCACCCTTCTCTTCTGCTGTTTTTGATATCTACTTACAATTCATTTTCCAAATGATCCTTCATTTGTTTCTCCCCTTCTTTCTTTCCTTTGGTTCTTTCTTCTTCATGCAATTCCACTGGCATTGCTTGGCAGGCACCTCAGCGTTCCTTTCCTGGCCACCAAAGGAGCATCTTCTGGAAGGCCACTCACGTAAGTTCAGCCAAATACTTGTGGAGAATTCCAAGATACCTGGGCAGAGCCAGCTCCTTCTATCACTGAGGTCTGTTCCTCGAGGCAGATTAATTGTTGAAGTGGTGCACTAGTTGCATGGGTGTTATAAAGTCATTTTATCACTCCTGTGAAAGAAGCAGCATCCTCATTCCTCCAAATATTCAAATCTTACCTTTTCTGCCTAATGCAGGGGGCACCAAGATGAACAAACTAGTTATACATGCATGGAAAGTAGCAAGCTGAAAGTAATTGTGTATTCAGTTTTAATGGAGCTGAATCTCCTGCTGAGATTTCAATATCTGACAGCATTGCTTTCATTGCCCCAAATGCCCAACCTTTCTCTAATGTTTGACCTTGGGTATGATTATATTTCTGTATGTATCTCAAATGATGCAAAATCATTTGCCTGTATCAGTCATCTCTCGCTGACAGTCTTGCTCCAGCTCGTGGCAGAAGAGAACAAGTCTGATGGCGTTAACAATAGCTAAAATGAGCTTTGATAGATGTTCCCAGCCCTTCAATAAATACATAAAGCATCTCTATAATGTCATTTTGTTAACTGATAAACAACAAAAGGATGAAGGCATTCACTTTTAACTATATTGCATGTCATTATTTTCTCATTGCCTTGCGCAGGGTAGGGAAGTAGCGTGACCTGCACAATAGAGGACAGGACTGTGGCTTTCAGTGCTGGTTATTTACATTCTTTGCTATTCCACCTGCTAAATGAGAGCTGTACAGGTGTACAGGCTCTACCATGGCAGTTTTGTGTCAAGATGTTGACCCACAAACCTGGGTCTGCTCCTGGTGGTGGCACATCACCCTCAGCACTGGCTTCACGCTGGCTTCCGCGTCAGAGGTCAACGTGCAGCTCCTCACAGAAATGCAATTCTTGGGTCTGCCTCTTGAGTTTTTCTCTGTCTGGTCCAACCTGATCCCAGAAGAGGTTTAGGTTGGACAACAGGAAGATTGGGCATTGGAAGGGGCTGCCCAGGGAGGCGGCGGAGTCCCCGTTCTTGGAGATGTTTAAGAAAGGACTGGATGCGGCACTCAGTGCCATGGTCTGGGTGACAAGGTGGGGTCAGGTCACAGGTTGGACTCGATGATCTCAAAGGTCTTTTCCAACCTCAGTAATTCCATGATTCTGTGATTATTTGCCTTGCAGTCCTTGCTCTAGGGAAGTTCCTGCGCCGTGCTGGGCTGGCAGAGGTGGGTCCAGGAGCAGCTTTGTCACGGCATTTACAGATGTGCACAGAGGTTTGGAGATGATGTAAGAGTAAATTACTGCAGCTCAGGAGAGAAGGAAGAGCTGCCTCCCATTCCTTGCATCCTCACAATGAAGTGGCCGTCGGGGAGGAGCTGGGAGGCAGCAGAGAGGGAAGTTGGTGGGTGTGAGGAAAAGGGACTTTGGCTGGAAGGGGACAAAGGGACTGTTTTTCCAGTGTGGCTCCACCAGGCAGCCTCAGTGTGATTAATGTTCCTGTAACAAGAACATTGTAACAAGAGTGCATCCCTGAAGAGGGAAAATTTGATAGGAGCCTCTTTTTTCAGGTCTGTGTAAACTGGGCACATTATTTTAATAGTACACCATTAAGGTATTTATCTTAATTTAAAAAAAATAATATTTCCCTTGTTGTTTGCAATTGCCCACTAGAAACAAAATCCCTTTCCTGACTGAGGATCCTTTGCAATCCTGAGCTGGTTGTTATTGCAGGTTGCCTCGGGAATACAGAGTTACTGAGTTTCAGGCTTTCCTCAGAAATACTGAGGGGAGTTTAACAGCATCTGAAAATACAGATAAAGAAATACATGGCCCATGCAAACAAAAGTGAGTGGGATAAAAAGGGATGTGTTTACCAGATGGTGCATGGAAAAAAAAAAGGTCCACAAAGAAGTCCCTTGGTCTGACTGCAAGCCTTGTTAGGGATGCAGAGCACTGACCAAGTTCACTGGAGTCTGAAATCCCAAGGGCAGTTTTGGGTTTCTTGCTGTGCACTGCAGAAGGTGATTAAATAATTCATCTGAAATGTGCAAAACTTTCTGTTGACTTAATTTGCTCCCTCTTCAAGCAGATTTTTAAATTTTTCTGGGAGATTTTAACCTGGTATTGAGAAACTATAAATAGATGGAGGCCTAAACCCTGGGTCTAAAAAGCTTCACTCGAGTCTAGCTGAACCTGGACAATCTGACCAGTGGTTTGTCTGAATTTACAAAGAAAAATGGGCACAGGGAGGCTTAAAGAAGTTAAATTTGCAGTTGCTGTACACTGGTCTGCCTTAGCACAGCCTCTCTACTTCCCAAGGAACAGGGTAAAGAGAAATTAAGACAAATCCAGGCCCTGGTGTGTAGAAGGGGGGGAGAGATTTAGTGCTGGGAGCTACTGTCAAGCATTTTTTACACAAATGCAAGATTTCAACACCTTTCTGCTTCTACTGCTAATAAATGTCCCTGGTAAATTTACATTTCCTTCTCACTCACAAACATTCAAATGCTTCATTAGTGATTGTTGCTTTGTCTTTTAATATTAACTGTTTCCCTTCCAGTGCCTTTTATTTTGGCACACATTCTTAATAATTTGTGGGAAATATGGCAAGAGGTCAAAATGTTTATTGGTCACTTACTCCATTCTGGTGCCTGCTGCCATGGGGGCAGCTTGTTTCTTCAAATAACATGTTAAAAACATCAAGCTACCAGTCATTAAGGAATCACAAACATCCATATTCTGTTTTAAACACCTTTTAGGAAATTTTTCTCCATTTTCTTCTTTCCAGGATGTGAATTTGGCTTCCAGTAGGCATCAAGTCACTCAAAGTTCTGCAAAATATATCAAGGACTGAATTCACTCCTAAACAGGTCTTGGAAATAGCCTTTAAAATAGAAAGAGATCTTTCCCAAAAGAAAAGGGAAAAGGCTTTTGTTTGAGAGAAGAAAAATCTGCCTATAAGTGATATCCCAGATAAAAACATTTACATAGTCTAAGTAGCTGTCCAAAAATGAAGCACAAACTCCAGTTCATTTTTTCGTTGCAGGCATGTGCATTTCTGGTAAAAAATGGATGTTCCAACTCAGGAAGTCAGAACAACATGTACAAGTGGCCCAAATTGGTTTTGATTAACAAGGTTTTCTGCCTGGAAGTCACTTTATCTTCATCCCATTAGCTCCACAACAAAATAAATGAATCTAATGCATTAGGCTGAGCCACGCTCTTGCGGGGTGAACACAAAGAAAAATCCTCGCTCAAGAGCCGTGCAAACATTTTATATAAAATGTTGTTTTTCAACTCAATATTCCCCTTGGAGTTTATGTGGTGAGAATGCAAAGTTTTCTGCCTCCTTTCATTGTCTGCTCTTGCTCTGCTGATGTCTGATATTCCCAGCTGTGGATATTGCCAGCCACGTTGGAATGGCGTGGTGCAACTTTGGGCTGTTGAGATGCCCATTCCACACGGTTATTGTAGCTCTTATCCTTTATAAATGCATTTCCTGGAGTCTGGTTTTTGGTACAGATCATGGAAAAAGGAGTATTTTTTTCAATGGGACAAGGAGGAAACTTTGCTGTGTAAAAAACCCCTTCATGCCTTGAGGATCACCTTCCACCTCATGTGCTAATCAAAGCAAAGAATCCCCTTCCACATCTAAGTCTGATTTTCCCTTTCTCATTCTCTGTAAGGAAGTTGGTTTATTCCTCAATTATTTCAAGTTGTGTTGCTTAGAAAGTCAGTTTTAAAGTAGATTTTCTTGTCTATGCAAAAGCATGATTTTCAGTGCTTGAAAGTGAGCTCCTGCATGAGTTTCTGCTCCGAGGTTATTGCAAATATTCAATTTCCAGATTGATCAAAGGCTTTGTTTTCACAACTATTCCAAAAGGTCTCTGTTCCAGGCTGTTGATAGGCGGCTGAAATGCGTTTTTGTGAGGAGGAGAGAGGGGTCGTGAGTTTGGCTCCAAGGAATGTCTCTTGTCCTCTAATTCCACTCTACCCCCAATATCTCTACCACAGAAAATGTATTTAGTTCCAAAGTTATCTTGGAAACGATGAGTAAGTGCAGTTGAATTCTTTTGATGTTCTCCATAAGGAAATATGAATATCCAGACAGAGACCTTAAGCAAGATCTATTCTTGATTATATAAAACCTGAATATGACTGAACTTTCATATTTTATTTTTAATTTCTCTAAGCAATGTAACGCATAATTTTAATTTTAGGAAGAGTGACCATTAAAAAATAGCAGTTAGAGAGGACTTTTCCAAATTCTTCTGGGCAAGAGAGTGTCATTCTTACCACCTACAGAATAATTGTGAGTTTAACTGAAGTTCAGTCTTTACTAAAACCCCAATGGCAGTGCTGGTGCTTCTTCTTGCTATACCTCACTATAATCTAAGCCAAATCACCAAGAGAATAAATTCCCACATAATCTGTGTTTTCTTAGGGTTCATTGTTTTCTTACTTAAAAATTGTCCATGAAAAAATGAACACGTTCATAGGAACATGACTAAAACATTTGCAGTGGAAAATATGTGAGAACAAAACATTATTCAAATTATTCAAATTTCAAAAATATACAATTGCAACCAGGGCTGTCGTGTTCAGCTCCAGTAGACACACTGGATTGTCTTTTTTTTCCAAGTGGATAATTTATGTAATTAACCAAGATGCAATGAATTTTAAATTGTATATTAAAATGGCAAAATTAGGTAGTTAGGAAAAAAATATGGTGTGGTTTACATTCTTACTCACTGTTAGGATTTTTTTTTTATTACAGGACTTAAAATTGCAGCTGGCAGCTTTTTAATATGAATCTTTTCCACAGAAAGTGTTTTCCCTGACCATCTTGACCTGATGTGTTGGGATAATTTTTTAAAAAATGTAATTATTACATCTGTAAAATATTAGGCTTGCTCATGTGCATACTGAATTTTTTTTTTTTTGTTATTGTTTGTCATCTAAGAATGCACTTTAGGCTTAACACCAAGAAATCTAAATGTGCTTTTTTCATATTCATTCTTTCACATTTTAAGCAGAATCAGCATGTACGAAGTCCCTTTTTTCTCAGAAAATTTGATATAAACTTAATTCTGCAGCTCCTATCAAGAATAGTTCTTTGCTGCATTACACCTCTTGATCCCGTTTATCTGCATAATTCAAATGCAACCCTGAAAGATATAAACATAGTGACAGTTTTAAACATATTTTCTGATAATCAGCACAAACTATTACTTGAACCTACTCAATAACATCACCCTGACAGACGGAATTCAATGACCCTCAATAACAACAGATACAATCTCATTGTATAAAATTATATTATGACATGATTGTGTTGAGTTATGACTGAGGTTGACTTGCAATATGGCACGTGTTTTCTTTAGGAGAAGATGATACTTATTGACATTGAGATAATGCAGGATCTAAATTGTGCAGCCCGAGCTTCTGTCATGAAAAAAATCCCCCCAGAGTAAAGAGATGTGTGAGTACAACCAGCAGACAAATAAATAGTCAAATACTGCTGTGTTTAGCAAGAATAGAACTGTTACTTAACGCAAATTTCCTTGCTGGGGCAGGTTCTTTGGTAGCTGATGTTGATGTTGGGTGGCTCAGTTCAGGTTCCAGAACTGGGAGGAAAAGGGAGAAAAAGGCAGCAGAGACTGGAATTGGAAATCTCTGCTTGTGGCTGTTGGTGAGAGGTTTCCTCTCGTGGGATCTGGCAAACCAAGCTCACTCCTAGACTAGGACAGCTGTCTAGATGGATATTTAGTGGTTGAAAAAGCCAAAGTGCTGTCGGAACATCAGGTTCCCTGAGGCTGGGGAGCTGGGGGAGCCTGTGTTGGTAACAAGATGGGCACAGCTCCTGGCCAGGAGGAAAAACGTTTCCACCTTCTGTCCCTCCTCCCTTGGTCTGAGCTCCCTGTTCCAGAGAACGTGGAACACTGTGGAGCTGCCGGGCTGTGGGGTGTCTGGTGGGGCAAAAGTGCTGAAAGGAAAATAGCACAGATGGTGTCAGACATTCCTGGTGACTCCTGGGGAGACTCTGGATAATGGGCAAATGCACAGGGCAAGGTTCAGGTGGGATCACTGCTGGAGCTGCTGGAAGTTTTCGGCTGGATCTGGCCAAGACTTTGCACTTGGTATCTTGGAGATTTGTGGGTAGATGTCTAATTCCTGTGTGTGTGTGCTTCTCCTCCAAAGAAAAACATCCCAAACCTGCAAAAACAGAATGAAATATCATTATAGTTCCTGTGTTCAGGAAAGCTGTTTTGCTAAATAATGAGAAAACCCCAATGTCTTCAATCCAACTGAAGGAGGCAAAACAACCATTCAAAAGTGTCCAGAAGGACAATGGTCTTTTACTTTTCATGTGAGAGCAGAAAGGATTTTTGCCAAAAAGCCAAAGCTTCTGAACATTGAGAGTCCCAGCACGTGCAGATGTTGAGGGGTTTGGGTTTGTTTGCCTGAATCATCGCTAGAGCCCATGATTGTATAAAACTTCATTATTACAAGCAGGTTAGAAACATGGAGCTTGTTTATGAATAAATAATTCTGTGTCTATTCTGCAAGGTAGGAAGGACACTTAGGACGTTCAACCTCTCCAAGGATGCCGTGAGCAGGAAGCATATGTGGCAGGAAAGCAGATTTATGGTCAGGTAAATATAGGAAGGAAATGACATGCACGATAAATGCCATTACTGGGGTTTACATACAAATACAGAAGTTAAAGCCACTGAGGGCATCCACAGGTTAAAATTTAGTACAGAGAGAGAAGTGCAGGATTTTGAGTTATTTCCATTACTGGTGAGATAAAAATAAACGTTCAAATACTTCTTTACTGGCAAAAAGCCCCTGAAAATAACAATCTGCTGTATAATATCAAAATCCAGTGTCACTAACTTGAGAGAGGATACAAACTGCGTGCCGCCTTCAAAAAACTGCTTTTGTGGTTCCCTGAAATGTGGTTTCCACAAAAATATTCCATGGGGAAAACAATCCATTGGCTCTTTGCTCTGCTGGCCTGGAAGGGGCCAACCTGTGTCTGGTGCTGGGTCCACCATGGATCCAGGCATCCCAGAGGGATGCTTGGCTCTGGTTATCAGAGCAGGATTGCTGGGAGAGGCACGGGGGTGCTCCATCCATAAGTGCTGTGGTCTAGAACCAGGGGTGGCGAGTGACCAACCCCACTGACCACGAGTTTCCTGCAGTGCTTGTCCCCACCAGGGTCACTCCTGGGTGCTGGCACGTGTTCCTGACGTGTTGGCAAAGCCCTGCCCACCCTGCAGGCCCGGGGGCTGCTCTGCCCTCCCAGAAATTGTCTCCCTTCCCTCGGAAGTTTTCCCCCTCTCCTGCAGCAGAGCGAGGTCAGGCACACAAAGGTGCTGTCCCCTGATTGCAGCAAACACCGCCATGTGTTGTATGTTTGATGAATTAAAAGGATGCTGCCAACTTAATTACACTGTAACCCTTCAATAAAGGAAGGGCAGAGCTGATTAACTAGTGAATAATTGGGGGCTGATTGATGGCTTTCTCCCTCACTGCTAAAGGCTGTATATATAATTATTTTGCCTGTGGGCCTAATTTTGCCACTGTTAGCTTCCACTTTTGTCATCAGCTGTAATTTATGGATGGGGCCTGAAGCCTTAAAAAAGGCTGGAAAATGAAATAGCCCCAAATCCCCAGATATGTCACCTGGAAATGGCCAGCAGGCAGCCTTTAACATCAACATTTGCAGCCATTTAGCAGCATTAACACCTCATGCTTAGCCGGAAAATAATATTATCATTTGTCAACAACTATCATAATATAGATTTTTTTTCTGACATGTAATAACGTTGCATCACTCACACCAATGATTTAATATATGTTTTAAATGCAAGATCAATCTATTGCAACTGAATAGCAAATTCTTCTAGTAATGCACCAAAAGAAAATAAGAGAGCCAGAGGAGGAAGACCCACGTCCCTCATTGCATTGGCAGGTTGGTTCCAGAATTAGCATCTAAGTCTCTAATGAACCCCTCAAATCACAGCAAACTAAGATGATTTTTGAAACTTGGTTTAAACAATACATAAAAATACTTTTTCTTTGAACTTTGAAAGATGCGGCAGCAGCTTCAAAGAACATATAGTTAATAAATCACTGAGCTTAAAAAACATTGGGGGACAATTTTCCAGTGACTGTCAATCAGCAGAGCTGCACGAGAGCCCGTGGAGCTCCACTGGTTTGCACAGGATGTAGATCTGGCTCTTTGTATTTTAAATTGAAATAAGATTTCTTACATTTTTTTCTTTTTCATAGAGAGACAAAACCTAATATTAATGCTGCGAAGTAACAGCAAAAAACACTTTGTTTTGAAGGATTGAATTGCTTCAGTGGCAAAGAGATGCCCCCCTAAAAGTCAGCCTGTTTGGGGAAAACACCACATGCTGATTAGAGCTGCTCCAGCGACTGCCTGCTTTGTATTCCACAAAGATTTTTTCAATAAAGTAAAAACAACTTAGATCCATTTTTTTTTTCATTTTTTCTTTTTTTTTTTTTTTTTTGGGAACCCATATTTAAACATCATGGAGAGGAGCCTTCTAATTTATAAGCCAAGATATACAAATCCTCTCTCTCAAATTTCCTTTGTTGTTTTGTCCTCGCCGAGCACTCCCTCGCCTATGAATCACAGAAAGATTTGAAGAACCTTTCAGTCAAAGCTCAGTTTTGTGCCAGTGGGCACTGGCCAGGAAAAAAAAAAAAAAAAAAAAAAAATTGATATTTGCCCTCTCTTCTTATCTGCACTTGATTTATAAGTCAGTGCGAGTATGCAAGAGAAATAAAGGCAAAGACCTTGATGCCTCCCTGTGGAGAATATGCACCATTTGGATTGAAGGCATGAAAGAGGAGAAATTAATGGTAAGCTGTTCATCTGTCACTACTGCCAGCCTGATGGTTTTGCAGGGAAGGAGAGGACTGGCTGACATGCCCTCCAGTCAAGGGCATGACTGCCCGCTGTTCTCATATTATAAACACAGTGCTTTGGGTTTCTGAGGGATTTAAATTTAAATTATACTGTACTTTGGATAGGCAAATCTTTACACAAGTTTATTTTCTTGAAGTATTAACATGCAGGATTTCGCTGGCTTTATGTGGAAGAAAAATAAAAATTAAGTCCCTCTGTTTGATAAAAATGTGTAGCAGACTCTTAAAATGTATCCGTATTTCTAAAGCAGTGTGTTAGAGTGTAATGAGATTTAAATTTATATATGCATTGAAGATTTAGGCACAGGCATAAATAGATAAGCTTTAGTTATTCTACTTTCTGGCACACAGGGAAAGATTAAAAAGTTCAAAATAGGAGTTGAATTTTTTTTTCTATTAAAATGGTATAATACCAAGTGCTGCTATCGATGACAACATTAGGAACACATCTGGAGGATAAAAACTGACACAAAACTTTCATGTTGTTCTCAACGACAAGAAAAATGTACTTATTGCTAAATGACTTCTTTTCAGGGCTGAGCAGTTGTGGCATCTCGTGCTGCTTTTGGAATGTTTTGGTCTGCTCGAGTCCTCGTGATGCTCCTGTGACACCGACGAACCTCCGTGAGTCACCAAAGGAATTGGGGACAATTGGAGAGGTTTTGGGTGCCTGGCTGGGTTTGGGTAAGTGCACAAGGACATGAGCACTGGCTTGCACCAAGGTCAGTGCTCAGATTTGGGGACATTACAACCACCCACACCCACTGGCTGTTTAAAACTCTCTTTGCTGAGCAACAATGGGCTGGGAATTCCTGTTTTCCATGGAAAAAAGGGAAAAGCGAGTTGCTAGTCCACTGCTTTCAAATTACTTGTGTTTTATGAACTAAGAGTCAAAAAAAAAGACTTCATCACTTATTTTTGTTAAAGTCTTCAGAGTTTGGAGCTAATTTCCTTATTTCCTGAGTCATGATTCCTGAAATCCTGCTTTGGACAATGGATTTCAATTATAATTGTGCACAATTAAAGTGATGTTTGCTCTTACTCCAGCAAAATCATTGGCTGGCTGAAAGGACTGGGAATCTTCCACAAACCTGACAAAGAGAAACCAGTGAGAGAAGAGGAGATGGAGGTTGCTCAGGTCTGAGATGATGCTCTAGGATCCTCAGGAAGGAAGGATATCCTTCCCTTCACCATGACTGGCATCTCCAAAGCATCACACTGTGCAAACCTCATGGAACAAAACCAGTGCAAAGTGCTGCCCTAGGTCAGGACAATCCCAAGCACAAATCCAGGCTGGATGGGGGACAGGTGGAGAGCAGCCCTGAGGAGAAGGACTTGGATAGATGGGAATCTCCACAAGTCCCAGCCATGGGCAGGGGATCCCAGAAACCCCCCATGTCCTGGGCTCCTCCTCAGCATGGGCAGCAGGAAGGGGGAGATTCTGCCCCTCTGCCCCACTCAGGTGAGACCACACCTGCAGAGCTGCCCCAGTCCTGAGTCCAACAGCAGAAGGATATGGAGGAGGCCACAGAGCTGCTCCAAGGGCTGGAGCCCCTCTGGAGCCAGGCTGGGAGAGCTAGGAGTGTTCACCTGGAGAAGAGAAGGCTCCAGGGAGACCTTAGAGCCCCTGGTTTGTCCTTTGAGCTGATTCCACCCTGCCTGGGGGCTCCAATTCCATGGGCACCACAATCACCCTTCTCCATCACCTCCTGGGACAACCCTCAGCTGGGGGATTTTCCTCCCTGAGGGAGGAGGATCAAGGCGTTCACCGTCCTAATTAAAATTAGTTGGCCAGAGACATCACATCAGGGCTGGGAACAATTCACCTTCATGAATTCCCAGCCCCTCTTATCTCCCTGCTCCCGAGCATCTCCTCTGCAGCGGTGACAGGCTCTGTGCTGGGTTAGCTGCCCAGTGCTCCATGTTTAACTCCCTGCTGGAATCTGCCTGGAGTTTTGGCAGACTTCAAATGTTGGAGGTGATATTTTCTGTGCCAGCTGTGAGTTGAACAGTATTTTAGAATCTTTTTGCTAAAATGAATAAGATTTTTCCTCCTTTTTATTTTTTAAGAGATTGTGGGAATGCGTGTTCTTTCACAGTCTTCAAAATTATAATAATTTTCCCGAGCAGCTCCAGTTCCTTCAGGCTTGGAGCAGGTACTTCATTACTTGATGCTTTTTTTTTTTTTTTTTTTTTTTTTTTT
>VWZV01015496.1:156198-189239 GCA_013397155.1 Irena cyanogastra
TTTTTTGTTCTTGTCAAAAAACCCTCCTGTGCCCCACTTTATAGGCATGTTAAAAATCTGTTTGCACTTGCTGAGTCCATCTGCACCGAGGCTGATCCATCTCCTGGCAGTTCCGGGCGCGGATGCGGCGCCCATACGGAGCGTCCGCGGTGCGGCCACACCAGAGGGGGTGAGGAGAGAACGCTTCTCCCTCTGCCCTGGGGTCACCTCCTGCTGGTTCAGGGACAGCACAAACCCCACACAACTGAGCATTATTTCCTCGGTGCTGAATGTTTGTGCAAACGTTGGCAAATTGTGTGTTTTCCATGTCTGGAGCGACGGGGCACGGACAAAAAGCTGTTTGCTGTCACAGGGAGCGTGGGGAGCTCGGATACAGGAGGTGGCAGAACAAGTCTAGAGGTCCCAGTTTTGCTGATGAAGTGAAGGAAGGTCGTCTGGTCCTGCAGGCTGAACACTTTTCAGGCTTGGCTTGTTTGTTGTTTGGGGAATTGCATTTGAAAGAGAGCAATTGAATGCAAAGGTTGGGAAGTTAAGGACTGAAAAGTCAGAAAATGCTATTACAGACATGTTTTTTATATTTTTATATATTTGTATGACTTTTGTTCTGTGCTGTGCATTAAAATGTGTTGTGGGGTTGTCAGGCCTGGAGAAAAGGAGGTTCAAGGGAGACCTTATTGATCTGTACTTCCCTGACAGGAGGGTGGAACCAGGAGGGGTCAGGCTCTGCTCCCAGGTGACAATTGACAGCATGAGAGCAAACCACCTGAAATGTCACAAGGACAAGTTTAGATTGGATATTGGGAAGAATTTCTTTGTTGTAAAACATTATAACAGGGAACCAGAGAAGAGGTGGGGTTATCATTCCATGGAATTATCCAAAAACTGTGGATGTGGCCCTTGAGGACATGGGTTAGTGGTGACCATGGTGGAGTTGCTGAGTTGATGGTTGGACTTGATGGTCTCAAAGGTCTTTTCCAACTTTATTGATTCCATGATCCTAGGGAATGGTGTCTCCTCCTCTTCCAGCAAGTGTGGTGTTCTCATGCCCATCACCTGTTATTTCCCAAACACTGTTCCCAAATTTTGGACTTTGCCTCATGGATTTTCTCCTGACTCTCTCCCCAGGGCTTTTTACAAAGAACAGAACTTTGCTAATTGTTTGTGTAGGGCTAGAGAGGAATCTCCTCCTTTCAGAGAGGGTTGGTCCATTTTACATATTCATAATCAGGCACTGAGATAAAAGATATTTCCAAAGCACCAATAAATTGGTTTTTATCTTTTTGGCTTCATTCACCTTCATGCATTCATAGAAAGGAAATCTTGACTGCGGCTGCCCCTGGATCCCTGGAAGTGTGCAAGGCCAGGCTGGACAGGGCTTGGAGCAACCTGGGACAGTGGAAGGTGTCCCTGCCCTTGGCAGGGGATAGCACTGAATGGGTTTTAAAGTCTCTTCCAACCCAATACATTCTACAAGTCCATGATTTACTCTGTATCCACCAACTGCAGACAGCAGCAAAATAAAAATTCTGATTTATTTCCATGCACAGTCATTCCTGGGTACTTATGAGCCTCGGTTTCTCTGGCAAAAAATTTTTTTTCATCTGTGTGTGAGCAAGTAATTAACAACCACATCATGGTGAAGACAGGCAAGGGCCAAATTAGAGTTGCAGAGGGACCTTTAGTTCCAGCATTTCCCAGCTATTGAGCACTTCAGTATATGGAATTAGCAATTTTTAGCCCAGTTTTTAAGCGAAGGATGTATCCACATGAGCTGGAAAACTGCCTTTTAACACACTTCTAAATTTCTTAATTTTAGTTCTCTTTTTACAACCAAATTCTTGATGTTGTCTCTAAAAGAAAACCCCAACCCCATCAATATGAATGAAATATCCATACAAAGAAAAACAAAAACTAAATTTATTTTGTGTTCAACTTCAGAGTGAAATTCTTAAATTTATGTTCTTAGGGTGGCCTAATTACAAAAATATTTTGGAATTTTTGGGGGCCTGTTTTTATTCCTCTGGAATGAAAAATATGTTGCATCAGAAATCCTTGTTTTTTTCTATGAGGAAGGAGTAAGTTTAGTAAGAAATTAAACCAAGTTGAATACTTTATTGAAGATTTTCAGAAAATTCTTCTAATAAATCACTGAAGTACTGTCTCAGCTTCCTAAATGTGGGGATATTCTCATATATAAAAACTAATCCTTGCAAGAGACCCCTTGGCACCATCTTTGCCTCATGGGATCTCAGAGCTCAGGGATTTGCCGTTGTTTTGCATGGCCTCAAAAGCACCCAAAATTCATCATCAGGTTTAACTCTAAATGAGAGCAAAATTATGTCCAAAAGTTCTAGGTTTGAAACATAAAGGGCCACTAATATTTTCTGTAAATATTTTAGTGTATCTGGACTACAATTCTTAGAGTTCAGCTGCTTATTTTAGTTGGGCTTTGTTGGTTTTTATTTTTTTCTTTTTTTTTCTTTTTGCTGGGCACTTGATTAAAACTTTGGAAATAAACGCAATTTTATTTTTATTTTATCTCTGAAATATGATTATAAATGACCTTTGATAAAAAGTTAACAGAGAATATGTCAGGAAGCAGCTCAGAAGGAAAAGATTAAAAGCAGGCAGTCTAGAGAGGTGTTTAATTTCAATTTTCTTTGTGGTGTAAGAAATCTGTAGATTTTAAAGCCATCGTGCCATAGTTACTTTTATCAGCCGGGCTCTTTTGTTTTGTTCTGCCACCTAATTCTTTTGATGACAATGAGTCCACAGTTTTCCAATGACTGATTTCGATTTGCATGTTATTGTCAGCCTTTTATATTTTATCATATCTCCACTTTGGTTTTTATGCAGATCCTCACATCAGAAGGCAAGGGCAGGCCGAGCTAAACAGCTGGCTGGATTTGCATGAAAATGGACTGCCCTTTTTCATTTGTTTGTTCTTGGGAAATTACAGTAGGTGAGTATCTGACTCAAATTTCCCAAACAAATAAAGATAAAACTTCACAGATATTAAACTGTGGAGCATTAAACTGTATCATTTTACATATAAAAAGAAAAGGATTAAATAGAATTAGTCTGTTGAGCTGACTGAGGAGAAACAATGTGAGTGACGGGCTGAAAACTAAAGATACAAAAGAACTGTGGTGTCTTCAAGAGATTTTTCTCTCCAAATATTTTCCTTGGCTGTGTTTAAAGGATAAACACTAATAGAAATATTTCCCTTATGAATTGAAGATATTTTTGCTAAGGAAAAGAAAACCATAATCTGTTACAAGCCATTATATATTTGATAGTGCTCCTGTATTTTATGCATTTATTTTCTGCACAGAGCAGTTGCAGCAGCCTCTTAGCAGTGGAAATTCTTCACAACTTTGGCTGGTTTTGTACAGCAGCCAAGGTCTGAACGTGAGCAGGGGCAGGTGACATTTAGAAGCCCACATTGTTCTCAAGAGGCCAAATCTGCAGGGTGAGGGACGATCTTTTCTTAGACTGGCTGCTAGGGGTGGAAAAAATGAACAAGCTTTGGGGCACAGGAGAACTTGAGAGTTGACAGAGAGGGGTATTATGCATTTGAAGAGTAAGGTATCAAAATAACACATGGCACAACTTGGAGTTGTCAACAGACTTATAAATTATTTAGAGCGTGTGTGTCCTTGTGTGCCTGGGAGCTTGTCCCTCTGCTTCCAGCCAGGCTGCTCCAGCTTATGAAAGTCATAACACTCCCTCCAAACTTCACCTCTCTGCCCTTAGACTGTCACAGAAAGAAGAGAAAGACTATAGCTTACATTAAATAAAGGTTTGGAAAGAGTTGATTTGATTATTTTATACCTAGACTTTCAGCTTAGGTCAGAGCTTGGATTACCAATGGTGTTTTACACTTCCTAGAGTTAAACATCTGGGGCAAAGGGCTGTCAGCTCAGAATTTCACAAAAAAGTGGTAACTGCTAATGCTGCATGATATATTAAAAGTTCCTGCTTTCCTCTGAAATGGCTGGAATTGGGTAGGTGGAGTGACAGCCATGCAGTGCTGGGACAGAAGCAGAGGCCCCAGGGAGCAGCAGAGAGCCGGGGAACAGCCAGGGCAAAATTTGTAGGGTAAAATACATTCTCATGTCTATTTAATTAATTAATGAATTGTTCAGATCTCTTTCCTGCAAGAAACAGAAAATCTGGAAAAGAGTTTAAATTCTTTTTCTTCTAAATGCAGCAAAATCACACCAAGCTTTCATTACACATTAAAACCTTTCAGAAAAAAAGGATCCTAAACAGTTCCTAAGCCTGGTGACATCCCTGGGCTTTGCTTTGTGGTGATGCTGGAACCTCAGCATCATCAGCAGGAGACAACCAGTCCCATGTTGGGGCAGAAGGTCCTAATTCACCTCTTGGGAAGCTGAAATGGTTGTTTATAGCAGATATTATAATCGTAAATGGCTAAAGGGAGACCTAGAGCTGCCAGAGTAAAGATGGGTGTTCCTTCAGATGGGCAGGAGCTCTGCTCCTGCTGGGAACTTGGAGCTTCTGAGGGACACTTCCAGTGTGGTGGACATTGTGCCTGGAAGTCTGACCTTGCCTTGCCTACGGTCGCTTTCAGCTGTTTAAAAAACTTAATGAATGTTGGTTTGTTTTTGGAAATTCACATAGGGAATTGCTCCTGCTTTGCTCACCTTCCAGCAGAGATGCAAGGCTGGATTTCCCCTGAGCTCACTGGACATATCTCTGACCTACAACTGGAGTCTCTGAAGGCGAGAAAATTCTGAGGTTCTGCTCTGAAAGCAGCAGCGGCTCAATGGCACTGGAGAAAGGAATAAATTCTGGATAAAATGAGTAATTCTGCTGGAGCGTGTCCAGAGAAAGGCAACATAGCTGGGAAAGGGTCTGGAGCTCCAGGAGGGGCTGAGAGAGCTGGGAAGGGGCTCAGCCTGGAGAAAAGGAGGCTCAGGGGGCCCTTGTGGCTCTGCACAACTCCTGACAGGAGGGGACAGCCCCGGGTCGGGCTCTGCTCCCAGGGAACAGGGACAGGAAAGGGAACAGCCTCAGGCTGGGCCAGGGCAGGCTCAGGCTCAGGGTGGATATGGGGGAAAACTTCTCCACAAGAAGGGCTGTCAAACCCTGGCACAGCTGCCCAGGGCAGGCCCCATCCCTGGGAGTGTTCGAAGGCCACAGGGACGTGGTGTTTAGGGACAGGGTCAGTGCTGGGTCTGGCAGTGCTGGTCACTGCTGCCCTCCAAGATCCTGAAGGGATTTCCAACCTTTGTGACTCTGTGCATCAACACTGGACTTGTTCTTTGGGCAAACAACATCTGGGGGGAGTGTTTGCTGTCACTGCTCTTCCCAGGAGCAGGAAGGGGTGTCCTACAGCTGCCTGCACGTTCAGATCTGTGCGTGGATCCCCCAAAGCCTGCTAAACTCCTCCCCAAAGCCCCATTACAAATTCCTGCCTGTTAAAGTCACTGAACCTCCAGAAATTTTATGTTCAAAGCCCAGAGACTCTGTGGAAACTTGTTACAACTCAGTATTTACAGAGTTGTCCTGGCAATACAAATAATTTTTGGCTTATTATTTATTTCCCATTGATTTCATTTGGTTATATTATATTTCTGGACTTCTTCCTACAAATCTTGTGTTTCCAAATATCACAAATAGATATCAGAAGTTGCAAAGGCATTTTTGAGACCTTTCCAAGGGTTTGCTGCTGTTCCAGTTGCAGCAACCACAGCCCTGGCATAGCTGTGGGTGCCTGGAATCACCAGCATCCAGCCTGACAACTGCTCAAATTGCTCTGATGTTACAATACATTGTAAAAATAATGCAGGAAACAAGACATTTTGGCTTTGGAAACTGACCTGGAAATGGGTTCCTGGAGGAAGTGGAGTATTGGACTTGCTTTTCATTTTAATGGATGGGAACAGTGTCAAAGTTGAACAATTTGAGGAGGTTTTTTGGGGTTTTGGTTGTTTTCGGGGGGTTTGTTTGGTTGGTTTTTTTTGGGTTTTTTTTTTTTTGTTTTAATCTGGGCTCATATGAGATTTCCTTCAGTGCTTGGATGTGTTCGAATGAATTCTTCCTGCTTTTGCTATATTAATCAAACTGGGCTGACATGGCAAAAATCAGTGACACTGGGAGAAGGAGCCAGTGCATCAAGGGCCAGCTCTTGTTATCAAATTGATTTTTTTCTTTGGACCTCTTCAGTTTTGCAAACTGTTGGTGGATTCTGTTATGGCTCCAGTGTGACAAAGAGAATTGTTTTGTGTTTTAAGGGTTACATCTTCATCTGATATCCAACTGCTGCTGGAACTATGTGAATTTACCCTTGGGTAGGGTCAAGTGCAATATGTGGGTTTAGATTTTGCAGGAAAACATTATTCAGATTCTATTTGAAAAACCTATTTTTGCATTGAATTTGTAATGTAGCTTCTTGCATAAATCCCTGGCTATAATTAGCAGTGTAGTACCACTGCCATATTTAAGAAATCTGGTGCAGTTTGGGGAATCAGCTCTTTTTTCAGCATGAAACAAGCTAAAACTCTTTGTCCTGCCACCAGAACACCTGTGGCAAAGCCTGGGCATCCACAGCAGAGCCTGGTTTTGCTGCAGGAGGCTGATGGGACTTGGCTCAAGTCCCCATTCCTGTAGGACAACCCAAATTCAAGGGGTTTGTCCTTTTTCTGGTGCTTTCTTGGTGCAATTAATGTCTGCTGTGGCTCTCAGGGGTAGTGCCAGGACTCCTCTGAGCCTGACACCTTCAGGTTATCCATCTTTCCATCCATCTTTTCCTCAAACAACCAGAATCCAGTTGTTGGTTGGGTTTATGATGACTTCAGCATCACCCACCCCACAGGGGAGAAAGGGAATATCTGAAGTGTAGATTAATTTGCATTATTCTTGAATAAATTGCCCACCATTAGAGTTGGTCATGGCACGGTCACTTCCAGTTTCCACCTGAATTATGGGTGCACAAATGTGCATTTTCCCCCAAATAAAGGGAAAACAAGGATCTCCATAAGCCTGGGCCTCTCAGCAGTTGGATAATTTGTTTGTGCAACAGTGTTTTGTTTTTGAAGCCTTTCATGATGCTGAAAGGACACTGAGAAAGTCTTCACATGATTCTTAAATTTCAATTGAGAAAAAACAAATGTGGCTTTTTTCTGTCAATATTTTCTGTCTCCATGGGTTTTGTGTTAAACTCCTGTACAGAGGGACTGTGTGTTATTGATAATGTGGGACTGGACTTGGTGGATTTTAATGTCTTTTTTCATGTTTATATGGAACATTTTTGAAGCAGCAATTAAAATAATTAAGGAGGGTGAAGAAATCTTTAGCATGCAACAAAGATTTCTGCAAAATGTTAATTTCTGTCAAATAAGTGAATATATGCACAGATGCCTCCTGACAGAGGCTGTGATTTCTGAGTGCTTTGCATGCCAAATAACTTGTTTACCCCCTCAATGTTTGCCAAGTTTACTGTCAATTTACAAATAATTTCCATTTTGCTGTTTATTCTGCTGCCTTTTGATGGATATGTCTTCCAGACTTTTATCTTGCATGTAGACAAACTAATTAATATTTTCCCTTCAGGCAAATATTTTTTTCTTAGATCTAAATGTGGGTTAGATTCTTCTTCGTTTCCATATGCTTTGTTCTGTCAATCACTTCTCTTCTATGTTACTAAAAATGTACCTTTGTGGATGTCATTTCTCATGTTTTACAGATTTATTTCACCTCCATCTATATGGGAATGTGTGTATGGAGAGAGACATATTTGTTATATATGTGTTCATGTATGTTTAAAAGAAAGAGTGAAAATACTCACTCTGTGCTAGGATTTGGATGCTAAGACTGAATGAAAATGCGTTTTTGTCTCGCCTGTTGCTGCCATTTCCCAGGCTTGACCTCACAGTTTGTGGTTCCTGCTGCCCATATGGCACAGGCAACACTGAGCACATCTCTTCTGCAAGGTCAGCCCTGGTTCCTGCACATCTTTTTGACCTGGCCCAGCCTTTCCAGCCATACCTCAAATATTTGGAATATCCCATTTCCACCCTCCTACAGCGCAGACCAAAGGGAGATGAGCAGGATGGTGCAGGAGTGGTGCTGGGATCCTGCAGGAGAGATTGTGGAATCAGCCATGGAATGGTTTGAGTTGGAGGCAACCTTGAAAATGGACCTTTAAAGGTCTTCTGGTCCAACCTCTGCCATGAGCAGGGACAGCTCCAACCAGATCAAGTTGCTCCGAGCTGCATCAAACCTGACTTTGGATGCTCTCAAGGATGGAGCACCCACCACCTCTCCAGACAATCTGTGCCAGAGTTTTACCACCCTTGTAAAAACTTCTTCTCCCAGGCTGCCCTGGTCAATCTCTGCTAACCTTAGTGCCCAAAATTCTTCCTAAAATCCCAGCCCCAAAGACCCCCCTCCCTCAATGCCCTTCGTGAGCATTTAGCTGTGTTTAAAGATCTCTGAGAGCTAAATATTGTCATATTCAAAGAACAAGATTTCCATGTACTCCCTGAAGGTTCCACAAAGCTTTGAGGCTGTATTGGAAGACACAGTGCTGGATTAAAAAAAAAAAAAAAATTGTTATCATAAAGCCTGCATGTTACCCACGTTCTGCTGAGAAAAACACAGGTGGTAACCGAGAGCGCAGATATTGTGAACAGATTCTTGCAACTTACCAGTCGTAAAAATATCCCTGCAAAAAAACTACTCCCAACGACTCTGTTTACAGAATGCTTGGTATTTCCTATATCTGGAAATACTCTCGTTGGAGCTCCATATGTCGCAGCCAGTCTGACAAGCTTGCTTTTGAACTGTTTGCAGGTTGCAGTCTGTCTGGAGGGCTGGGTGCTGATGCCTTCAGGTTTTCAGGCCCCGCATTATGGGCATGATTATCTTGTTCACTTTGCAGGCATGGAGAAACGGAGCTGGGATTTAGCAGGATTTGAAGAAACTTCCTAATTATGCCAAGTAGAGAAGTGCCTGAGTGAAATCTCTGCCAGAACCCCAGGTTTTTTATTACTGGTTCTGTTTTAAGTGTATCTCTATAATTTTCTGTGTTTCTGCTTTTGTTTATATCGTCGTAGTCAGCAGGACTGCAAGATTAAAAACTGAAATATATTATCTTCGCACATCCTCCAAACCTGTCGAGAAAGGAGGAGAAATTAAACAAGGACAAAAACTCGCAGTGAAGTGAAGCTGTTTCCTTTGAGCTGCCTTATTAACCAGTCAAGTACTTGACTGCCACTGTCAGCGAGATTTCTTTAGAGAAAGAGTGGCATTTTGAAAAATACAAATTCACCGCCTGCACAAGTTAATGAGGCCCTTCAGCAATGTTCATTGATAGTGTAAATTCATCATAATACAGTGCTACAAACCATAAATGGGATCTGCATACAGGAAATCAGCCACTATTAGAAATTTGCCAGACACGGAAAGAAAAAGAAGCCATTGATAAGCAGAAAACTCATCTGAGCCACTCGGTGCTGATGGTGTGCAGCACATCAGCAATGCCAGAGAGTGCCACGATGAGAACTTATTAAGGTGATTTGAGGTGGCTCATCAAGTGGATTTTGCTCCCCTTTGTTCATGCTTTATGGGCTCTCAGCTGCCTCCCTTCCACTCTCCAGTGCTGAGTGAGACAAAGTTTGCTGTGTAAGGACTATCCCTGACATAAAGGGACAAATGTCTCCAAACATGGCCCTTTTCTCTACACGCACAGATGTGCTCCTGCTTTTAATTGATTTTTACTTGCATTTGCAAGTGAGAGTTTTGCAGACATCAAGTTATCTTCAGGGCTGTACAGGACACCAGAAGTGGACAGTAACAAAAATTGGCAATAACCCAGGAATAATATAGCAAGGTGACTTCCTGATCTTTGAAATAATTATTGAGCAGTGCTGTTTTGCTGCCCATATCAATCAATAAATCTCTCTACATGCAATACATTCATTATTCCCAGCCTCGGTGAATAGTGTCAGTTTAAAAATCTCGGGGACCATTAGGTCAATATTTTAGTGTGATTTGTCTGTTGGCCACTTTCCATCATCCTGCTCAGGAAGTGAATAGAAAATGAATGCCTTGCATCATGATCATAAAACAGGCGGCTTCTTGAAGAGAAGAGGTGATCAAACTTCTTAAAATCTTGAAGATCATCACCCCAGATAGGCAGGAGGCTGCCAAATTAAGTGAATGAACTTGAAGAAATAAAGCAGACTGGTATGAAAAGGCTTTGAAACATCTGTACCCATCTCCCGTGGTCTTGATTCCAAATACAGGGAGATCTGAGGAAAGATTGCATCAGGTTAGATGTTGAGAAGTGGAAAGAGAGAACTGGTCCCCTGAGTCCTGACTCCCCATTTTTGGTGAATCTGAGCATTGCAGAACCACAGATAACTGAGGACTAACAAAAGACCGTCAGCAGAGGAACCTGAGCAGATGCAAATCTTGCTTCCCCTCTTCCCGCACTGTCTTTGGTTTCACATGTGAAGACCAGGTCAAGGCTATGATCTCTGATCTCTTCCAGGGGATCTGCTCTCAGGTATCACCTGTGGCCTTCCCCAGGGGATAGTTCAGAACTCATTCCCACTCATGGAATCCACAGAGCACAAGTGCCCTTCTCCCTAAGTCACCTGTTTGACTGGGCTGTGTATTTGTGTCACCAGCTGCACGAGCTGTTGGGCAGAACAGCAGAAGCTTAAGCAAACATGTCGTTCTTTTGCAAACAGGAATAATTATGTTGACTGAAAGATAAGTAGGAATAACTGAGCAGAAACTGCAGATGCTGATGCTTTCTCTTCCCTTTGTCTTTTGAACCCCTTTGGTAGCTCCTCTGCGCTGCTCCTGTCCCCTTTCCTGGTGGCAAATTCCTGTGGGCACTTTTGTGAGCCCCTCCAGTGTCTATTTTCTGTGCCTCTTCTATTTCTGTGCCTCTTCTATCCTCCCCATGCTGCAAACTGTTCAAAGCTGACAGGCTGGAGAGATGCTTCTTGGTCGTTTCCAGCATCCTCCTCCTCCTCCTCCTCCTCCTGTGTTCTTCCTCCCCCCTTCCCTGTTCCAACCACTCTTCTTTCCTTTCCCCATGGCCCCATCAGGCTTTCTCCCAGCCTTGGTAGCCCCGCTCTTCTGAACCACACTTTCTTCTCAGCTCCTGGCAAAGTCCATGGGAAGATCTCCAAAGGAGGCTTGGTTTTTGAAGGGGTGGGTTTCAAATAAATCTGGAGTGGAGGTTGTTTAATGCTCTGTGGGCCATGGGAGATGAAATGGAGCGAGATGTGTTTTCTTCCCTTTGCTGGCTACTCCAATCCCCAGCTGATAATTACCAACAATGGATGGAAATGTGCTTGGGATATATCATAAGAAGAAATCATATGGAAATATTAGGCAGCTATTATTGTAAGGCTCTTGTAAATACTGTTTCATAAGAAGAACCTATCTAAGATGATGTAAAACTTAATATTCCTATTAACAAGACGTACTGTACTATTTCCAATTCATATCAGTGAAAATGCATTTTAAATTACAAAGTACTCGTATTTTATCTGAGCCAATGTTCTGATTCATATGTCTCCTCTTTAATCCCATTTTCATTCAAAGTTTCACAATTCACATCTTTTTCCCATTTTCTGTAATACTTTTTGTGTTTTCAAAATGTAATCAAAGCTTGTTAGCTTCTACCCAACCATGTTTGGCTGAATGGGAATATTAATAATACCAGCTATTGATGTCTTTATGTTAAAATTTGATTTATTGAGCAAGTGGCACATAATCTGTGGGGAAAATACCTAGAGATAACACCTTGAGATGATTAATTGTGTTTACAGTGCATTTCTGTAATAATTGTTTACAAGGAAATTTATGCATGAGTTGCTGCCCCAGTTCAAAAGAATAACTCATCAGATTGTCAAGCTTTCTGCTCTTGAGTATTTCAGCTAATTGCTATCTTTCCTAGTTGAGCATCATAAATCCTTCTTCCACAGAGCTGAGAGCAGGATTTTTTGGATCCTGCTTTTGCATGCAACCTTTTCATCCCGGGGAACATCAGTTTCCTCCTGCAGGAAAAGAAAAGAATCTGTAAAGAGGTGATATCGACAGAGGATTGTGATGAGCTACCCAGTGGCACCAGGTCTAACTTCTGAGAGGAGCTTAGGCAATCATGTCTTAAAATCTGTGTTGGGTGAATTTGCCAGGAATGTTACTGATAGTGAATAACACACGACGATGTAGACTCAGTCTTCGAAATTTAAAAACACTAAATTCCCAGTTCTGCTGCTCCCTACTCTTGTATTTCCTTCTCCTGCACAAGTGCTGCAGGGTAGAGATGGCAGGATGGGTTGGGGAATGGCTCCTTTGCAGCCATCTGTGCTTATTACTGATCTAATAACAACTGCACAATTCTCCCTTTTGGAATTAAATCTGTCTTTATAAATTCACAGGCATAAAAATACTTTTCTTCTGCACAGCTTCATGCATTTCGAGTTTGCTTTTTTTTTTTGTTCTATTTCCAATTTTGCAGTTTAATTATTTCATAACTAACTCTCCTGTAGTTGCAGGAGTGTTATCCAAGCAATATGTTGCCAGGAAGTAGTTGATAATGTTTAATAATTCCTGATTACATTCCTGTTCCAGTCCATGATCATGATTATACAAATGTTTCTGGTGCTGTTTTTCAGTACAAATCCTCCTTTTCAGTTTCTTTCCCCTCCTTGTTGACAGTGTGTTGGTCAGAATACAAGAGAAACCGACCTATTTGCTGGTTTAATTAAAGATGTCAGTGAAATCCTTAAGGTTTGCCTGGGAAGGAGCAGATTTACTTGCTGCTTTTATGCACACTGTGGGATTTAAACATTTTGAGAATTGCTTTGGTGATTTTTCCCAGGAGATAAAGGAATGGATTAAGTGAAGTAGTTTCTGACTATAATTGGTCTGGTTTAAACACTTAAAAATAACTTTTAGAAATAAGAAAACACAAAACAGGTTTTCAAGTAGGGATTTAACTTTTTCTTTCCCCCTCCCCAAGCCCCCCCAACTATGTGTTTATTCCAGCTTTGGTGTCTCATTGTGAGCTATCAAAGTGGGCTAGACCTGAGGTGGGATATCTGTTCTTGGAACAGCAGCCCAGGCAGAGGACAGATGTCTGGAGGAGAAAAAACAAAAGGCCTAAATCTGAAGGAACAGCAGGAGGAGAGAAAAAGGAGATGAGAGGGAAGGAAGAAGGAAAAAAAAAAAGCCCAGAGGCTTTCAGCCTTTGGATCAGTTATTTGCTCTTTGCAAACAAAGTGGGCTGGGAGTGCTTTAAACTTGCCGAGGGTTTGCCGGCAAAGCAGCCCCATCAAAAGCTCCACCTGTTGCTCAGGTGTTCCTGGTACTGCTGCTGCTCCTCTGGATCCAGCCAGGGATACACCCGGGGCACCAGGGAAAAGCTGTTCTGTCTCCTTTTCCAGTCACACACCTGGGCTCTCCTCCCTGCCTCGCTTTGTCTCAGGCAGGTGAGCGGCCAACAGCGAGGAATTGCTGCCAAATTATTCCTGCCATGGTCGCTTGGAGAGGCAGAGGTGGAGTTGGCATAAATCAAAATATTCACACGGCTAAACCAAGCTTAAGTCTGTCCCTCCTAATGCCATCAGTTCCTACAGTACCAGCTGCACTGAGAGAAGGCAATAAGACGTCCTGCTGAGCAATCAGAAAATATCAATTTAATACCTAAACTTATGCTTGTGGTCCAGAGAAATGAGGATCACTGCTATGCCTGTAGTAAAATAGTTCCTATCAAAACTTAGTGATATGGGAATTCTTGAGAGGAGAGTAAAAAAAGCCACCCAAGGCTTTACAAGCAGGTTTTGATCCAAGGTAGACGCAATAACACAACACATGAAGCAGATTCTGTAGGAAATATTAGACTAATCTTACAAAATATTCCAACCATGCCTATCAAGGAACATTAATAACAGTGTTATTGACAGAGTATTCATTTGAAGTCATTCTGTTGGATACAATTAACATTTAGATGAGAGACAGTTATAGGTACTCGGATGATATATATGAAAGAAACAATGACTCATCCCTCCAGCAGCATCGGTACCAAACCCCACAGCAGGGAAACTGCATTTCTGCCAGCTTCAAAAAAGCTTCTGTGGACCTTCCTGAAGAATTCAGCTCATTCCTCTCAGAGGCATTGCCCTGTTCTGTTTCCTTTTTGAAAGAGGAAATTTCTGTGGAGTTTGCCAAGGGCTGGATGAGTGTACACAGGGCTGGGAAAGGGCTGGGATGGACAGCTCAGGTCTGGAGGACTCTACTGTGCTCTTCTGCCAGGCTCTCCTTCTTAAAGCTGTTTATGTAATTAGATTAATTGTTACATCACCTACAGGAACATCAGCAACTGCTGAACCTCTGTGCAGCCAGAGTGAGGGCAGTGATGTAAAAATCACGAGTACACCACAAATCCTCTCTTGCCAGCATCCCCCAATATCAAACTAGACTTTTGAGAGCTGGATGGAATATGAACAGGATGCTGGAAGGACACATTCCAGAAAGAGTTTCCTGAGATTCACAATGTCTCCAGTCAAATAATGGGGCTTGGATTGGTCTCACCTGCTTTTAGTTCTTTCAAATTTAGTCTAGGCCTGCTCTTGACTGAGATAAGCTTGGCCTGGGAACCCTTCACCCTGGACAGCTTCAGGTCCCGTATTTTTGGAAGGTTTATGTCTTGTCTGAATGCAACATAAAAGGATCAGTGGCAGCCACCAGCCTTTGTATTAGTGAGATGTCACTTTCTTCTCCACATCTGTGCCTGCCTAGAGGTCTCTCCATCCAGATGGGTTTTGTGCAGCTTTAGAAGATGCTTGGACAGCCAGAAATAAGAGAACAATCAACCAAAGTCCAGAAAATCCAGAATTGTGACAGCAATTTCCACCACAAACCCTCTCTGCACCAGTAGTCACTGTGTTGGTGAGAATATCATAATTTGGTTTAGAGAAAATGGTACTGTAATAATTAATTGGGAAAAAAATTTTATATCTCGAACAAAAATTGTAGATGACATGTTGCCACAATAAGAAGACTTGCATGTCTGGAAATGGAGTTATCTCCAACCCTGCTGCCTTAAATCTGCTCCATAATAGCCTGGTAGTAGTTTATTTATATTAATTCCATACTGTATATTTTGCATTTTTGTGGAAATGCCTAGAGCATGCATATTAAGCAGTTAAGAAAATTGATCTGCTTGAGCAGTGATAACATTTGCAGAATGAAATCCTCACAATTAGAGAGACATTTGAAGAAACCATGTTAAAAGGTGCTGAAATGTTCTTGAAGAAATGCCACATGTTGCTGCGGGCAGTAATGAAACATTTCCATATAAAGTACTACATAAACACATAGAAAATGTAGACATATGTTAGCAGATTATGGGGTGTGAGAGTGATAGAGTAGTGATGATTATTTGCAAGTGTTAATGTTACCAAAGCTGAAGGTTATCTCCTGGTCCTGGACCCTATATGTAAATAATTATAGCTGGAAATATGCATCTTCAAAGCCATCAAACAAAATATACATCCAGCACTCCTGAAATACTGTAGGGTTTATTGATCTGCAGTGTAGGACAGTAAATTTTAGTAGATTTATGCTCAGATTTCAGTGAACATATGGCTTAAGACATGCAAGTTTGGAATAAAGTTATTCATATTACGCACACTTGCACATGGTTCAGGATTTGCAAGTCAGGGAGTGATCAATATGCAAAAGGTGAAGTCAAATATACATTACCCACACAGAGGGAATTTTCTATGCACAGCACAGAGCTCTTCTATCAGCAAACCAGAGAATTCAGATCTCTGCATCCATCTATCAAATGTTTCCTGTGAGAATGTCCATCTATTATGGAAATAGTTCTGTTCTAAATATCTGTTTGTGTGAGGGTAACCCACATATCTTCACAGCATGCTGCACCCAAAATAGCACCTCCAAAAAGTTAAAAAAAACCACATAACAATTTAAGATCCAGCAGTAACTTCAGCTTGGGGTTATGGTCTTAGTGGAACTTTGGTTGGGGATTACTTCCAAGCCTGTCTCAAACCCTTGAAAACCTCATTTTTCCATTGGTGAATTTTGCATTTCTCTTTATATAAAAAATCTGTGCACTGCTCTTGCTCCAGGACCTAAAAGCACAGCTGTGAAATCAGGTAAGTTGGTTAAATATTTCTACTGAGATTCTAGCTGTTGTTTTCCTAATGAGGATTTTCTTACATCCTTTTCTGTTTTGTTTTTTTTTTTTTCCAAAATGTTTGCTTGAATTAGAAAACAATCTCTGTACTCCAAAGTGGCAAATCACTTGAGACTAGTTTCTGAATAGTGCTGAGAAATCCCTCTTTGCATATCTTTAAAGATGTTGCTCCAAGAAAAACAGGAATTTGTAACTCTAAAGCCTTCATCAGCTTTGTAACTTTGAAATAAATAGTTCTTGAAAGAATTCAGTACTTGCCAGGCCTTCAGTTGTGTGCATTGAAGCTGTGGAAATTCAAGCAAAATAGACTTTATGATCTTTGTCTATTTAATAGAGGTTGTTTTTTCTTCATCATAGAATTACTTCACCATTTTCCACTGCAGAAAGACCAGAAAGAGAAAAATCAGATAAATTCATACAACTATTTTATTATAAAAGTCCTTATATCATTTCTGGATGCCTTTATCTATATATCTGTACATATATCTATATATGTATCTACATATATATGTAATTTTTTTATTTTTTTTACTATTATTGGAATTAAATATTGGTCAAGACCAGCCCCCAGTCATTTCCTTTGGTTCTGGGTCATGCCTGTTCTTGCACAAACAGAAAAAATATTTAGGTCGATGAAGGATAGATTAATTATAAATTATGAAAGGCATTGTAGTATTAATGTGCATTTCATACCTTGGTGCGTTATCTACCATTCCAAGGAGTCCCTGTGATTTTTTACCACTAATATACTGTATTTATACTGAATTTACAGAGTGTTGTGTTGGAGGCACAGCTGCAGAGCCCAGTGGCTTGGGAGGATGGATCCAGTGTTGGCAACATTGATGGAAATTCCAAAGGGAGAGCTGAAGGGATGCTTGGGGTGCAAAGAGGGTCTGCAAAGAGAATAACCCAGCCCATCTCATTCTTCTCCAGGCCCACTTCCCAGGAGGGATGGGGAGGAAGTGCTGGCATGGGCTCCTGCAGAGCCCCAGTGTCCCCCACAGCAGCGAGGGCAGTGCCAGGTCCCCAGTGAGATAAAGGGAAAAAGGTATTTCTTCTATTTCATACATGATTTGCTGATTAATGATGATAGCACGTCAACAGTTGGTCAATTGGTTGAAATTTAAATAAATTAAATTAAAGATTTACTGAATTTCGTGAGTAGAAGCCCTTTTGAAAGGGGATGCATTAAAATTTGGAAACAAAAGATCACACAAGTGTATTTTCCAGCTATCCCTGTTTGCAGGAACCCATCCATCTCCTTTCCAGAAAGGAGTAAACTTTCAGGATCTTTTCTTCTTCATTAGCTCTTTATTGGCATTGGTCTAATCAGGTCAGGCAGAATAAAAACTCATCAGAACCATCAGCTAAAGATCAGAGGAAGCC
Source organism: Irena cyanogastra (assembly GCA_013397155.1). NCBI lineage: Eukaryota > Metazoa > Chordata > Aves > Passeriformes > Irenidae > Irena > Irena cyanogastra. The sequence goes on from VWZV01015496.1 coordinate 173,804, forward strand.
ATTTTTCCTTTTGAAAGTTACATTTCCCACCTTTTCTGTCTTTTTTTCTTAATAATTTCTGTTCCTCCTGTTGTCATGCAGGAACAGATGTGAATGAATTCCCCAAAGAAAATTTGCTTTTCCAGCATTCTGGTTCAATTTCTTTGTCCATGCCCATCCCCAAAGATAGCAAACAGATAATATTTATAGGGAGATTTTATGACCTGTTTACTTCAGATCCTTTTTGTATGTATAAAAAATGCAGAGAAACCAAACTAAGTGATAAAGCAGCAGCTAGAGATGCCTTTTTTGTTCTGGGCATTCAGTAAATATTGCTCTGCTAGTACAAAAAAAAGTAAAATTCAAATTTATTTTAAAAAATCATTAAAATATTAAAAATTGTTCCAGTAACAGCCTAGTCGGGTAGATAATATTGGTAGTTATTGCAAAAGCTGTTTCAATGAATGTTTCTAATAACATATATAAACCATATAATACCAGCATGACTTTTCCATATTGCCATAGTGATCCAGGCTCTGCAGTGGTGTAAAACGCTGATTTGGAGCTTACAGATTTGGATTGCTGTGGGTGAAAGGATCCTTGGCTGGATCCCTGAGAGCTGTAGCTCTTGATGCCACTTTGGGGCTGCTTTATGAATACCCTGAGTCTTAAAAGTCCATGATATTTAGTTTTTGTAAGGTGCTCTTAAAGGATTTGCTCCATTTTTGGTAGAAAATAAGCAACCAGTAAATGGAAGGAATTTAGGTGCAGCTAGGCCTAACCCTAGTCTCAGACTTGGACAATGGTTTATGTCTGATGGAAGCATCTATACAAACTTATAAATGAGTATTGAATATTGATTTCCTTGGGGTTAATTCAGCAGGTCTCAGTCACTGAGGATGTTTTGTGGGGAAAGGATCTCTCTTCCTCGAGCAGGGAAAATTGTCTTAGCCTCAAGCAAGGAATCTCAAACCTTGGGAAACCCCGCTCAAAGGAAGAGCCACTGGTGGGCAGCTCAGCTGTAATTCAGGAGAACTCAGACTGGACTCATCCAAAGTTCCTAAAAAAGGTTTCTCTGCTTTGAGGAGCACCCGTGAGTCCCAGCTCTGGAATATTTATGGAATAAAGTGGTTGTGTCTCAAATTGCATAGGATGGGAAAGGAATGGTGAGCCTCCCTGTAGCCACAGCTTTGTTCCTTGAGGAAAGAGCTGGAAGAGCCACCTGCCATCCCTCGCTCATGGTTGATGTTCCATGCTTGCATGTTCTGATGTTCCTGGGGTCACTCCAATCTTCCTCTGGGGATTTTCTTGAAGAGTTCTTCAAGCTTTTTTCCTTTGGAGAAAAGGTCTTTGGGAAATACCCTTGAGTCTATTTCTCCTTTGGAGGCTGCACCAAAATCCTGCTGCTTTTGTTGAGGGGTCGAATGTCACCTACCCCAGCAGCCAAAATCAGAGCATGGTACCAGGAGTGCTCTAAGAGCGCTTTGGGGAGAAAAAAAATTCACCAGTGCCTATTCTAGAAAGTCCAGTTTGGTCCTTTCCAGTGTTCTTTGATGTGCAGGGACCACTTTGCTGTTTGACTAGCTCGTGGAAGAGTTTCCATGCTCAGCCCGTGGTGGAGCAGGAGACCTGATCATCCAGCACATCCCTTTAAACCAAGCCTCTGCCATCTGTTTCAACCTCTAATTACAAATGCAAAACAACACAATTCGCAGTTGCATCATAAAAAAGTAAAATATAAGTGATTTAAATGCATGTGTGTGTTCCTTATGCAAGGCAACATTCATCTGTTATGTTTTACTGTCTTTTAGAAACAACTCCAGGGTGAAATCCCTCTTTGTGGAGGGAAGAAAAATTATTTCATTGTAAGACAGTTTTTGAAAGGTGTTTTTCCAGGTTATGTTGTACTTCATGTATTTGTCTCTTTAAAAATTCCCTTTCTTCTGTGGAAATAGCAGCATTGATGGGACGGGTGGTTTGTCCAGATCAGTCTGTTGTCTTTCAACACATGGTTTGGGGAATCCTTTGGCTGACCAGGCTCTCTCCTGGATTCCCAAATCATCATCCATGTGCTACTGCTGCTTCCCTCCTTTTGCAGATCTGTATTTATTTATGTCATTGTATTTACAGGGGCTTTTTTTTTAACCTATAGATGGACGATTCCATCCAGTTCATCTCCTTCTCAAAGCAAAGGGTTGTTTTAAAAACAACCTTTAGTTATCCCGTCATGGAGCTCTTCTAGTTTTCCCTTGCTGGGAGATGACATCACCTATGTAAGCAGCTAAACTCAGCTTTCTAAATAATTACATTAATTATGGTTTGTTGATTTGTGTTTAAGGTAGTTTGTAAAATTCCATTATCACTAACATGTGCATGCTTAACTTTTGAATTCCCTCAGAATTTTCATTTCCATTCACCAGCCACATTTCTTGGTCTGGAATAGACATCTTTGATGTCTCAATATCATTTTGGCACTAACCAAGCATCCCATGCTCTGTAGACTTCCCACTTTTCTCCATCCACACCTTTACTGTAACCAGAGGTGACACCTCACTCTGCAAGGAGAACAAACTGAAACTTTCCTCCTGAGCAGAAATTATTCCCAGTGAGCAGCAACCGGGGAGCATCACAGTGCCTTTCTTATCTCAAGTTTGCTGGTGAGCAATGAGTACTTTTTTAGATGCAGCATTTCATGAACTTGTGAGCTCTAAAACATTTGGAGCCTTTCTGGAAAGCAGAATGCAAGGCCTGTGATGTGTCACGGCGTGGGCTGTGTAACGCACGTACTTGGAGCCTACAGCAGCCCTCAGTCCTGGGCTTTGTCCTCCCTTCCCCTCCTCTCCTCTCCAGCCTCCTTAAAATAAGGGTCCAATATATCAAGGGATTGAACTTCATGGGTTTCAAATGGAAGCTGAAGAATTTGTTTTCACTCTGATGTGAAAGGAACAATTAGCAAGGGCGCACCCCCTTCTCATCAATGGGAGACTTTTCAATTTCCTTGAAAGGCTTTGGACCAGGATCTAAAAGAGCAAAGACTCACTCCTAACAAAGATGACTGAATAGGGATGGAAAACTGTTAATCAGACACTTCTGGCACACTGGATGGCAAAACAAAACCATCAGCACACGTCCTGCCTTCCCTCCAACCTTGCCAAGGGCAGAGGGATGATTTTACCACTCAGGAATCCTGGAGGATGACTGGTGGCTGTTAGGATTCTCACTGCTCACTTCTAATACCTGTTAGAGGGTAACAAATGCAACCTGTTTATTCAACCTCATGGCAAACACCTGGGAGAGTCCTTGTCTTGGTCAGCTGTGGGAAGGGGGAGAGGGAAGTGCCAAAGGATGGGAGCAGCAGGAGAGGGATGAGGGGAGCTCTGCTGGGCATGGCCAGGTGAGTGTGGGGCCTCTGGGCTGCTCTGCTCCTTACCTGGGGTTTGGGAGGACACTAAAGCTGAGCTAAGGATGCTCCATCATCCCTGCTCGTCAGCTTGGTATTTTGGTAGGCATGGAACTGAAAATACTTCTGCAACTGTAGCTGTGATTTGAATTCTGATGAGGAAAGGAGGTAGCGAGAGGGGTGTCAGGAGCTGATGCTTTATTGGGAATATTTTACTTTATTGCTGCCATCTCTGCCAGTTTCCAGTGTTAGGCAACCTGGTTGTCCAGAAACATTTTGGAGTCGTCTATTTCTCTTTTTTTCCCCTTCTAGTCAGCTGCACTTTGATTTTCTTACCAAATCATTTGGTTGTTATGGCTCCATGGATTTTTTACCAACCTTTGTAACTGAACATTGGGGGGTTTTTGTTTTGTGGTTTTTTCCTATACGTAATTTGCTTTTGAAGTTGCCAGGGAACAACTTTGTTCAGAAAAACAACAAATCCACCCATATTATGAACCAGTTTTCTTTGGAGAAAATAGAGTTACAGATGCACCAAGATGAAGTTATTTGGCAACAAGAGATTTTTGGGTCTATTCCCTCTGGACTGACATAATCTTGGTGGAACAATTGCTAAAAGGAATTTATTTTGAAATAATGTGACCTGTGCTTAAAAGAAATTGGCCTCAGATAGCCCAGTAAGTTGCTTTTTCCCAGGCTTGCTTATTGTTTTATTTAAAAGCTTGTTCAGAACAGACCCATTAACTGGTCATAGTCAGTAATTGTGAGCTTGTCTTTTCTTTGGCTTAGAGGGGCTTTGGATTGAGGTCAAAAAGAAAAGGAATGGAATTGGCAATTTTAAATTGCCAATTTTTCTCATTTTAATATCAGATTTGTTTGGCTTGTTCACATTATGCAGATGAAGCTGTGCTACCAGAGCCCAAAACCCTGTGAGTGTCCAAAATCCCAGGTTCCAGCCCAGGGCTGTCTCTTATGGGCTGAGGGAAAGACTCTGGGGTTTGTTCTTCATAATTACATTCCTGTTCTGTTCCTCTGGTTTGCCTGAGCATGATGTGCTGGTGATGCTGTTTTATTTTGTGCCATAGAAAATGTCACCATTTTCTAAAACACCATCAGTGTTTTGTTAGTTTTCATGCCCCATTAATGCAAATACTGAGCAATAGTTGGTTTTAGCAAGTCCCCTTCCAGTTGGGTATTTTTTTGTTTGGTTTTTTTTCCCCTTGAACCTAAGTAGAACTCCAAAAAATAGTTATTTTTTTAAAGGTCTGGAACCTGTGAGGAGCTTTATTGCCACTGCTCTTTCAGGGCTGTAGATTTTCTTGGGAAGAAGTGCAACAAAATATTTGTCAGCATCTTTCCATTACAACCACCAGTCTTGAATCTCCAAAGTGTTGTGTATCAGAAATTAGGCTGTAATTTGGTTGTGTTTATCTGATTGTACTTATAGGAGCATGGTCGGGTGTCACAAGTGTCATTTTAACACACAATGAAGGTTAAAGAGTGGTACTTTACCAGGCAGGTCTCCATGCAAATTTGCTGCACAAACCTAGCTTGGGTAAAGCCCATTATTTTTATTTTTGAGAAATAGATAGAAAATAATTTTGTTTTTCGGAAATCCATACAGCTTTGGACCAGCCAGTAAGTGAAATATTTTCTAGCATTAAATTTATTTTTTTCCCTAAAAAAATACTATTTCTGTTAGTTAGAGAATCCTGCTGCCTACCAGAATGTGAAAATAGGTTTCATTCAATTAATGAACTGGAAACAGGAAGACATTACATAGTAAATGAGGTTTACATATGATAATGTTGGATTTGTCATGTAAACGATTGCTTCCTTTCAGCTCCCTGAAAGGACTAAATTTTGCTTTTGTACAGATTGTACAATGCTAATAAAAAGAGAAGGCTCTATGGAAAGTATAACAATAAACTATATCTATAATTCTAATGTGCAGGAGGAAAAAAGGACAATGATATTTTAATACACAAGTAGATCAGAGGTGGGAAGTGGTGTCAAAAACTAAAGGCTCAATCACAGCCTTGCAACAGACTCCACAGGCAGGGCAGTGTAACGGAGGGAAAGGCTTTAAGCTGAAGGGAGGGAGGTTTAGATGGAATTTTGGCAAGGAATTCTTCCCTCTGAGGGTGCTGAGGCCCCAGGACAGGGTGCCCAGAGCAGCTGTGGCTGCCCCTGGATCCCTGGGAGTGTCCAAGGCCAGGCTGGACAGGGCTTGGAGCAACCTGGGACAGGGGAAGGTGTCCCTGGCCGTGGCAGGGGTGGCACTGGATGGGCTTTAGCATCCCTGCCATCACAAACCATTCCATGATTCTGTATTTCCATGAGCCTTACTTCATCCCTCACCATCTTTGCTGCTCCCAGCTGGAGTTTGTTCAGTTCTTTCCAGTTTCTTTGCACCTTTTTTGAGCCGTGAGCTCAGGACAGTGCACAACATCCCAGCTCGACAACGGTGGGAGAATTACCACAGTGGTCTCAACAAATCCTCTGGTTAACAAATCCCTGAAATTACCTTTTCTGGAGCAGTTTTACTCCTTTGTTTGATTTGGAGCTGGTAGGCCACTCTAAATTTGAATGTGTAATGGAGTTCCCGTACTGGCAATTTCCCATTTGCATCTGATTTCTCCTCTCTAAGTGTAACATTTTACACTTGCCTTTATTGAATTTCATCTTAATTTCAGGCCATCACTCCAAACTGTTAATATATTTTCAGATTTTGATCCAGACCTCCCAAGGGTTCCCACCATCCCAGCTCCTCAACATTGCAAATTTTATAAATGTAATCTCTTTTCCCTTTAACTGAGTCATTATGAAAATATTGAACAGAGCTGGAGCAAGGACAGATCCCTGAGGAATCTCACCTGAAAATTCCTCCCCCTTTGACAGTGAACCCTTGATAGCTACTCCTTGAAAGCAGTTTTTCAGCCGATTGTTCCCTCCACCTCATGGTAATTTTATCTAGTTCTAGACCATATTTTCTTAGTTTTATTATAAGAATGTCATGTGGAACAGTATCAGAAAGCTTACTAATAAGAAGATGTATCACATCAACTCTGTCTCCCTTATCCACAAGGCCAGTTATCCTGTCAAAATTAAATTGGAGAGCTCTGTGCAGGAGACTTCTTTTTAATCAAGCCATTTGAGTTATGACCCCTGCAATATTAGATAAATTTTTCAGGAATAACAAACATGCTGGGTTTTTTTTCTAAGCTACCACTGTAAAGCAGTTTGCTTGTTTGTTGTTTTTTTAAAATAATCTGATGATGTGAGATTAACAATAATGGTCTGAAAGCCAAAAGCCATTATCTGACTGTTACCAAAGACAAAAATTAGGGTGGGAGCAACAAGGCTTCCTCCATAATAGTGTTTTCTTCATTTCAAGCTGATCAGTAGGAAGTGGATTTAGAAGTGCTTTAAATCATTTCACATCATTTACTGGTAATCTAACCAGCATGAACTGCATGTACCCTAAGTGCTGATTTTTTAAAAAGCATAAGAGGAAGAGCAAAAGAACTTTTTATTCTAAGTCATTCTGTAATTTACACATTTTTGTATCAGCCCACTTACTAGTGCCATACATAAGTGTTTCCTCTGAACAGATTTAATTTTTAATTTTCCTGAATCAGTGTTAACCAGGAAAAAGGTAATTGTTGTCAAGAGTATTCAAACTGTCAGAATATCATTCAATCTAAAAGCTGTTAGAATCTGTGCAAAAGTAATTACTGAAACTCTATTCAACTGTAATAATAACCTGCCACTGATGACAGCAATTACTGGGGAAAGTGTAATAGAAATCAAAGGCGCATTTTTCTCTGACAAGTACATTTCTAACTAAGGTTTACATTGGTTGAATAGTGTTGACAATGATGATGTGCTGTATCACTCTTAATCACGGCTGGCATGATGTTACAGTTTGAGCTGCTGGTGCTGGAGGGGCACTAATTGCGTGTTCCAGCTGACACTGGCCGTGCTCTCTGTGCTTGGGAAGGGAGATGAGGGATGAGCCGAGCTTAACTGGTGCCTCACTGCCTGACTTGCACCCTTCCTAAGTGCGGGGTGTAAGCGCTGCCGAGTTTAACAGAAAGGCGTCGCTTGGGATCGGGGTGAACCAGTTCAGGCCAAGTTTGGGTATGGACAAAACACGGAGGGGTGGGAAGGCGTAGGGTGGTGGGAGTCAGCCCACTTCTGCCTCCTGGCTGGCAGAGGTCATGCAGAGTCCTTCCCCATGGATTCACCTCTCCAGGAGGCCCAGCTGTCTCAGGAGAAGGTGGTTCTTCAGAGCTTCAAGTCACTGAAGCAAACAGTGGCTGCTATTGTCAGGTCTCAGTGCTGCCCTTCACTCAGACAAAACCCACAATGCACGGTGCCAGCAGGGGTAATTGCCCTGGCTCTGGGAGAATGGTGTTAGGAGAAGATCTGGTCTGGCTTCATGCATTTTTTGGGGAGGGAGGAAGAAAGGACATCCTTCTTGACAGCATTGATTTCTCTGTTGATCGGTCTTGCCCGCTTTTGCAGCAATTGCTGAAAAGTTTCCTCCAGAACACTTCCCCATTTTGAGAACTCTTCAGGAAGAGCTGTTTCAGAGTTACCCACCCAGAAATCTGGTTGAGTTCCCCCTGTTCAGTATCCCTGCAACAACCCCTGTGTCTGAGAATGAGCTCAGGAAAAGCACCCCTTGGAAGCAATCTTGGGGAAGGCATCCAGAGTGCTACATGTGTTGCCAATCATCCCCAAGATTATTTCAAAAAGATGTTAAAGCATCACAGAAGTTCATTTTAGCAGTTTTTTGCTTCCTTTGGATCCATCAGAATAACTTTAAGGATGGAACTTGTGCAGGAGATGATGTACAGATCTGGGGCAAAGCTACTGAGAGCAGTTTCAGGCACACCAATGGTCAGGTTTTCATGCAGGAAATTGGGTTCAATGGATATTTAGAGAGTGGAAGAAACAAGGATAATTGAGTGATGTTGTGCACTTAATCACATTTCTCTTGTCAGGGCTGTTCTGTTCTTCACACAATTCCACAGTCCATAAGCTCATAGTCACTACAAAGGCCACAAGTCCTTATTATTTCATGGCAGATCCAGCTACTTCCACCACTGAGACTCAGCAGGAAAACACAGTGTAGAATCTGGGTGTGGAATAGAGAGACAGCGAATTAAACAGTCCTTCCATGGTCACTAGACAGGTTATATCCATTAAAGGCAATCCAGACTGTGTGCAGAATGTTTAACACTTCCAGGAGACTTTTTGAAATGAGTTCTAGGTAGTGCCACACCCCAGCAGAATGACTGGCTGTCCCTGCAATCCTGTTTCCCCAAGGTATCTCTGGGCCTTTACAAGCCCCTCAGGCACACTTTAATGTGTGAGTATTCCCCATAGGCTCCTTGGATGATCTTGTGCACTTAAGCACACACCTAATTTTACATGGAACTGGGGCCTTGCTTGGCTCCAGACAGGAGGCTGCCAGAGGAGCTCATTCCATCATTCTACTTGCTGCTCTAATTGCCTGTTTATGTTTTCTGACAGCCAACACTACCCAATAATTTTTATAAACAGAAGCTCTTTCACAAAACCTACTAAGTCACAGCTCTTGAAAACTAAACTGATTTTAAAGGAAAACTTGATGTTTCCCCTCTGATTTTCCTATTGATGTTTAACAGTTGCATCAGGCTGCGTCCCTGGTGCTCTGTTACCATGTGGCTCTCTTTTATTATAACAACAATAATGCAATTCAGCTGCAAACGTGTGGTAAAACACTCCTGGATTTTGTGCACACCTTATTAATTATCCTAACTGCAAAATGATGGGGTCTTTGACAATCATTTCTATAAACTCTTTGGGTTTCTCACGTGATGGACTACCTGAATGGAGGTGGTGCCTGCCTGGTTTAGTGAGCGGCTGCGGGCGGGCGTTTGCAGAACTTGGGCTGGTTATGAACCTCGTGCTGCTGAGCCCTTGCATCTCTAAGCCAGCACTTCACCCCTTTGCTGAAATAAAACGTGAGAGTAAACCCAAAACCACACCAGGGGCTCCTCCCTGCTCAGAGTTTTCTACCCAAGGGAAGAATAACCTGAGCTACATCTGAACGAGGCGAGGGAAGAGCCTGGCAGGGTCTGTGCTTGGCGCTGCTCTTTGCAGGTCCTGCTCTTTCTCCTGGAAGGTGCAACCACAGCAAGGTGTCCTAGGCCCTGTGCCATGCTCAGGGTATCCACAGGGCTTTTTCCATAGGATGAAAGCACCCAGACAAAGCAATGCACCCACAATTGTCACTGTGGGGGTGACACTGCTGGTGTGGCCATCAGTCACCCTCTTTACAGGAGAGCAGAAGGAGTTGCAGAGTCTGATTCCTTGCAGAGTTTGTGTGCTCGTGCCATTGGCACTTCCATGCCCAGCTGGAGAGGTCAGGCAGGGCTTTGTGTGGCTTGCAGGTGCAAATGTGTGAACTAAATATAAACTGAATTATGACACAGTTGTGACCTCTCCAACAACACCCATGTAAATTTGTTTGGGAGTTTAGGGACATTATTACTGATGGATTTCCCTTTGCCCTTTTGCCTCTCCAATACTACACATTTAACAATTCCCCATCACCAGGAGCTTGGAAATGATCAGTTAGATGTCTCCTGACGAAAACAAAACTCAATTACTTCTCTTTTATGGCACGTCCTTAAAGGTCCTTATTTTAAACCTTTTCCCTGAAAACCTGACAGCCACATATTTATTACTTTTTAAGAGAGCTGAGATGAATGGAAATCATATAGGTACCATAAAGAAACATCAGTACCTGGCTTAGAGATGCACCATTACCATCTTCTCCTGGTGTGACCACCTCAAAGGGACAATTGTAGGGACCATGGTGTCCAGGGCAGGGATGAGACTCCAGGAGTAGGGACAACATCTGCCTGGAATATTTCTGCCAGCCTACATAATCATGCACAGCTTTCTATTGTTCCAGGAGTTACTCAAGCATATAATAGAGTTTCAAGGAGTTCAAACCTCCTGTTTTAGATGGTGTTTTAGTGAATTGTTTTTCTGCCTCAGCATGGATTAGAATTTTTTCCCCCCCAGTGCATGGAGAGAGTGTGAAGAAAATCCTGGATTTTAAATGCTGACTACGCAGCTGTGTTGTGAATTTCAAACTGTAGGAAACAAAAATATTACCTACAATGCACCTTTGATATCTGCTTCGTGCCCTCTGTCTGTGGTCAGAAATAACCCTGGGCCTCAAACACCTCTTGCCATGCCCAGATCCTGCATCCACAGGTGGAATTCCAACCTGGCACAAAGGGAGTTGTGAGCAGAGCCAGGGATTCATCCAGGGAATGGCAATGCCAGACAGGTTTTGTACCCCGGAGTGCTACCTGGGAATTTGGCTGCAGATTCATAACGATGCTTCAAGGAATCTATTCAGTTTTGCTGGGATCACATAAATAGTCATGGGGAGAAAGCTGGATCTAAAGGATCCTGCCTCGTGAGCCCTGTGCTGAGTCCTCTGAGTCAGGTGCAATGCAGAAATTGCAGAAATCCATTGTTCAGGAGAAAAAACCTCAGAAAAAGAAATTTAGAAATCCATATTAACGAGGAAAAAATATTTAAAATAACGCAATGACTGGTTTTGGACCTGTGTTGCAGCAAGTATCTTTATTTAAGTACACGAAAAATTGATTCACGTGGGGCAGGAATGAGAACAAGGTTTGTGTGCCAGCTGAGGGGAAATCCAGTGGGATGAGCCAATGGCATCCCCCCCTGCCAGCCTGCTGGTCCAGGGCTGTGTGCTCACACTCCTAATTCCTCTCAGCCAGGTTGGTTTAAACTGTTTGTATTACCGGTCCCAGCTACCCCAGCTGATTTTTTTTTTCTTTTTTTCCTGCCTGGAGAGAATTAAAGTGCTCATTTGAACTGCTTTGCCAACAGATCTGTTCAAAACCTGCAGCAAGCAGCTTTTAATGAGCAGCTGGGGGAGCGACTTCTTCCTGGCACAGGCTGCTCCTAAAGAGCCTATCCATGCATATCCTTAAGACATTTGAAAAGATTGCGCATTTTTCTGTCTTTAAATCACAGGAAGAGTGACTTCAGGTGTTGCAGTGCTTAAATTCACCCGGTTCCTGCAGCCTGCGTGGTGCCCACGCCCGTCATTAGCACATCCTTTCATGATCAAGGCTGGACCGTTCAAACGAGGGAGGTTTGGATCCCTTTGGGAAGCCAGCAGGACAGAGCTGAACACATCAGTCCTGCTGCTTAATTAGATCCCAAAATCTCCAAGTAAAAATCAAGTGATGTTTTAACCAATTCTTGTGTAATTGCTGTCTTGGTTAATTTTTTTTTTTTTTTCTGGAGGGTTTTCAACGTGGATTTAGGAGATTAAATCAGTTGTGCACTTGATATAAATGTGTAAATAACTTTATCTCTGCACAGCAATAATTTAGGCAGCTGTTAAATCATAGGAACACCTTTGGAAATGAGGTGAATGTTTAAAGGTTTGCTCAATAGAATCTAACGTTAAACAGGTATCATAAGTCTTAAAATGTAATTGGAGTAGATGGGTGTTCCCCCTAATGACCGTGGTAAGATCAGTGAGAGAAGGCAGTGGCAAAGTGTGTCAGATGCAGTGGAGGCTCTGGAGAGTGCAGGGATGGATTAGAAATTTCCCATCTCTCTTATTTTCCTTTTTCATGCACATAAAATGGGAATCTCATCCTTTTCCTCAGGTGAGTAAATGAAAGGGCTGCTCTGCAAACAGCTGCATACAACGTCAAGCTTCTTCCTGGGCACTTGGTCACTAGAAGAAAAAAACTTATCTGGTGGACAGATGTTTGAGAGACTTTTCTAAGCTTTCTCAGAGGGGAAAGAGTTTAAAAATAAGAATAAGCTTGCTAAGGGCTATGTGATGCATCATGGTTTATTAGCCATTGTTCTGGTGTATGAGCCAACATTCTGCCTTAATCCATGCAGAGCAGAAAGTTCCTGTGCCTTAGGAATCACAGACCTGGGCTGTTTGTCTTGTTCTCTCTGGTGGAGAGCATCCCATTATTGTCACACTCCCTGGTTATGTTTAATGTGGGGAGATACAAGCACTTTAAAAAAAAAAAAAAAAAAAGTCACTTCAGTGGCACTCCCTGCATTTTTATTCCTGAATATTAAGTCCCAATTTTTATAGCCTTAGCTCAATCTGGGGCGTCATAAAACACCATAAATTGGAGCTTAGCTTTACAGGCAATCCAGGTGATTTGATAAGCATGGGATTGCCCCTACTCCATCAAATCACGTGTCCTCTCTGAGTATCCTGAAGGCCTCAGTTATGGCTCTGGCTCAGCAGCCAGCCAGGAGATAGAAGAAGCCCTGTGCAATTAACTCTTTGCATCTTGTTTAGTTTTTTTTTTCTTTTTTCCAAGAGGAAAGAACAAGAAAAGTCCTTTAACCAGGTATTTTCTTCCAATTTTACCTCGTAGCAGTCAGCTAAGTGCAACCCCTTGTCAGCAGAACCATTATCTATAATTTACATGCAGGAAGCAACAAAGTTTTAGGGTGAAATGGCTCCAAACCCGGGAACCTCTGCCCATTCCATCACCCAGCCCTGCAAGCACAGGAGCTGTGTCAGTGACAGAATTAAGGGCTATTAAACTGGCTTTGATGTATTGCTGGGGTTTTGGATGATTTTCTGGTTTTTATTATTCCTCTGACTATCATCTGCTATTTTTAAATGGAATCTGCTATTATGGGACACAAGGAGCCTGTCCTTCAGAGGAGACTCTGCTCCAGCAGCCCTTGTGCTCATTGCCAGTGGTGTGCAGAGGGGACACTGGTGATGCCCTGGAATTTGGGGGTCACAACCACCATTCCTACAATTTATCACCCACAAAGGTTCTCTGGAGGCTGGGAGCAGGCACAGGAGCTGCACATGGCATGGCTCTGCTCCTGGAGCTGCAGGGGTTGGGCTCAGGGCAGTTCTCCATCACTGCCACCAAACTGGCTCTGCCCCAGCTGCTCCCCCAAAATTCTTCTCCTTGGTTCAATATTATTCTCTTCAAACCTCCCACCTCTCTCCATCTGTGGTCAGGCAGCACTCGCTCAGCCACAGCTCTGCAGCAAGAGGTTCTCGTGGAATTGCAGAATCACAGGCTGGTTTGGGTTGGAAGGCACCTTGAAGACCAGCTGGGATTTTGTGATGTTTTTTCTACAAAGCCTTGCAGAGTTTTAGAATCATAGAATCAGAGAATATCCTGAACTGAGGCTCTCAGGGACCGAGGAGTCCAACACCTGGCTGATTGTGAGGCTAATTCAATACCTGGGTGACAGGTAGTGGTGAGAAAAACAATGAGGTTGTTGAGAAAAGAATTGCATTTAATGAGCACTGAAATGTATTATTCCCTTTTTAACAGAGCTGCCTAAAAACTATTGATTTTGCTGCCCACAGATTTCTAATAATAAAAAATTTAAAGCCCTGCTATCATTCCCCCAAATCAGGTTTATTTCCAGCACGAGTGAACTCAGAAATTCTCCAGTTAGAACTATGGGAATTGGATCCTCCAAATTAACAAATTCCTCTTCCAATTTAACAAATTGTTGTGTTCATCTGCATCCTCATCCTGGGAGCTGGCACTGCTTGGTGAGAAAACTCAGAACTGGTTTGTCTTGGTGTTCAGCTGCTCTTCCTTTTCCCTCTGGCTCAGCCACCTCAATGAACCCCTCCCTATGCATACTTTTATTTTATAACTCAATTTATAGATATTTTTGACCAAAATTAGCAGTAATAACTTGTTTTATCCTTGCCTGTCACTCTAGTTAACCTGAGGTTAAACTTTTTAGGTCAAATCTGGGCTGAGAATTCTTTAGATACAACATCAAGGCTCCTCACCTGGCCCTTGAGCTACATCTGTGTTCATTTTTACTGATAATTTGGCTTTTTTTGGTCTTCATTTCACCACTGATAAGATGCCCACAAAGACTTTTGGCCAAGCTGCTGGTTTTCCTTGCAGTAGGGTTATCCAGTGTGTTGCTGGCAGTGCCTTTAGGGAGAAATATATAAGTTTGAAATCAAGCTTCCAAAAAAACAAACAGCACTTCTGATTAGGATCTCATATTGTTATCCTTCCTGCTTCATTTGTTTTCCAGATGGGCGAAATAAAGGTCAACAACCCTAGGGCAATGAGCTGATTTGAAAGAAATGTGATTTCTGAAAGGGAAATTTGCAAAAAATAGCCATAACCAAGAAATGAGAAACATTTTAAGAAATTGGCAGTTCAGACTAATCTTCCACGCAGTTTATCTTGGCGAATTGGTGATATTTTATTGTCCATGCAAATGTGCTGATGCTCTTCTTGTGGGGTTTGAAATGCATTTCTCTTTATTGGAGTTGGAGTATGAGTGTGGCCATGAGCAAGGAGAGACAGAGGGGCACGGTGCCCTGAGCTGGAGAAGAGGCATGTCCAAGGCTGCTACAGCTTTTCCCGGAGGGAGAAGCCGGAGCTGCCACGTCCCCGGGTGGGCTGGGAGCCGCTCTCGGCAGCTTCCATCCCCTCCAGCAGCGATGCCAGGGGCTGCTCCCGCAGGGTCGGGCAGCGCTTCCCGTGGTGCATCCCGCATCCCTCATCCCGCATCCCGCGGGGCCAGGAGCCGCAGCTGAGCCCGCAGCATCCCGCATCCCCGCATCCCAGCATCCCTCATCCCTGCATCCCTCATCCCGCATCCCTCATCCTGCATCCCTCATCCCAGCATCCCGCATCCCTGCATCCCTCATCCTGCATCCCGCATCCCTGCACCCCTCATCCCGCATCCCAGCATCCCTCATCCAGCATCCCTCATCCCGCACCCCTCATCCTGCATCCCGCATCCCAGCATCCCGCACCCCTGCATCCCTCATCCTGCATCCCGCATCCCTGCATCCCTCATCCCGCATCCCAGCATCCCTCATCCAGCATCCCTCATTCCGCATCCCTCATCCCCGCATCCCTACATCCCTCATCCCCGCAACCCTGCATCCCGCATCCCTGCATCCCGCATCCCTGCATCCCGCATCCCTGCATCCCTCATCCCCGCATC
>VWZV01015496.1:189343-329117 GCA_013397155.1 Irena cyanogastra
GCATCCCTCATCCCGCATCCCTCATCCCGCATCCCTCATCCTGCATCCCGCATCCCTGCATCCTGCATCCCTCATCCCGCATCCCACATCCCTGCATCCCGCATCCCTGCATCCCTGCATCCCTCATCCTGCATCCCTCATCCCTGCATCCCGCATCCCCGCATCCCGCATCCCTGCATCCCTCATTCCGCATCCCGCGGGGCCAGGAGCCGCAGCTGAGCCCGCAGCATCCCGCATCCCTCCTCCTTCGGCCCGTGGCTCTGCCTGCGTGCCGAGAGAGCCTCCTCCCAAAATCGGGGTCATGTCTCCCTCTAGGGGCTCGCGAGGAGGATGAACCCCCCTTCCCTGCCAGAGGAGACTTGCAGTGTGCTGGATAAAGGGGTTCCACCTTCTAGGGGCCGGGGAGCGACACAGACCCGGCGTGCCCGTGGAAAATGAAGCTTAAAAGTTATATTTTAATAGCATTTTCTGGAAGAAATGTACTTCCTGCCTCCTCTCTGGGCGAGGAGGAGGCTCAGCTCTATGTGGTTTTGCTGAGTGGGTGAGGGATGAAGGTGGTTTTGTCTTTGTCCCCAGCCTGGCAATGGTGGCACTGCTCCCTCACTGGGTGCCCGTCCCCCTCCTCTGCAGCATCCTCAGGCATTTTGGAGGTGGCTGCTGCTGCCAGCTGGCAGAGATGCCCTTCCAGAGGTGCTCTGCTGGTCAGTGATGCAGCCATAGGGCAAGGGCAGGGGTGGGGACACAGGTATGGTCCCCAGAGCAGAGAGCAAAGAAGAAATCAGGTGGAACATGAGGCTTTTATTTCAGTGTTTGCTGAAATGGGAAACCAGAAGTGTTTAATGGCCATGATACAGCATTTAAACATAACTCATCGAGATGAATTTTGAGTTTGCCGTTTGATTTGATGCCTTTGTGGACTTTCAGGGTAGTTTGTGGTTTCTGTTTTTCCAGTAACAAGAGCAGTGGGAATTTCCCCCTGTTTAGTGGCCAGGCAGCCATGATAACCATTCTGTGCCACTGTTGACCTGATATTGATCTGAGAGTCTGTGAAGAAAAGAAGTCTAATAAATAAATATAAATCAATAAATTCAATCAAAATATAAAGGACAGTCTTCCAAGAGGCACGAGGGGAAATTGCAGGAATTGAAAGGCAGCCCCTGTAATCTGAATGACTCACTGATTCTGTGTGAGAACTCAAGTACAGCTCTCAAAGATCTCCTTTTACTTGGGGGACACAGAGATTCATTTCACCAATTTCAACAATCCAAAATTTAGGCAGAGGCTTCCTGACAGTCAGCTGAGAGCTGGGATGAGTCATGTTCTGGGGGAGGGTGCTCATTAGAGGCACTACATCACCGCATGGCACGTCAGTGCCCAATTTTTAGCTGGCCCAGGTTGGGTGCAGTTCATCTCTTCCCTCCCAGCAATTCCTTCGTGGGCCGTTGCAGCCTCCCCCTGAGGGGTAACAAAGAATCCTCTTTACCCTAGAAATTATTTACATTGTGATGATTTCCCATTGCCCAAAATTTATTAATCTCTTTGAAATTACAGCTTTTCACTCGGCAAAATCAAGGATCTCTATAAAGATGCTGTGGCAGTGGTGCTGAGAAATAATCTGAAAAACTTCTCAAAGAGCCCAGAACAATTTGAATACAATTCTTCTTTGCTCCATTGCAGTGTAAATCAGGAGTAGCTCCTGAGCCCCTAGCTTGGGTACCAAAGGCTTGGCTGCAGTTTGTGTGACACTTATGAGCCTTTGCCTCCTGCAGGATGAAATCACTGGTGAAACCAGGATATGTCAGATAGACCTATATAATTAGTGGTTGGTTGCTTAATTAACCCTAATTATGGGTAGGAACTAGATGATCTTTAAGGTCTCTTCCTACTCAAACTTAAAATGAAACTGAAGGATTTGGGTGATTTGGGGCTTAAGGATATTCATGTGGTCAGATTTGGGGCTGTGCAAAAGGATAATAAATATAAGCCACAGAGAAGGATGCTGACGTTGCTTTAGGGTGCAAAGTGGTTTTAAATGGTTTTAAATTCTTATGTTTAGTTACAGAAATTCAGGGTCAGATCTAATGCAAGGTTTAGTATCTAGACTCGGCTTGGTATCTAAGCTGGGCTGTCCCATCTGATGATGACATTTGCATTGAGGCCACACAAGGACAGTGCTGGGTGTCAGCATGGCAAGGGGACCCTTGTGATCCCTTAGACCCATCAGGGGCAAAAATCAGCCTCTGATTTCAACGGGAACAGAGTCCCTGGGACTTGAGGAAAGTGGCCCGAGTTCAGCTGTCTCTGGCGGTGTTTTGTGGCTGCTGTGGGTGCTGGCTCAGATTTTCTGCTGATTATGCTGGAGCAATATTGCAAGGAATTTATGCATAATGGACATAAATCTCACTCTACGAGCCACCTGAGGGGCAAGAAAAATGGTCTCTGTCAAGGATCTACACACAGAAATACATTAACCAGGAGCTCTCAGCAGAGCAGGAGCTCTGGCTCCGAATGTAGGTTTGGGGGAATAATGAAGAATAAAATTAGTGCTTTGGTAATGCATTAAGCCTTTTGGGGGGGGTTCACTGACAGCTTTTTACAGCCTGAAAGGATAAATGGTGATGATAATAAATTTTGCTAACTTTTAAAGCCATCTTCCAGAGGAAGATGCAGAAAGCTTTTCCTGCACAGTTGTGGAGCGGGAAGAGCTGGGACTGCAGACCCCTGTTGGAACTCCCAATTAGCAAAACATACTGGGAAAGAGCTGCCTGCCAGGATGGGAGGGCTTCTGCTGGGTGGGATGGAGGGTTGGGCATGCCACACTCACAGCCCTGCCCAGGGAATGAGCGGGGCTGGTTGTGAGATGTCCACACGAACTTGGCCCAGCCACAGTTCCCATGGGAGCAGGGATTCTGTGGCTGCTCATCTTCCCTTCAGCCAGGGAAAAGGCAGCTCTCTGTCACCCATCTTCCCTTCAGCCAGGATGTTCTGTCAGAGGCTGAAAGCTGCCCATTGGTGTTGATAAAATGAGTTCCAGCCCAAGCCCACAAACCGAGCGGGCGCTCGTTTCTCTCCGCGCGTTGGTGCGGCCAAGGGGAGCAGGGTGTGATTAAAGCCTCTTCCCTCCCATCTCCGGGGCTCTGGCTTTGTTATCCATAGTCCCATGAATTATTTTGTTGCTATAGCAATACTTTTCCGTGGGCCTAATCCTTTCTCATTTACAGGGAACCCTTTACTTTGCTCTGTCAGTGCAGTGGGGCCTTTACTTTGGCAAATTACCTCTCAAATTACAGCTCAAGGTTACATTTGCTTTTCAGCACTAATCTGGATTGGGGAATTCTTCATTTGGGTTAAAGTGGATCTGGAAATTCTTAGTAAAATAAGTGCCAAAGAATCACATCTGTAAAACCATAATATATGTTGTGTGTGTCTGTATCTTTGCAATCATGAATATTGTCACCCAATCAAATCTCCTCTATGGAGAGGAAAGTGGTGGGGGAAGCAGAAATAAATAAAAAACTCTGCATGCTCCACATTTGCAGGTTTCTGAATTCCATTTTCCTCATGACTCTTCTCAGCATTTGTAAAGTATCTCTCAGTCAGGATTTTTGTTTCCAACTGTGTGGTAGGAGGAGAGCAGGGACACAGAGGCAGCGAATTCCAATGGGTCCCAGCACTGGAGGCTTTGTTCTGATCCATAATTTCTCTTCTTTCCTCTTTTGTTCCTTCCATTTTCCTATTTTTGTGCATGCCCACCTACATATACATGTGTATGATTCTGCAGTGTTCTTGGATCAGGAATCTGCTGTCCCTCACACTGGGTCATTGCAACTCTCAATGCTTCGCTGTGTGGTTTGTGGACCAGCAAGAGGGTTAAAAGATTTAAATGACAAGATTTAAATGAAAAAATAGTTATTTTGGAATGTGTATGTGGATGGAAGTCAGGTTCAAGGTGGAAGGATTAACCTGTTTGCTTTGCATTAATAATACATATTAATTCATGATCTGTTATATTAATTTTTAATGGATATATTTAAGAATGAGACCAAATTTTGGATAATCTTTCCTTAATACCCTAGGAGAGTAATTACAACCTCAACTACATTGTCACAAGCTTGCAAAATTAGTAATTGGAGAAGGTCAATGACTGTAACTGGGATTGCTGAGCTGCTGTTGGAGGGCAACAATGCTGGATTTAGATACTGTGTCTTCAAATTTTTGATCTCCATTTAAAGTCCAGCACTGAATTCATTGCAAAAGGCTGGTGGCAAAGGGTGACTATTGGCCACAATTACCTTGACATTGGCACACCTCTGAATTCACCCCAGTTTATTTGTGGCTGCTCCTACAGGCAAATCTATCCAGATGCATCAGCTCCTTCAACTATTCCCATTTGGGAACAGCTTCCAGCTCCTCCAGCCTTCCCAGCTGACACAGGCAGGTCTTCCACTGCTTTCCATGGCTTTAAAACCTGTATGTGCTTCTTTCCTTGTGGATGAGATCCTCCCTCCCCTGACAGGAAGCCCTGGTGTCTCCCTGTGGGAATGCTCCTGCTGGTGGGACAGACGAGGTGAGTGCAGTGTGGGTGAGTGAGCCACAGGCATAAGGAAGAATAATCAATTTATCAGTTTAAGAGAGAGAAAGTTACAGAGGAGGGGTTGTTGATTTATATGGGGTTTTTCCCTGAAATCTGTTGTTTTATACTTCCTCTGTATTTTAAGAATAAAACCCCACATGTATGGATAGGGAAATATTTCCCCTTGGTGGCTGCTGAGTCTACACCAGTCTGTCCCACTGGAGCTGGGTTTCAGAGATTCAGTGTGATTGATGCCTTTTCTGGCTTTAATTGCAATTATTTTTGTGCCTGAACATTTCACAGAATTTATTTTTTTCCCCAGGATCTAGCATTTCTTTTTCTTGCCCTTTCAAGAGACTCAGCTGGGATTATCCTGTCCTTATTTTCTGTGCCTTTGTTTTTGTTCACGTTCCATAACAAGTGATGCTGGATTACAGAACCTACTTCAGGCTAACACACAATTGTCCCTCGTTTTCCACCGAGATGGTTTTTAGTCAGCCCCTTCCCTCCTCCAAAACTGAGTTGTTCTAGTGGTGGTCCCACGTGGAATGTCCCTGAGTCCTTCTGCAAGGCATGAACTCCTCTGGAGCCACCACGGCTTTCTCTGGAGATCTTACATTTTCTTCACTTCAAAAGTCTATTTGGTATTTAAGGACACAGGATGTTCTCCCCATGTTTACAGAACACATTGTAACACGCTTTAAGTGTAATTGGAGGGAAAGATCTTTGATGTCTATTGTAGTAATTTCCCTCAAGGGCTGCAGGATTGGTCAAAGTCTACACCAGCCTCTGGATATTTCCCTTTTTTTTTTTTTTACCCCTCAAATAATGTCTGTTTTCTAGTTCATAAAACCCAAAACTGTGGATGCTTTATATAAGATTTAAATATTGGTTTAGTTTTGGGGGAAAAAAGTCTACATGAGTATAATAATATTCTGTATTAATATTTCAGAGGAATTATTTTATTTGCCTTCATTTCCCTCGTTTTATCATGACGGTTTTTCTGACTTTTTCTTCTGGATATTTCATAAATGTAATTATATATTTAAATATATACACTGAGCGGGGGAGCTGCAGGGACCAAATTTCTTGTGAGGGTTGGGAACAGAAGGGAGGAGGAGTCTGTGCCATGTTCTGAACATCCTAATGACCCAAAGCCCTTTCTGACATGAGGAAAAAAAACAGGTTAAGCAAAAAACCCACCATGTTCTGTTCATACCTGAAGTACTTTTGTTAAACCCCTCCAATATTTGTGATTCTTGATCCATCTCCATCACCTCAGTGATAGCTTGGAGAACTTGAATTGCATTTCTAGAACAAGATTTCCAAATCTACATTTTTGGTGGATGTTTTAGCAGCCTTCTCTTTCTCTTACTGAATGTACTTGCTTTGAATACTAATTTTTGGTGACCAATTAATTTTTATCATGGCTGTATCACCGAACTAAGATAAAGCATCATTTCTTGTTGTTTATTTCCCAACACAACAAATCAATTTTACATTTTGAGTAGGAGGAGAACTAACTGAAGCTGGGAGAAATACAGACAACTGTGTGTCTTTGTTAGGCCCCAAAAATAAAGAGATCTCACAGCTTTTTAATCATGGATTCTCGAGGTCTATATTTAATATCTGGAATTTAGCATCATTAATTTCATAGCAGAATTTATCATCAAATTCATTAATTTTCATCAGAATGCAAGTGATAAATTGTTCTGGATAAATAATCATCCATCTATGCTATTGTTGAGAGGACAGACTTAAACTGGGCTTTGAGAAATTGGGAATTTTGTGTCCAGAGGAGGGAATGGAGCTGGCAGAGGGTCTGGAACATCAGTCCTATGGGGAGCAGCTGAGGGAGCTGGAAGTGTTTGCTCTGGAGGAAAGGAGGCTCAGGGGGAACTTTCTCACTCTTCACAACTCCTGACAGGTGAGTGCAGCCATGTGGGCATCAGGCTCTGCTCCCAGGGGACAAGGGACAACAGAGGACAAGGAAAAATGGCCAGGGGAGGTTCAGGTTGGATATTAGGAAAAGTTTCTTCACTGAAAGAAAGGTCAGGCATTGGAAGGGGCTATCCAGGGCAGTAGTGGAGTCCCTGTCCCTGGAGGTGCTCAGAAACGAGTGGACACTTCATGTGGCACAAGCTCCTGCTGAGGTGTAGTGGCCATGGTGGGCTCATTGGAGGCTTTGATGACTTTGGAGGTCTTTCCAACCTCAATAATTCTAGGTTCTTCCTGCATGCAGATGTTGGTGGTGCCCAGCAGCCATCCCAGCTGCCACCTGACACATCTGGCTGCTCCAGGCAGCTGCTCCCACATCTGGCTGGACACTGGGATGTCTCCAGGGGGAAACCAGGGGAAAACCACCCTGAGCAGTGGAAGCCATCACAGCAAAGCTCTCTTGCTGTGATGTGCTGTTACCTCGGAGCAGGGAATACATATTTATGGTGCATTATTTACTCTCAATCAGCAGAATATAGGCCAGCTTTGAAATGCAAATGAGCAGCTTCATCTACAGCCCAAGCCTGCAAAGGCTGAACCCACCCAAATGCACCATTTCTGTAGTTCCAAAGGCCAAGCTCACCCAGCTGCAGCACTTTCCCTCAGGAAGCTTTGCAGGGGAAAACAGTCTCTGCTTTTCATTTGCTCTCCTGAATTCGAGGTTTCCTCCAGGTAGCCCTTGGTGCTCTCTGTTTATCAGGGAACTGATCCACGTTCCGTGGGCAATCCCAGCCGTGCCATGGCTGCTCCCTGGAGTCTCCATGCACACCGTGCTCCTGAGCACTAACAGCTTCCAGGTGCTGGGGCAATCTGTGCTGCACATGGCCCACATTGGGGCTTTCACACAGCCATCACGTTTGCTTAGGAAGAAAGTTCCTTTCCTCCCCAGCAGAAGCACCCCAGCGTCCTTCCCAGTGCCATATGGGAAGGATAACTGGTGCAGCAGAGTAATTCCCTTGTATCTATGCATCCAGGCAGAATTCCCAAGTTATTCCACCTGCAAATGTGTCTCCTGCAATGGCCATCAAATGGATTTCCAGCACATGCAGACAAGCCTGTAAGTGCTGTTTTGATTCCATGGTAACTTCAGCAGAGAGCGAGGGAATCCAGGAGTATTAGAAAAGAGGGAAAATATATCCAGGAGAGCAGATGAAGATGGATTATGAAAATACTGGACTTGGATCTCCTCCTGGCTCAGTGGTATGAGAAAAAAATTGGCTCCTCCCACAAATATTTTTACTCCCTAAACAAAATTATTACTCAGTATTATTGTATCAAAAATAGTAGTGTCATAAATGCACCCCTAAATGCTTAATATTCCAGTCCAAATTTTTCTGCTTTTAAATGATACTTGAAGAAAAAAAAGTAAATATTTTATATGTATTTAAATGCATAAATAGTATATAAAATCCACTTTCTAAAATAAACTATAGGCAGCTTTCTCAACAAAAACAGTTTTAATAACGCTTTTTCCTTACCATCCTTTATCCTGGGTGATATTCTTGGCTGAAATTCCCAAGGAATGTCACAATTTAGTTACATTTACATTTGTCATTCCCAAAATTCCATCCATAAGAGTGGCCACAATGCAGGTTTGTCCTGCTGGGTCTGCCCAACACCTGTTCAGCTCCAACAGGAAACACATCCCTTCCTCACAGGTGACATCCCAGAAATGGGATGAAGAGAAACAAACTGGGTAATGTTGCACCACAGCACTTTCCTGCTAGAAATGAAAATCCTTGGCTGTTAGAACTAGAGAAGGAATTAAAGAATGCAGATTTATTAATCCCAGTTGTTCAAATTCCAGCTCACGTAACAGCTCTTTTCCCACGAGCGAAGTTTTTATGCTAAAATTCCTCTTTTGGAAGTGTCTGGAATATTTTGCTATTACTTAGTTGTTCATGCTGAGCAATTGATTTTTTTTCTTGGCTCTAATCAGATGTTATTGCTTTCTCTTAATTTACTTTTATGGCTGTTTAATGAAGGCTGCTCCTAAATGGTAGAAAAGAATCCAGAGGATTTAGGGAGCTAGAAAAGCTCTTGGAATGTGATTTGTGGTGCATTTCAGGTAGGAGGGAGCAACTCTTGCTCTCCATCCTCCACCAGCCTGCCCAGCTCTGCAGATGAGATCATTTAGTCAGTTAAAAGTCATCCCGAAGCAAAAACAACTTCCAGATGTTTCTCTAATTTTGCAGGACACTGAACTGTGAACAGTCATTAAACTTTATCCCTTTTGCTTCCTGAGTTTTCCAAGAGAGAAACAGATAAAAGAATGGGGAAAAAAAATCCCAAACCACTGCCAAGGGATAATAGTGCAAAGGATAACTCTGGAGTAAATGTGTTTATTGTGGGTATGGAAAAGAGAAAGGGAGCCACGTGCAAGGGCAGGGCTTGGAAGTTCCGTCACTGTCCTGGAGAATGGGATCAATCCCACATCTTGGCAGTGTTGGGAAAGTCAAGTGTTGGAAATCACCCTGCAGAGAGGGATTTGTTTGACAGTTATCACCTCCCTAAAACTGGCTCTGATGGAGACTGAGAGCTTGAGATCTGTCAGGAAAAAGGGGTTTGCTGTTAAAATTAATCTTTACTTGCTGAAGATGAGCTCCTGACTTGTCATCCTCCCTGACCCTGCATAGCTACAGTGAGAATCAAGGATATTTTCTCCTAAAACCCAGGACTGTGAATTAAATCCTCCATAAAATTTTGATAAAGATCTTGCAGCTTCAACTTTAGAAAGCATGTACTTATTAAAACTCCCCTGTCTTGATGTTTAATACAATATTGACATCCAGTAATTAGTTCATCCATGATATTCTTCAGTTCTTTTCTACCAATTAGTGCTGCAGTTTTCACTTTTGCCTGGCATGGAAACAAACAAAGAAGGCACCATTAGATTTTATTCTATTACCTTTTTTCTGGTGGTTTTCCCATTTCTTTTTCATCCATTTAATGCTGGAAGATGTGGAAATTTGCCAATTGCCCCGACATCTACCCTGCAATGCCTCTTTTTCTGGGGAGGAACAATTCAGCTCTAATCTCCCCAGACAGTGCTGTCCATAAATTAGCGCAGGCTCAGTTTGAGGGACTTGATCTTGCTGCTTTCATTTCTCATGTGACACTTGAATGGAAAACCAAGTGGATTTTAAACAGCTCTAATTTGTATTTCCCAGTTAAGAACCTGTAAGATCAGTTGATGTGGTTGCAGCATTATTTGAAAAAGACCCAATACAGCCCTTTCCTATATTTTCCCTGTAAATGGTGTCATTTTACATTAATATCATCTCTGGGTTTGTGGAAGCAGCTCCTGTGTTTTTTTGTTGGTTCTCTGGATTAGACTGGCTGTTATGAATTTGACAACAGTTATCAAATCTCCCCTGCAGCAGATTGACTGTCAAGGATATGATGGTCAAATGTTTCACATATTGCAATCAAACCATTTGTGTTTGGTTTGAAGAATTCCAAAAGAAAGCTGTCAGCTAAGAAATGAAGTTGAAGTAGCCTGAAGCTTTTGGAGCATGTTGATCCAATTATGATGATCCACTCATATCCTTCAGCTTTTTTTTTTTTAAATCAATTTTCATTTTAGCTCAGGGGACGGGTTTTTTTTGGTAATGCAGAGAAACATCTGTAAGGGTATTTCAGATGTGTTGTTTCAGGAAATTTCTTTTTTTGTGTGCAAGAGACCATTGAACTCCACGTTGATTTTGCAAGTGGCTTTTGTCTCCAGTGCACACACATTTATATTGTACATTGTACATACATGTATACAGTGCAATACGTACTAACCTGAATGGGAATTTTAAATGAGTTTACATGTGTTTAATCTGGTTGTTTGAACCTGAGGAGAAAAAACTGCAGCAAAACCCTGAGGGCTTAAACTGCCAGCACTTAAGGATGGATGTAAAGAAACCTAAACCACAAGCATTGTGGAAGAGATTCCCCGCTGTTGTTCAGCAGGGATCTGTTTGTCACCTGCAGGGCTCTGTCCTGGACAGACACTGCTGTCATGACATGTTGACATAACAAGGCAGTGGTCAGCTCTCTCCTGTCACCCCTTCAGCTGAAAAATACCAGCTGAAACCACTTAATGTTTGTTATTCTGCTGCCAGGTGTTGGTGGTGGTGAGTTGATCCCTGTCCCCTGTGCAGCCTGAGGGTGACACCGAGGTGTGACACGTGTGAGGGTGAGGACAAAGCCATGCCCACCCACACTGTCCCCTGCCATGGGTACACAAGTGGACCATCAGAGCTGATCCAAGATTGCTGTGCTGTCCTCATCGCAGACCAAGCGTGGACAGAGTGTTGTTGTCACATTCCATGGGCAGTATTTAACAGATGTCATTAAATGAGGAGATATTCCATGGTGACAGGAACTACATCTGGGTGGTAGCACCAGGATGATGAACACTGTGATTGGGGTGATGGCCCCCAGTGTCCAACAGAGACACACAAATTCCCTGATGCTGGGAGTGGAGAGAGACCCAAACCAGGACCTCATCCCTTCGGTCAGCATTCCTGGTAGATCCAGTTCTGCTGGAGATCCCTACAGCCATAAATATCCATCATTCCCACAGCCTGGTTCTCTTCTTGGGCAGGAGCTCTATAAATTCTTCAAACTGGCAATTAATTCACAATCCATACACCCACCAAGCTGTGAGTCTGATGACCTTTCAGAGATCTATAAATGCTGTTCAGGAGCCACCTCTATAAAATCTGCATGACTTAATCCAAGAGTAAGAAATGGGTAAGTCCTCCAAATCTCCAGGAACTGAAATTTTACCTTTTCCTCAGCTTTACTTAATGATGGTTCTGCTAGGAGAACACACTAGCCTGAGATAAGGAAGGGGCAGCCTGGCTATTACAGCAAGAAATATTTCCAATTTTACCAGTTATGTTCTGAGAGAGAAAAACTGTCTTAATTTTAATCAAGACCTGGTAGAACCAAAGGTTTTTGATGGGAATAGGTGCCCAACCACCACAAACATGCTGTGCCCAGCAAGACCCATAAAAATATACTCCTGATACAGCTGATTTGGGGGCAAATAGTAGATATGGCAGTTTTGGGGGCACTTGATTCCTTGAGTCACCTGACTGTGGTGGCAGAAAGTCTTTTACACCGTTTGTCACCAATGCCAAGGGACATCCCACTCATTCACTGAGCACAGTGAGCCTAGGACAGGTTGTATTGGCTCTTTTGTCTTGTGAGCTCCTGAAAGACACCAAAACTTGTCCATTATTGCCAGGTTTATTGAGGGGTTTAAGATCTTAAATGAGATGTTTATAGAGAAGTTAATCTTGATTTTTGTGCCATCATACCTAGAGCTGAAGGGCAAATGTAACCACTCTTTCAGCAGTGTATTTTGTTAAATTGAGATATATTAATATCAATTGGATGGCTGATATTTTCCGTGGTACAACATAACTCAAGGCATAATTGACAGTACTTAAATATCTTTGCACCTTGCAGTACTGGAGTTGAGAAATTATTTTGGCAAATGCTGGTTTTCAGCAGAAATCAGGTTTATTTTCTTTTAGCTCTGAAGCCCTGGAATTTCTCAAGGAAATGAAGAGTTTATTTGATAAATCCCAAACAGCCATGAACAGACCCCAAATGCTGGCTTTACCAGAACAGCGCTGATTTGCGCCTGTTGAAACTTTCAGCCCTTTCTCTCTCAAAATTTGCAGTAAAGGCAGTGCCCAATTCCCTGATGATTTTACAGGGAACTGGATCAGCTCCATAAAGTTACCTGGAAAGGAACAGACCCACAGACAGTGAACATCTTGCCAAGCATTTTGATGAACTGATGATGGAGAACCACACTAAGATCAGAGATCACCTTTCAAACCTTTTGGCCTAAATGTACTTTATCTTGGATTTAGAGCGTATCCATCAAACTTTGAAGTTAAAAAATGAACCAACTGGGGGTTTTTGAGTCTTTTCACACTGTACAGTAGCACTGCTGTTTGAAAGAACTATTCCAAAATCATTCAAGGTTTTATTTAACTGTAAATATTTATTTTTCATCAAAGAAAGGGATTCCCAGAGGTGGCCAAGGCATCCAGCTGGCGGCTTTTCAACAATATATTAATTTTTTGTAGACCCTTTTCCAAGCTGTGCAGTCAGCAGGAGTCAGGAGCTGTTGAAGACAAGGTCTCCTGCAAAGGGCAAGTTTCTCATGGATAAACACGATGGAGCACATTCTGCTCTAGAAAGGATTTATCCTGATTTTCTTCTCCCCCAGACCAAAGGTATGATTTGATTATAAGGCAAAGCAAAACATTTGTTTTCAGTAAAAGCAAAGCATTTTGTAGGCTCCTGAATATTTCATTGGAGAATCTTTACCTAATTTAGGTAAATTTTCTGAATAGTTTATTTTTACAGTAGGATAGGAATGGAAGCTGGAGTTTGAGGCTCCTCCAGGAGACACTAAACCTCTGTGTTGGCATACATGAGAACAGCACTGCACAGATGTTCCAGACAAGGGTGGACCTGCATAAACACAGGAAAAAACCCTGTCCAATCTCTCTAGATACTGAATTGTACAAGGAGCAAAGCACACGAAATTAATACAGCTCATGATACTGAAATAAGGGAAATGCCAGTCAAAGTCTCCAGCTGCTGATGTGGAGTGCACCAGAATCCCAGGATTTGCATGAAAACCTGTGTCAGCAGGTTTAATGACTCCCTTGTAAAAAGTTGGGTGATTAATTATTTCTCTGTATGGCCACCCATGGATGCTTTAGCTGTGGCCTGGGATGGGTCTGTGCTAGTGCTTCCAATCCAGGAAAGACTGGGATGTAATTAGCGTTGTACGAGAAAAAAACAAGTGAAATATTAATTGCCTACACATCATAAATTTGACCCACGTCAAATCATTCTGTGGCCATGCCAAGTGAGGAAAATTTCACAGCTGGATTTAAAGAAGAATCCAGTCACTCTTCCTCCATGTGTAGGCTCATTTGGATAAATGGAGAAAATAGGTTTCTCAAAACTATTGGCATCCCAACACTGAACCGGGTGAGGTAGAAAAGTTCAGAGCTTGACTGGACCAGATCCTCAGCAACCTGCTCTGGCTGTGAGCAGCAGATGGGCCTGGGTGGCATCTGGGGCTCCAGAGGGGTCCTGTGGAGGCACAAAATGCTGATGGGCTTGCTGATGGATGAATAGAGAAGGGCATGTTTTAGTTGTATCACAGAGGGGGAAAAATCTGGGATTTCAGCATAGCCTGGAGGCGTAAACACAGGGAGATTTGCAAACGGATGTGAAGTCAGTATTGCTTAAAAACGGGCTAAAGAATGAAAAGGCAAATAGTGTGGTGGTGTTTTCCACAATGTTTAGGTACTCATAAGTCTAATCAGCCTGGGGAAGAAAGATGAATAATTCCATTTAAATCACATTGAATATCAGAACAGCTGGCTCAAGAGCTACACAAGGACTAGACAGATCAGCAGAGAAGCAAGATGAGCAGAAAGACCATGTGAGGTTCAGGCAAACCCACCTGATCCCCACTGGCTGGAGCTCAGCCCCAGGATGTGTTTTTGCACCAAGGCCCTGAGGATCCAGGCAAACGTTTTGGGGCTGTTCATTGGTGTTATCTCCTTAAAGGGAGGAGGGAGGTCCTTGACCCTTCATGTTCTCTGCTTTAAGCATAAACCCCTTATCACACCCACGCAGAAACATTGTACAACTTTCAGAGTTGTGTTTAGCTGCTTAAATTTCCAACCTGAGCGAACGGAATAATTTTTTTTATTTATTTATTTCTCCCTGCGCCGCTGCTCGGGGGCAAATACATAAAGATGGAGCATTTCCCACTGGAAGCTTTTGACTCCAAGTTTAGAGGAGTCATTAGTCACGTCACACATGCCAAGTCTGGTGGAATTTGGCAGAGCCGTTTAAACTTTAACGAGGGTAAAGGGAGGAACCTTTACCTCAGCTGTGCCAATGGTTACAATACAGCGATAACTCATCAGGAGTTTAGTGCTCAGCTTCCTACTAAAATACCCCAGTCAGCCAGGATCAATCCCTACAAATCTGCCAAGAAAGATACAACTTGGATCAAACAATAGCATTTTTGCTCAGGCTGCACAGACACAGTTTGGCTCTGATGTGTTTTCCCGGGTGAATGACAAAAGCAGGATTTGGAGATTCTTCCGTCTCGGGAATTAAATGCTCAGAACTATTGGCTGTCAACTTGAAGAATGTTAGATCTGCATCTCTCCACAACTGTCTTAAGTTTCTTGGAATGGAGCCCAGCTATTAGCAGGGGGTAAATAAGACAAAAATTGACAACAATGTGCATTACAGGGTGAAGCGTGGAAGGCTGAGGTTTAGATGTGAATGGTTAATGGATTCCTTAGAACTGTGGTATTTCATTTGAAGCTTACCATGTTTTTCCAGCAGGTTCACATCAGCTGATCTCTGAAAACTTTAAAAAAATAAAAGAAAAAGTATATTTTATTCCATTTGAAACACTGCAAAAATACAAGGTAGCATTTATTAACAGGGTGTGATTTTGGGGTTGTACAGAGCCATTCTGTAATAGTTAAAAATATGTTTTAAATGTACATTGTTATAAATTGAGTTGGCCAGATTCAGTTTGGCTGTTGGTGCAGACCAATGCAGTAAAATGAAATCTGCTTGGTGAAATAGGGGTTAAATATCTGTTATTTCCAAGTGCGTTTGTGTTATTTGCAAACTCCACCTTTTGTTTTTACAACATACAGTGGGTACAAGGTTGTGAGGTCAGACTGGGAGTGATTCTGCATTTTTGGTTTTTGCTTTATTTTTTCTGCTGCCTTATGTGTTTGGACCATAAGAATGTTTTTTCTCTTCTGTGGCATGAGCTGTGCTTTTCATCCTACAGCACCTTTACTAGGGATGAAAAGGCCCAAGAAAAGAGTGATAATTTTACCACAGATCCAATGAGTGAACAGCACAGCTAAAATATGACAAACTTGTAAAAGACCCCATTTCAACAAATTTCTAAAGAGCACAAATACAAATACTTCGACACAAGCTGCAAGCAACATAAACAAACCTAAATACACATTAAAGCTCAGTTCAGCCAGGCACCTCAGCCTGAGGTTATCGGGATGTGCTGTAGCCCTCCTGAATCCACATGTTTATTCACATCCAGGCACATTTATGGGTAAAAAAAGCTCTTTGTCTTGACGAGCAAAGCCAAGCTTGTATTTCGTTCTCTTTATTTCCCTGCTGAAGGAATTTTTTGTGCCTCTCCCTGGACTTGCTTTCTTGGGAAAATACCCTCAGTGGTATTTTTCTGTAGGTTCTGGGTGTTTGTGGAGTTTCAGTGAGTTCCCCCACCCTTCCCCGTGGCGGTGCTGCCTGAGCCTCTCTCTGAGCAGCTGACAGAGGCTTTGGGAAGAGCTTGGCTGCCTTTACACCAGCCTCGATTCCTTCCCAGTGACAACACCAAGTTTCTTGGAGACTGAGGTAGGTTTCTACTCAGGTAAATCTGCAGAGAGTAATGATGAATTTGGGCACACAAATTCTTAAAAAGTGTGTGCATAACGCCTTCAAAAATTGACTTTACTCAGTTGGGAAACATCAGCCCCCAGCCCTGTCCTGTTTTCAGATACTGTTGTTATGTACCAATAATCCCATTTTATATCTGGAAACCTCTTTGGTTTTATTTATACAAACAATTCTTGATTTTCTGTTTTCTTTGGAAGGAATGGAGGAATTTTTAAACTTTGTGTTCCCATGACTGCAGGTGTGTATTACGGCACTGAAAAGGAAATTACTGCCATATATATATGGCTGATGGAGACCATTCAGAGGTCAGGATGTGCAATGAGAAACTCCCAAAAAAACTTTGTCAAGGCATGACTTTAGTAACAAACATAAACCTGCGCTTGAAAATGAGCAGTTGGGCTGTTCCATTTGGTGAGATCACGCAGTCAGCAGGAGTTGGGCTGAGTTGGAGTGACTTTGGGTCTTGTTTTTAGCAAAATATCACCCACTTGGGTCTAAGACCCTGTACCAATATAAACCAATAGCTTAGAGTCAGTGGTTTCACTATTTTTAGGTCACTGGGTAGAGGAAAATACTAAATGGAAATTATTTGGAATATACCAGCAAGTCCCAGGAAAGTGGGAGAGCAGAAAGGTCTGGTGCAGCTTCTCCAGGATTCCTGTAAATGAGGAGTTTCCCATTCCCATTGATCATTCCTCTTTGCACCATGTGTATAAAACAGCAATTTGAGGTTTCAGGAGTGTCATGTCTGCATGATGAGTCCATCAATTTTCTTTGGCTGCAGGTTTCCCTTCAGTGGCTGGGAAGTAAATTATGAGAAGCTGAAGGAGAAAGCCGTAAATTATTGGGCTCTGCCAACTTCAATATCCGCAGCCTGACGGAGCCTTGATTTGACAACAATCTGCTTGTCAGTCTCTCTTGCAAAATATTAACACGCTCAATTATCAAATGTGTTATCCAACTGTTAAATCTCACTGATAGAGCAGTCCAAAGTCCAGGGTCAGGCTCTGCTTCTCCTCCCGCGGCAAAGCATCTGCTCAGGCTTGGGAGCTGCTCCTTGTTGGCCCGTGACAGCAGCGTTTCTTTAGGGTTAGTAGTGGGTATTTTTAGGAAATTCAGGCTTTTTCTGTGAGAAAACTGGAAAGAAAGGCACAAGTGTTGTTGCTTTGTTTCCCTGGGTGCAGTCGGAGTTTGTGGGCACAGGATGGGATCAGTGCTTCCCAAATCAGCCTCTTGGAAGAGGCAGAAAACAGATTATGTGCCTTTTAAAAGCCCCAGGTTTGGGAGAAAGGACCAGGCTGCCTTCATTTAAGAGCATTTTACCAAAGCAAGTGTATTCTAATCACCAGCACAAAAATCTCATCTTTCTCTGAAAGACCCTTTGGGAAAATCATCCCACTTCAGTACAATTTTATCCATCCCCCCGTACTTTTCCCAGGCAATGGTGACAAACATTAGTCTGTCTCCTCATGCTGTAAATTGTGATGGGTCACTGTAGATAAGGGGTTTGTGCTAAACATTAAAAACAGTCACCTGGAAACAAATGAAACTATGAGTAATAACCACATGCAAATTTATCCCCCATTTATAACTTGCTAGTAAATGCTGACATTTGGAGAGAGGGAATGCGGTACAGGAGGAGGATGTTGAGTTTTGCAATTACAGTCCCAATCCATTCTCAAAAGATTAAAGTTTTACACCGTGGTTGTTCTCGGGAAATTTGCTGAATCCTAATATTTAAGATGAAAGCATAATGAAGGATGGTTTTTTAAAAAAAAAAAGAATTGTCTGATAGGCTTGATTTGCCAGTTCCCACTGAAGCAAAACTTTCCTCTGACTTCAATTATCAGTAAATTGTGTTGACCTCAATAAGGGTTTTTGCAGAACTGGACTCGTAGCATGAATAGGCTGTTCTGTGCAGAAAAGTGACTGCATGAAAATGGCATCTTCTTACTCATCAGTTCTGCCTCCCGAGGGCACACGAGCTGCTGTGTCTGGCTTTAATGACAGAAATGAGGTTTTGCTGCTCTTTCCTCCTGTGAGACCTCCAGAGCTGGCGGAACTGGGCCGGGAGCTGGTGCAACAGCGGCAGAATTTGGGTGAGAACAGCTGTGTCCCCTTGGTCCTCCACACCCAGAGGGGTGTGAGCCCCCAGGCTGCACCCCAAAAAGGTGTGAGCCCCAAGGCTGTCACCCAAAAGGGTGTGACACAACTCAAATCCCTGTCTGCACACGACGATGAATCAACCATCATTTTCCCACTGGGCTACTCCAGACCGGGAGCTTTAAACGCTCTTTGTTTGACATCCTCCTGATTTATTGCATTTGTAAAGGTGACCTTAAATATTTTAATGGTAATAATTCTTTCAAGGGCTTAAATCAGTAAATGTGCTGTGTTCATATTTTGGCATTATATACTGTAGGCAATTTAATCCATATAAGCAGTTTCAGTGATATTAACACTGTAGGCAAACTGATACTAAAGTTTAAATGTCAGAGAGAGTTTCCATATTACATCTAGTGCAAACAAAGCATTTTTTCTCCAAGTACTGAGGCATAAAATACCAGGAGATAGTAAAGACAGAGAGTGCCAATGAATCTGAAATAAATAGGAGGTGAAATTTATAGTATTTTCAAATATGTGCCCTATCCAAGGACTGCTGCAGCTGCACAGATCTATAAAATTAGACATAAGAGAAAAACCTTGTAGTGCTCCACAATAAATGCACCAGGGTATCTATCTGGATTTCTGTAACTCCTTGGAGATTTACTATTTCACCTTGGATTCATTTCCCAGTGCGCATAGCATGGATGGTATTTCATATTTCCTCCATTGCCCCACTCGTTTTGTAGTGACAGGTCCCAGTAATCACTGGGCAGGGATGTGGCACCACGAGCCCACCCCTTGCAGGAGGGTGCAAACAGACATGGGCTGGGATGATCCCACCAATATTTACCCAGTGGTGCTACAGGAGCTTGGGATCAGGCAGGTTTCCATCCTGTGGCCCCCAAACTCTGGGTGCCTTCTCACACTCAATGGGCGGCCAAGACTTCACCTTATTGGGGAAGAAAAGCAAGGATTGGTGCCTTCCATGGTTTCCAGCTTGTGGTGAGGTGCTGGATGCTGCCCATGCTGGGATAAATGATGCCTGTGGCTCTCCAGAGCCACTGGCCCTGGGAAGGTGCATCTGAGCCAGCCAAGCACCGGCTCATAAAACCTGTGACAAATGGTCAGGAGGTTTATTGGCCATGTACTGCTGCACATGACCCCATAAACCAGCAAGGATGTGTGGAAACACGGGCTGTTTGTTAGGGTATTTGCTTGTTAAATAACCTGACCTGCTCTGAAATCTCCTGCTGGCACCGCCGGGCTAAAAAAGGGGGGCAACTCAGTAAAAATAAGTAAAGCAACCTGTGAATGATGTGTAGAAAGTCACAGGAGGAGGAAGCACAAGTGCTGTCATGGAGGATGAGAGTGGAAGGGAATAACCACTGAGAAATGAGCTAATTATGCTCTTTTTTTCCCCTAAGGATTCTTATCCTTGATTTAATCCCTCTGAAGGTCTGGTACAGCTTTGGTGACTATGACTCCTGGGAATGTTCATCACTATCCCTCAGGTGACAGGACTGTGGTACCAGACTTGGCAGTGCCTCTTTATCTCAAGGAATTTTGAAGATGCTTCAGGCAACTTTAGGCAATTGGATATAAGGGAGAAAATCCTGCTCCTGTTGGGGTGATGAAAAAGGTCCTCAGCCTCCATCCTTCCCTCACTTCCAGAGCTTTCAAGTTAAGCCTTGCCAGACCTTGATGAGATGTCCTAGACCACAGACAAAAAGAGCTCCAGACCCCATGGGAGGAAGGGAACAGCCTCTGCCATGAGAAGTTTCTTTCACTATTCAGAAAACTCAAACACAAGTAACACCTTCCCAGCTGTGTCATTGCAGCAAGGTGAACTTTTAGTGCTCCAGGCTGAAGGATGCCTCTGGAACAGCACTTCTTCCACCAGGAGCCCCTGGCAGCATGATGTGACCATCACCTTTTCTGGCCACAGCTCCTGGGTGAACAAGTGACCCAATGCACGATTTGCAAACTCCAGACCCTGTCAAAGTGAGGAGAAAATGAATGTGCTCAAGATCTCATTGCAAATTTCAGTCTTCTGCTGAAACAGAGCCAAGATCTTTAATTCATATTCACATGCCTAATCAATATTTCAAGAAAATCAAAGTGTAAAGCTCAACCTGTATAATTGTGGTTCTGCCTTCATCCTGATCGCACTTAATTTCATCAGGGTCACACTGAAGAGCTCAGGCTTGTTTAATTCTAAACTCCAATGACAGTAAGAGGAACCTAATTTTAGTTGCGGCTCTGTAAGATTTTTTATTCAAAAGCAATTAAATGGCTTTCTTTGGCCTCCTTGAATTGACAAACTGTAAATAAGGTGTTCTGGAGGGTCGTTTCTCCATAGGAAATGATACCACTGTATTTAAAACATATATAGAATGACTTGTGATAACTGCTACTTCCTCAATAGATGATAAGCCAATAAATTAAAGTAACAGCACATAAAATGATGAATTCTGGTAGACTTTAGGTGATATAAAATAATTGGAGGCTTCATTGCTATTTCCATTTTCAATGGGGTTCTGTGGCAGCACGTTCTGGCAGCAGGGCTGGAAAGGTAAATTAATCTTTATGCATCATCATCAAGCAGTGTAAACATGGCCAAACTTAATTAGGACATAATAGATTGTTAAGTGTCTGCCCCTCAGAGGTGAGATTGCTCTGGCAAGTGATTACAGACTCTCAGGCAAGGTCTTCTTTAAAAGACTGGTAGTAGGTTTTCCATGCCTCTGACAACAAACCCCACGGAAAAGCCCAGCCAGAGAGGCAGCTTTCCATGGTCCCAGGGCCAAGCACAAATCTGCAGTGAAGTATTAGTGAAATGTGGCCTGGGGTTGTACTGCTTTGGCAGGAAAAATTCTTGGTTTACTAAAAAAAAAAAAAAAAAAAAAAAAAAAAAAAAAAAACAAAAAAAAAAAAAAAAAACGAAGGGAGTCATTGAAATCTCCACCTGGATGGAAGTGCTGGGCCTTCCCTGCTCATCTTCCCCCAGCCATGGGCACCCATCCTGCTGGGCTGGACAGCCATGGAGAGGGGGAACTGGGCTGAGGCAGGTGTATAAAAATAGCAAAAATCTTACTTGGCACACTGTCTTTTAGACATTCTTGCACATTAAGTAGAGAAATGCAATACAGTCTATTTTTCACTTCTATTTCTGATATTGGTTTTTGTCCTTAGCAGATCCATTCCTGGGTGATTTTCTGAGCCTGTTGTACTGTGACCTCTTTCCATGGCAGCAGCTGAACTTACACTTTAATATGTAAGTATATATTCATCCTTTACTACACATGTTCTTGCTCCTTAAATGGACTATGTTCACTAATTGAACACGAGGTGATAATTTCTGGTTTAAAAGTAGCTGCAAAATGTTCTGTAGCTCACAGAAATCTCAAAGCTTCCTGCGAGAAATGTTGGCAAACTAATTCTGAAAAGAAAACATGTTTTATTGAACAGTTTCAGTCTGGATTCAATGTCTGTACAGTGTGGACAGCAGAAAATTCAGGCAAGAAAACATATTGTAGTCTCAGGGGAATTTTAGTTGTGTCTGCTTTAAAACTCATTTTGTAGTGTCAAGGTCACGATGCACAGTGACACAAACTGGCCAGATGTGGAGATCTTTTTCACACTGTCAAATACCAAAAGGTGTCTTAATAACTGGAAATCAAACTGCAGCATCATCTTGAATGCCTTGATTACCCCAAGGCTCCTTTTGGAGTTCAACATTCTTGATTTTATTTCCTGATAATTGTGTTAAGAGTTTTCTGCTGCTCAATTGCCTCAGGAATTAGGAGATGGTTTTGAGAGCAGGAGAAGGACTCCCCTGCTAGCACAACTCTCCAGGGCAGAAAACATTTCTCATTATGGAAATTATCATAGATATTGTATGAAAAGGGGAAAAAACAATTTCAGAGCTGTAGGAAAGGTCTACTGCAGACCACCAGACTGGACTTATCTTGTTAATCAGGATAAAAACAGCAGAGAAGAAAAAAATGTTGAGTTCTCAGCTTTATTTGATCACTACCATCCTTGCAGAGGGGTTTTATGTACTTTAATTTCTATTTTAAGTCTTTAATTCACTTTTTACTTCCCACTTTGCTAATTTAATATGTTTTGCTCTTTGTTTGCACCATCTAAAACTAAACCAGCTTAATCCACGTATATCTCAGAGTCAGACTCCACCCCTGCATTTGCTCTTGTATTTCCACTTTTTGGTAATAGTTTTTACAAGCAGACCAGTTTAAATTCTTAATTTTGTCTAATTCCTCTAAATGCACAAAGATTCTTCAACTGGAAAGGAAAGAGAGTAGCTCAGAATGATCCATATGTTGAAGTACTGTATTTTCATCATTTAAATGATAAACTTCCCATCAAATATCCACAAATGTACATTCATGACTCCCATCCAATGATCCATTGGCCAGAGGCACATACATTGTTTTAATTTATTTTGGAGTAAAGGTGCTTTCCTGCCGAGTTTGGATAAGCTTGCTATGCACCAAACAGATGTTCAATAAAAGAGACTTTACTGAATATGACAGAGAAAGTCAGGGAAAGAGGATGAAGGAAGGAAAATTACAGGATGTATGGATTCCTGGTTCATCAAACAGGCCATGCTTTTAATCAGGGTCCTTTTATGGATGGAGCAGTAAAGAAACAGAAGGAGCAGGGATGTCTTGGAAGAAGGTGACACCAATGTGCTGCTTGTGGTGGAATTAACTTTGGCACACCCACTGTGAGAGCACACCAAGTCTCCCCATCTCTGATGGGTTCAGTTCTTCCCAACATGGGAAAAACACCTGCAAAAATTCAGTTGGAGGATCTGGGAGAATTACAGGGTCTGGAGGTGGGCATGTGAGGGCTCCTTCCCACCACGTGAAACACCCAATTTGGCTCTCAGAAGGGAAAAATGATTCTTAAAACCCCCAAGCCTTACATCCATCCAGGCTTTTCCTATCTGGAGAAAGGCGCTATTTAAGGAGGAGTTGAGGAGCACAAAGCCAGCCTGATTCATCGGGAGATCAAAGAGGGCATGCTGCCTTTGAGATAAGATGGTTCTGCTTTGAAAGGCTTCTCCTTTGTTCGGGGATGTCCACCCACCGCGTGGGACAGCTCCTCCTGAGAGACACCAGGAGAAAAGCGCCTCCCGCCTGCTCCCGGGGAGCTCCACCTCCAATTTCTGGATGTCTCCATCAAAGAGAGAGTTCATGCCTGACCTTCTCCAGCCCCGCCCTGCCTTCGAGCCCAGCAGGGATGGGCCCCCATCTTGTGGCAGAGAATTGACTCCGCGATGCAGTTTTTAAACCTGGAAAATTTTAACGCCGTACTGGAAACTTTCTTATTTGCCAGATGTGAATCCCAATGTTGATTTGCCAAGGAAGAGGAGCTGGCATTTTCCACCCAGCAATCTGCCATGCTTGTCCAGGGGCAGTTCATAGCCAGCTTTCCGCATTCTACCTTCCACTATGGATGGGCAAACGTGGTGAAAACTTGAAGTATTTAAATAGTTTGGGGGGCATTTTGGTAAAATCACATGATATAGAAGTGAAATGGCTTCTGCAAGTGCAGCTCTTCCATCAGTGCTCTCTGTCCAGATTATCTGATGTTTTCAAAATTAATCCTAACAGCAGTGGAAATGCCTTGGAATGTGGTGTAGGACAGTGAACACGTGACCTGATTTGGCTGCTGAGGCTTTCTCTCGGTGTAATGGAATGGAGAGAAAAGGTAAGAAGGGATTTCCAAAAAAGGGACCTTTATAATTGAATTTCATAAACTTCCATTCAGGAGATTCTCAGCTTGGATTAACTCTCCTAGATTCAACTTCTTTAGATGGAACTTCCTTTCTACAACCTACAAAATGTGTATTTTCATGTAGGCATGAGATAATAAAATTGAGTAGGATATATGGGGAAAGACAGCAAAAATTCAGGGCAAAAGAGGATCTGAAGGAAATAAAAGGTCTGAGTGGTAATTAACATCAGACCTAACTACTTATTTTTTTAGGAAGCTGCTGAGATGCTGACCTGGATATTTATCAAGCTCTGCCTGGGCAGACCTTGTTGGTTACCAGCAAGCTGAGATGAGAAATTAACTCAGCTGTGGGACTGTGATGGGCTTCTCCAAAATACACATTCAGATTTGTGAATTTGCAACGGGGAAGCAACACTGTCCCTTTAATAACAAATTATTTTATAATTTAGAAATTTAATAAATTATTTTATAATTTATTATTAAAACCAGCAGCCATTCAGAACCAAGGGTCAATAAACAGGAGTTGGCAACATGAAGTAGGATCCTGTGTAAACTTACTGAGCTCTAACTACGTGTGAGTATCTACAACCAGGAGCACCAAGTCTCCACTGCTGATGATGAATTTACACATGATGCTGAAGTTTCAAAACACTGAAGCCTGGGCAATATTTTTCACAAGATGGATTGGCATTTTTAATAATTCCCAGATCCCAAACACATATGAAATGAGCCCTTGATGAGAAAGGTCTGATTACAAATAACCTGCAGAGAGATGAAAGTTTGTTTTTAATATCTGCCTTTGACTTTCAAGAGGCTTCAAAAGAAGGCAAAGACTAGAAAACAGTTTGATTTAATACTGTTAGATGTGTGAAATAAAATGCTGGACAAT
The DNA here is from genome assembly GCA_013397155.1 of Irena cyanogastra. Classification (NCBI taxonomy): domain Eukaryota; kingdom Metazoa; phylum Chordata; class Aves; order Passeriformes; family Irenidae; genus Irena; species Irena cyanogastra. The sequence goes on from VWZV01015496.1 coordinate 214,168, forward strand.
AAGAGATGTAAAACAAGCAACAAGTGCAAATGACTTAAATCAAATTAAAGAGCTAATTGAAAATAATGGAATTAAACCCTTTTTTGGTTGCTTTTATTCATCTGGTTTTCAGCACTGTTTGCAACAGCATTTTTATTTTTTTTTTTATCTTCTTTACTTTGAAGAACAAACTTTCTCTGCCATGAAAGACAATGATTTTAATCAGGCTCTGAAATGTCATTCTCTGGGGATGTGGGTGTTGAATGCCAGCGAGGAAGAGAAGCACCATGAGCACAGAGCAGCGGGGCAGCCCCGGAGCGCAGCGGCCTCGGCGTGTGAGCCCTGATACAACATCCTGATACCCAGCTCCTCCAGCTCCCAGCTCAGGGATCCTCACCAGCACCACCTTGCTTTCATTCTCTCCGTATCTAAAGGAATTCTTTTTTTGTAGCACAGACACTCACAGCTTCAACTGAGCAGATGTGGGTCTCCAGCGAGGAGCCACGAGGAATCCGCTGGTAAATCTGCTTTCAGAGCAGATCACCCAACATGGAGTGAGCTGTTGTTGGCTCTGTTTGAGCAGCTGAAGGGAAATGGGGTTTACAGGAGGGTATTTGGGTGGTTTTTTATTCTTTAAAGCCAAGGAGTGACCCTGTGCAGTGGGGTTGGTGTGACTGCAGACCTGCCTGTGCTGCTCCTGCCTGCTCGTGGCTGCTCCGGGCTCTCCTGGGAGAGGAGGTGTCCCAGCAGGGACACCACTGTCCTTGTGGCTCCTCACTGTCCCAGCAGGGACACCACTGTCCTTGTGGCTCCTCACTGTCCCAGCAGGGACACCACTGTCCCTGTGGCTCCTCACTGTCCCAGCAGGGACACCACTGTCCCTGTGGCTCCTCGCTGTCCCATCAGGGACACCACTGTCCTTGTGGCTCCTCGCTGTCCTAGCAGGGACACCACTGTCCTTGTGGCTCCTCGCTGTCCCAGCAGGGACACCACTGTCCCTGTGGCTCCTCACTGTTCCAGCAGGGACACCACTGTCCTTGTGGCTCCTCACTGTCCCAGCAGGGACACCACTGTCCTTGTGGCTCCTCGCTGTCCCAGCAGGGACACCACTGTCCCTGTGGCTCCTCGCTGTCCCAGCAGGGACACCACTGTCCCTGTGGCTCCTCGCTGTCCTAGCAGGGACACCACTGTCCCTGTGGCTCCTCGCTGTCCCACCCCTCTCACCCTGCCTTGCAGTGCCAGGCTGACTTCTCCTGGCTCTCCTCTGCCCACTCCCAAGCCTCCTCCTCATCCTCCAGCTGGGTTTGAGCTCCAGGGCAGGGATGGCTCAGCAAAGGTGCACTTGCCCAAAGGGCCTGAAGCCTTCAGTGCTTAGAAAAATCCTGCTGAGCAGAACTGAGGATTTTAGGGGTCTTATTGAACTTAAATGATGATTCTGTGCTTGCAGAGCACATCTGCAGGGGCATGTTACCCACAGACCTTGAATGAGGCTTGGCTTTGCAGAGCAAATTAAACCTGTTATAAGCATTTTGTACAGAAAATTCCCCCACAGAACCCTGTCATCAGTGTTCAGAAAGTTCCTCTCTTTTTCTGACTGGAGGCTCACAGAAGTAACCTCCCTGTGGAGTTCAGAGCTGGGCAGCACAGCAGGCTCAGCTGCTCCTTGGCTTTAGAGGTTATTTTTGCTTTACCCCATCCTGCACAGGAGCAAACCATGCTTGGAGCAACCTGGTCTAGTGGAATGAGATGATATTTCAGTTCTTTCCAACCCAACCCACTCTAGGATTCTGTGATTAACTTTTCTGCCTTTCTCATGGGCAGCTTAATTTTAAGTCTTGCAGAAGAACAAGAGGAAAACCAACTGAGACAACACGAGAACAATTCCCCTGCATGTGGAAATGTTTTTTTTAAATGAAATTATTTCCCCTGTGTACTGCTACACTGCCTCTTCATTAGAGGGACAGGAGAAGTGTGTGCTTGCTCAGTGCTGAGCTCTCATGGTATGCAGGGGTTGCATAGAAAAAATCATTCCTGGTGCTAAAAACCAACCTGACACTGCTCCTTAAGTTTGGTGAAATATCCAATCAGTCTCAGTGGGTTTTTCAGGAGAAGGAATAAATAAAATAACAGGAAGAAAAAGAAAAAAAAAAAAAAAGAAGGGGGGAAATAAAGAAGAGAGAACACCCACCAACCCTGGTGTGTTCCCATAATAAAGGGTCTAAAAATGCCCCACTCATTGATGCAAAATTACACTTATTGTTTATCCTCCTTCTACTTCACACAGCTTTATACAATACACACCACGAAAAATACAAGCAAACAACCGACACATTAGTTAAGAGACCTTCCATTTTACTTTGGCAGTTCATGATAATGGAATTTAATTGTGGAAAAAGCTGAATAATTTTAGCTGAATGTCATTTGGTTCATTCAAACTGGGAATCAGGGACATTTTTAACAAAGGTTTTCAAACTTCTTTTGAAATCAGGAAGCTGCTGTGCACAGATAAGGGGAGAGGTTTGAGGATTCTCTATCAGAAATTTCAAGGTTTTTTCCATCTGCTTTTTCACATTAACTGGTAATTATCCAGAAAGGCACATAATAGTGCAGAAATGACAGAAGCTGACAAAGGTTTTCCTAAGATATGTAAATTGTCAGTGATAGGCAAGGTGCAACAGAAAGGCTTTCTACAGCACAATTATTTATGCCAGTTTCATTTGCTTTTAGGTAGCACTGATGGTTCTACCCCACCGCCGCCTTTATCACAGGCACTGCACATTCCCTCACCACCAGCACACAGGGAAGGTGGCAAAAACTGAGCTTGGAGCTTGGTGGTCTCCTCCAATGCCTCTATTTTCTATTAAATACGTGCACGGGGGGCTGTGTGTGGAGATATTTCTGAGTTGGTTGTAACCTTCCCCTTCATTTCTCAGGCTGCAGAAATAAATAAAGAATGTGATCCTTGCCAGTGAAACAGCTCCCACACTGTGGTGGTCTCAGAGCCCACCTTGCTCTCAGCAGCTCTTTGAGGGAGGAGGTGCTAGAAGGGACACTCAGCTGTTTGTCTCTGAGGGTTGTTAGCCCTCTCTGCTAATTACCTAATTCCAGCAGACAGATGAACCCCTTAGAGCTGCTCAAAGCCCCTTCCCCCAGCTCTCTCTGTGCAGGGCTTCTCTTGATGGGGTTGGAAGGGTGGCTGGTGGGACCATCACTCCACCTGCCTTTAAAAATTCATTCTGGGAATGCAGAATTGAGGAATAGTCTGAGCTGGAGGGGACCTTTTGAAGGTCATCCAGTCCAACCCCCTCATGAGCAGGGAAGGCTGGATTTGGGTACTCTCAGGTTATACTCCTCAAAGGAGGAAAGATCCCCTCTCCCTAAATTGTCCACTCAGTCTCAGGAATTACCACCCATGGCATTACAAACATGCCATCCCCTTCTCCTGTCCCAGCAGGTCACCAGGCTGGGCTCCAGGTCTGGAACAGGGTTTTACAGGGATTTTTAAGTCTCTGCTGTTCAGGCAGAAGGATTGGGTTTTGATAAATACCCGTCTGCCAAAGGAGAAGTTGGGCTGGGCTCCTGAGTCCTTCTGGGAACTTAATTCTTGTTTGAGTAGAGAGTAAGGGGCTGTGCTGGGAAAAATTGCTGCCTGACCTCCCCCCTCATCCAGCTCATAGCAGAATTAGGGGTTTTAATTAACCTTTCCTGGGAACAGGACTTCCCATGTAACTTCCCATACAACAAGAGGTTATAGGATCTTTAGTGGATGGAAGGATTTCACCTGCTGTAGAGGCACCAGAGGTGTTATGGTGGGATAATCACTTCCCATCAGCACCTAAGGGATGTTAAAGTACCCTGATGGGAGGAGTTTCCATGTGTTTGTAGGGGTGGAATTAATTTCCTTTATGGTAATAGTCCCTGAAGTTAATGGGTACTGAGAGAAAGGAAACAAGATGCAACACAACAGATTTGTATTTAAAAAACCAACAAGATTGCATTTGAAAGTCAATAGGCTTTGTTATTAACTCTGAGGACCTTTTCTCCTATCTGGTGCTTTGTTTTCCCAAGTCAGGGAGGTCAAACTCGTGTGAAAGGCTTTGGGAAGGATGGAGAGGAAGAATTTCACCCACCACAGCTTTTGGGCTGCAGCTGGTGACCAAGGAGTGTCTGTCCCTGCAGAAACCAGCCTGGGGTAACTTGTTTTCCTTATTTTATTTGATTTTTTTTTAAAGACAGATTTTCTTCTTGGGGCTTTTATGCCATAAGGATTCAACAAAAACTTCCAAGAGCTTCTTGGTCAGTGCTGAACCCCACCAGGACGTGCCAGCTCTGGGGGTTTGGATGAAACATCCCAGCAGCTGATTTTTGGTGGCTGCAGCCCCAAAATAGCTCATGTGCTCGTGTCCCCTTTTGTCCCCATTCCTGCTAATTCCCAGGACTCCTTCCTTTCCCTGTGCAGCCCCTGGAGGGGCACAACCAGCAGCTCCAGCTGCTGACACTGGGCTGCGAAAGCCAAAAAAGGCATCAAACATGCCTGGGGTTAAGCAGAAGTCAATAAATTATTAATTTATTTAAGAGGAAACCCCAGCTCATGCTCAGGGGAGACCCCAGGACAAGATGAGGTGTGGGACCAGATCCCAACCCCAGCTGGAAATGGATTTTGGGAATATGCAGGTGAATTAAATGAGGTGTGTGGGCCAGCAGCATCCTGCTGATGTTCACACAGAGCATTTAGGATATTAAAAAACTGCCTGAGTGGTAATTATGTCCTTAAACTTTCTGAATTTCCTTTGGTTTTATTTTTTATGTTTCTTTTTTAAAACAAAGTTTAAATTAGATCAAAAACCAGCAGGGCTGTGAAGATGGTCCCGGGTGGTTTGTGCACAGCAGAGCTGAGGACTTTGGAGTTGCCATGCGCAGGCACCAGGTGAGAGCTGGCAAAAGCACTTTGAAAAGGCACAAAGGCACTTAAGGCAGAAACCCTGAGGATGCTCAGTAAACAATCACGGGAACGGTGCCTGTGCCGTGAATGTGACTTTGCCATTGTTACACATTTCTGCCCCTGTTTGTAATGACGTTTTGGCCGCTGTCTAAATACACAGAAATGGCCTGAACGCATCACCTGGATTATCTGATGTTAGCTGGAGTTTTTGGAGTTTTTTTCTGCAGCCTCTTGGTAGACTTTGAAAGAAGAAAAGGAAAAAAAAAATACCTAAACGTATTTCAGAGTAATTGAACTGTGTTCACATTAACTTACACTAAAATTATTTTTAATTAAATGAACTTCCCCTGTTTGTAGCTGGAAGGTACTTGTGTGAGATAAAAACTCCATTCTAATAACGCTGAGACTCACCAGCACTTAATTAGCATCACAACTCAAGGCAGAGGGAGCAGGAGGGGAGCAGGGGAGTGGGGCTGTGCTGCTGGGTGGGATTTTGGGAAGGGATGCTCAGCCCCCATCCCAGAGCCCACCCAGCGCCGCGAGGAACACCGGGAGGGGAAATCACACCTAGCATTTGACACAGTTTGTGGCAAAAGCAATTATAATTAACATTATATTAAATATTAAGTCAAGATCATAAAATGTTGATTGGGGCTGATTAGCTGCATAATCCATAATTAGAAATCACTGCACCCTTCAGCAGGTACTGTAGTGCCTTGCCTGTGATTTCACTGCTAAATTAAGTGAGAGTGATTCAGCTTTTGCCCTGAGTTTTGCTCCTGCATTTCATTTAGGGCAGAAGCACATCCAAGTAAAGAAAGGCACAGGATCTGTTTCCACTCAGGCTGCTCTCAAATTTCCCATCCTAAGGGCAGCTCCCCACCCCTTCCATGCCCATGGAGAGGTGATAGCCAAATTGCCATTGCCCACTCTCAGCTCTTTGGTTATGGCTAAAAGATGTGAGGAGAAGCTTTGGAACTGCCAGGGGAAGTGCTGGAGTCCCCATCCCTGGAGGGGTTCACAATCCATGTGGATGTGGCTTTTGGGGGTGTGGGGTAGTGGTGGCCGTGGCACTGCTGGGGGATGGTTGGTCACAATGATCTTGGAGGGTTTTCCCAGCCTAAATGGTTCCATGACTGGATGGAATTCTGTGTTCTCTGAAAATTCTTTGGGTTTTTCCTCACCCCAAAACAGCGACTGCAGGAGGTCGAGCTGAGGCTGTGCCCTCCTGGCTCAAGCCCAGATGAAGCAGCATTAGGCAGCTCCAAGATAATGATTTCTTTTTGGCCCAGACTCAAAATACACCTCAGGACACCTCAGCAAAGAGGGAGCAAAAAAAAAAACAACTTTATTCTGATTTGATTTTAGAAGACCAAACCCATCTGTGCCTCACTCGTTAATGGGGTGGAAACAGGGACCCTGTGGGGAGGTCGGGGGCTCTGGGCTGAGGAGCTGCTGCAAGAGGGTGAATTATTCAGGGTGTTATCAAGGCTTGCTGCAGCAGCCCTGCTTTCCCCTAATTTTATGGGTCCATTTATCCTGGATATCCATTTGTAATGGATAATGTCATCATCACACCCTGGGAAATGCTCAAGTTTTGTTAAAGTAAAGAACAAAGTCCCCTAAACCATGAGGTTTTATGTCTTTGCTGCTAATTTCAGTCACTGCCTTGGCTGGAGACCCAGCTGTGATTTTCCACAGTAGAGCTGGATAAAAATAATAAAATTTGGTGGGTAAAATCCAAACCCATGGCAGCCTGGCTGCTCCTACTGGAGCTCCAGAGCCTCCTTGCAGCAGAGGGACCCTCGGAGGCTGTGCTGGGCACCCGCTGGCAAACCCAGGGCAGCAGAGAGAAAACACATTGTCATCATTTCCTCTTTTCCCAGGGCACTTTGGAGTCCTGGGGAAGAAATCTTTTTATTCCTTCTGCTGTTATCTTTGGCTCTGCCTAGCATTGCCTGGGAGGGGANATTATAATATATATTTATATATATATGTACACACACACACACACATATATATGTATATATATATGAGATGGGGTTTTATTTTAAATTAATGAGATGGCATAGACCATCTGCATTTTTAAGAGCTACTTTTGGCTTGCCCAGGGAATCCCCTGCCCTGCCTGAGCTCCTCGAGCAGCTGTGTATCTTAAGATTGTCCCACTACGAAGCATCCAAACCTCACTGACATTCTTGCACCAATCTGAAAACACCAGCAAGCACCAGAAAATGCTCCCAAATCTGGTTTGTTCTTCGCTGAAGCACTGAGAGTGTAGGGGCTACCTCTGAGTGAGCAGCTAAAGAAATAAATAAATTCAAAAATTTAAGAAGATTGACATGCCATGACTATTAAAACCAAGGTATTTCCATTCTGTCGGCATTTTCATTTGAAAAAAAAAATTGTAAAAAAATAAAAGCAGAATGTGCTCTCTCTGTCACCCTTCCCTGGGCAGGAGTGCAGGAGTGCTGCATTCCCAGTATAAAACTGGATTTGNGAAGACCAAACCCATCTGTGCCTCACTCGTTAATGGGGTGGAAACAGGGACCCTGTGGGGAGGTCGGGGGCTCTGGGCTGAGGAGCTGCTGCAAGAGGGTGAATTATTCAGGGTGTTATCAAGGCTTGCTGCAGCAGCCCTGCTTTCCCCTAATTTTATGGGTCCATTTATCCTGGATATCCATTTGTAATGGATAATGTCATCATCACACCCTGGGAAATGCTCAAGTTTTGTTAAAGTAAAGAACAAAGTCCCCTAAACCATGAGGTTTTATGTCTTTGCTGCTAATTTCAGTCACTGCCTTGGCTGGAGACCCAGCTGTGATTTTCCACAGTAGAGCTGGATAAAAATAATAAAATTTGGTGGGTAAAATCCAAACCCATGGCAGCCTGGCTGCTCCTACTGGAGCTCCAGAGCCTCCTTGCAGCAGAGGGACCCTCGGAGGCTGTGCTGGGCACCCACTGGCAAACCCAGGGCAGCAGAGAGAAAACACATTGTCATCATTTCCTCTTTTCCCAGGGCACTTTGGAGTCCTGGGGAAGAAATCTTTTTATTCCTTCTGCTGTTATCTTTGGCTCTGCCTAGCATTGCCTGGGAGGGGAGCTGAGGTTCTGGGCAGAGCCTCAATCAATTGAATCAATGCGGCCGCGAGGCTCCGGTGATTTTCCCTAACCAGGGGCTGGGTGTATAAGGAGGGCACAGGGAATCACAGGGAACGTGGTGCTGGGCAGGTGGAGAAAGCAGGAAAGCCAGGCTGAAATCCCTGTTTTCCTGTGCTGGATATCATGGAATGCAGCCCTGGGTCAGGGAGATACTTGCACTCACACACTCATTCCCATAACAGTTTAATTATTCTTACTGTTGTATTAATGACCTTGTTTTTTTTAATAAATACATTTTTATTATATAANGAAAATGCTCCCAAATCTGGTTTGTTCTTCGCTGAAGCACTGAGAGTGTAGGGGCTACCTCTGAGTGAGCAGCTAAAGAAATAAATAAATTCAAAAATTTAAGAAGATTGACATGCCATGACTATTAAAACCAAGGTATTTCCATTCTGTCGGCATTTTCATTTGAAAAAAAAAATTGTAAAAAAATAAAAGCAGAATGTGCTCTCTCTGTCACCCTTCCCTGGGCAGGAGTGCAGGAGTGCTGCATTCCCAGTATAAAACTGGATTTGCATCTCCTGCCTGGCATGTACAGCAAATCCCTGCGTCCAGCAGACAGCCTTTTGGCTTCTGGAATACTAAAAATGTCTCTTTTTGCCTGCAGAACCAATGCATTAACTCTGAGAAGGGGCAGCAGAAGGAAAGCCTGGAAAGCCTGGAGCTGCTACACGCCCTGCAGCTGGAACATCCTTTGAGCAGCAGCAAAGCAAGAGAAAGCAAAACCACCTCTCTAAGATGGCTGCAAACAGAAGGTCTCTGCAGTCCCTCCTTAAACACTGAAAATATTTTCATTTAAAAATAACTACTTAAAGGCAGGTTTAATCTCAAAACGGCGTTTTCCACTTTAAAAAAAAAACAAAACCAAAACACGCACACAAAACCCCCCACCTTCAAAAATGTCTTGAGTTATTTCTCCTTCAATTTTTTTTTCCAATTAAATTAATTTAAACAGAGTGAAAAATGCTTTATGCCCTAAGAGCCTGAAACCTCTGGTGTCAGCTGAAACGGGCACTTGTGCTCTCAGCTTCAGCCCTCGCTGCAGGCACCTCTGCTTTGAAGCCTTTGAAGTGTTTGTGGCACAGGAAGAGTCTCTCCTCAGAGAACACCAGTTATTTTACAGATATTTAATGTGTGAAGTGTGTGTGCCTGTGTTTGGGTTCGGATAACGGGGATTTCACGAGGCAGGTGGGAAAACAGGGATGGGATCTTGGCTTGCAGAGCAAAATTGAGGGAAAAACCACCTTGAGAGCACCTCTTAAGATGCTTCCAGCCTTCATCAGCACCACCCTGAAGATGCAGATTAAATTACCTGACCTTCAGATGGACTAAAATATTTTTTTAGTGCCTTTAGAATTCATTCACTCTCCCAGCACCAAGATTTCCTTTAGAGGAAAGGATGCCACCAAAAAAAGCCTGGGAGCACCAGGAGCAGGGGCTGAGGGTGCCCATCCCCCAGGACAGCCTGGTCTACCCCCCGAGCTTATTCTGGGCATGTGATGCAAGAGCCTTGCAATAAATTGGATTAATGGCTGGATTTTGGAGCTAATTATTTAACTCCTGTAATGACCTTGCTTGTGATTTGAGAGGCAAAACCTCTGCCTGCATTTCAGGGGGGCTGATGCAAAATCTCCACCTCAACAACCAGCAGGACCAATTTTGAGGCTAATTTGTTTAAATTGTTTCATTTCCCTTCTTTTTTGGGGGCAGGGACACCCCAAGGTTGATGCCTCTGTTTCAGAACAAGCAACATTTATTCACCATGCACTGCAATTATTCCAGCTTGTAACCAATGAGGTTTAATTAATATTAAAATCTTAAATCAGCCAGCTCAGCCAATGTTATTTGAGCACTGATGGTTTGCTGACCATCTTCTCTCATGGACTGGGATTTAAATAGAAGAAAATACCAAAAAAAATTTCTTATATCTGAAATGGAAAACCAATTATGTTCTGTGACTTTGCAGAGCTATTTTTGAGGACATGTAATATATTTTTGCAGAGTCTCTGTTCTAGGAGAGGCTCTTTCTTCTCTGTGTTTGTTGTTTCTCTTAATGTAAGCACAAGGAAATATTGGGTAATAGATAGGGAAAAGACATAGATAAGGAATATAGAATAAACCCTCTGTTTTTCAAACAATTGCCCTTCATGCTACTTTATTTTTAATTTTTCCAGATTTCCTGCAGCTGTCCTTGACTCAGCCAAGGCCAGGTGAGACTTTTTCCCTCTTTGAAGATCCTGAAGTTTAAAAAGCTTCAATGAACTTTTCCATAACCAAATGTTTAGTACCTGCCAGACTATTTTTTTTCCTTTGGTATTTCTTTTTAACAGTAATCCCACTCTTTAACCCACTGGTTCTTTTGGGTTGAACCAAGGGTTCATCTGATCCACCTGGAAATACCAAGTTCCAGGAGATAAGAGTATCACCTGCCCTCCTGACAATTTTCAAATTAAATGCAGCATAGAGTCTTGGCTATATCTAGAAAATAGGTGATCTTTATTTTTTTCAATTTAAAGAGGAGGAGAGAATATTTGTAGGAGAAAAAAAAAAAAAGATGAGAAGGAAGAGAGAAGATCAGTGAATGTCCAGCATTGATTTAGAAACAGGCTCTGCCAAGCAGGGGGAAAAGGAGCCTTTCCCAATCCATTCCATTTATGGTTATTAGTATTGATATTGTATTTCTCTTGGCTCCCAAAAGGAAAAGTGGGGAATGAATTAGGGAAAAAAAATACTTTTCTGTAAATATTTTTTTCCCAATTCAGATGTTTTTTAGGAAATGGGGCGGGGGGGGGGGTCGGAAAGAAATCTGCTTCTCAAATGTCAAGGACTTGAAAGCCTAAAAATACATCACCGGAATAAATAAATTAACCCAGAAGACAGAACTGATGCTCTGCAGGCATCAGGGATTAAATAAATTCACTAAATTCAAAGTGGTACTGCAGATAAGAGCTCTTTGTGCTGCAGCATGTACAGCTTATTGATTGTGGGATTGAGGTGCTGTGCACTCTTGTAAGGGGGCTCTGCCTGGTGTGGGTTAATCCTGCCCTGCTGCAGAGCCCGGCCCCGAGCGTGGATCCGCTCCCCGTTTATCCTCATTTGCTCAGGGCCTTCATTTGCTGCTCCACATCTGTGCCTCTCCCCCCAGCACTGCCTGAGGGACAAGGGGCACTTCAGGAGGGGCACAGCCAGCAGGATGGGGCTGCTGCAGGAAAGGGCCATGGGCATCCTCCACAGGGGTGGAACGCCCCGGCACGTCCCTTTGCCAGCGGGTTTTGGGGGCACTGCGGGGACCAGGGGTCACCAGCAATGCCTGGATCATGCAGGGACCTTAGGGGAGCAGCTCCAGCAGGTCCTGGTTCTGCACACTCCAATGTCTGCATCATGCAGGGACCTTAGGGGAGCAGCTCCAGCAGGTCCTGGTTCTGCACACTCCAATGTCTGCATCATGCAGGGATCTTAGGGGAGCAGCTCCAGTGGAGATCCTGGTTCTGCACACTCCAATGTCTGGATCATGCAGGGACCTTAGGTGAGCAGCTCCAGTGGGGATCCTGGTTCTGCACACTCACATTTTGTTATGGGAGCCACCAAGGAATGTGTCTGGCCAAGGTCAAAACATGACCTGGACAGATAAGGAGAATTTTCCTGGACAAACAAAGAAAAAGTGGGAAGGTCTGTAATAAATCCCAGAGGGTCTGTTGCACAACCAGCTGGAATGAAGCTGGGCAAGTTCCAATTTACCTGTTTTCCATGGCGGAAGGTGTTTTCACCCCCTTGATCAGATGCTGAACTGTCCAAGTCACTTCACACTAATACAGAAGAACATTTAATTCCTCCTTTGGAAGCTCTCCTGGTGCTCAGCTCAGGTTTCCTCCACAGGTTGTTCTGAAGGGCCAGCAGAACTCTCCAAACACAGAACTTCATCATTTCCCAAGGAAGAGAGAATCCTCCAGGCCTCTGGGGGTGTGAGGAAGGGCTGGGCAGGGCAGTGATGCTCTCAGGGTGTGCTGGTCCCCTGGGCCATCTCTCCTTGGGTCAGGAGCACCCAAGCACCAGCACCTCCCCAGCCTCAGGGCATCCTTGGGTGCTGGCTTTCAGCAAAAAGAGCTGATCTGACCAAAGGGAAAGACTTTTGTTATTAATTGTTGTCTCTTAGGTATGAGAGAAGAGCTCCATGGCATGCAAGAAGTTGCTACAGGGACTTTTGGGTGACCTCCCCAAATCTCCCTCAGGTTTGGCAAATCTCCCAGTATCTTTCACCAAAATCAAGCTCTCAATCTCAAGACAGCTCTCCTACGTAAGGCTCCTCCTGAGCACAATCCACAGGGCCCGTGTTTCAACACCCAGGATTCATTAATATTTCCTGCAGAGTGCTCAGCAAGTAGCAAATAAAGCAGGAAGTGTCCCAGATGTTGGAAAGAAAAAATGGAATTATTCATTGCTTACTAACATCAAATGCTAATGTGAGAAAAGCATCCTTGAAGAAATCCTTGACTAAAATTCATCAGAGTGATGCGAAATCACTGTTTTAATTATGCATTTGGAATGTATTTATTAGTCCCGGTTCTGATCTGACTTACAGATGTTTAGCAGTGATAAGGGTCTGCTGCAGCCTTCGGAATTACTCATGATTTATAATGACAAAACTTGGATCAGAATTAGGTCTTTGTCACTACTCTATAATATCCTTTCATCAAACTTCACATTCAACAGATGAAAGCGACTGTGGTTTCTGCAATTTCCAACTCTACCACTGAGCCCATGAGCTCCTTTTTTTAAATTTTCTCCTGCAGAAATGATGACTCTCGCAGCAAATTTTGTCTGCTTGAGTTGTACTTGCCGTGAGAAACTTGAGAGCAAAGGAATTGGAGTCTTTCATCCACCAAAATGATGTATTTGGCCTTGTGCTGGCAATAAACATGGAATTTTAATGAAAGAGTTAATTGCTCTAATTATGCAACTCTACAATCTCGCTATTTCTTATTGGTGTGACTATTAGATATATATCTAATATTGACAGATTTTCCAAACCTGTGGGAAATCCAGGGATTTGATGAGGTTACCCAAAAGCTCAATACCAGACAACAATTGGATGTGCTCAATACCAGATATTTGAAATAAAACATCCTCTGTTCAAGAATGATTCAAAGCCATGTGGTCTATTTCCAAAGAATGATGGAATTTTAAACTATTGCTTGTTCTAGAGCTGATCCAGAAAGAGCAAGTCTCCAGGGATGCTTTACTCCCCAAGGCATGAATGCATGATTAAGCTAAATGTATTCCATAAATGCCTTGATGACATTAAACTAAATTTTTTAAAGAACAGATGGAGAAAGTTAATAAATATTTCATTCTATAATATAAAACTCACTTCTATATTCACAACTTCAGGGATCCTCAGCTTCACAGATATCAATAAGTCTGATGGATTTCTTGCTGCATTCTCATTCTTCTGCCCTGGTGTCTCTTATGGGATCATCATTTCTGCATGCTTGGATTGTTTTATGGGATCAGTGAAAGGCAAGTGACTGTAAATCTTGACCTCTTCTGCTCCTGGATTGTATACTTTTATTCTTTGTGACCATAAGTGTTCATCTCCACATTGAATAGATAATTAAATGACAAAAATTATTCAAAGGGAATTTATGGTGAGAAATTATCCCTTGAAGAACTGATGGGGAACAGGCATAACCCAAGGAGAATCAAGGGGGAAAAAAACAGTTTAGAATGGCCAAATAAAACACTAAAATCTCTGTGTATTTGGGAACGTCATGAAACATCCATTCACTGGAAAAAAAAACATGATTTTTACCTGCACGTCCCTATTCTATTCAAACAAAATTTCTGTTAAGGGTAAACAGTGTGGATATTGCTTAAGAACTGTAGCCCAAGCCTGTTATTCATATGAAAGAACTAATCTTTACATGGGGGAATTACAATTTCTCACTCTGTGTATGCCATGAATCTTGTAAAAGAATAATTAGAACTTGTTCCGAAAGGAAAGAAATGCCAGACTTGAATAATATTTTAGGAAGAGCATTAACAAACATTTTTACACTGCCAACAATCTTCAGTGCTTCCTAGCAGAGATTTACATTCCATTATTAATTAACTGCACTGAGTCAATAGTGTGACACAAAGCTCGGGAGATGTGAGTTGAGCACAAACTCTGACATCCACAAGAATGGTGTGTTTTGAAAAGTTTGATTTTAAATTTATGCAAATGAGCTCAGCAAACAAGGACCCAACAAACTACTTCAAAGCACCACGCTCCAGCCCGAAAAACACGACGAGATCAAATCTTTGTCATTTCTCAAGTGCCTTTACAAACCTCTGCATATTCAGGACAAATTATTTCACCCCCAGGAGCCAGATAGTTTGGTGGAGAATTAGGAGGTGATTGCTCTTTGTAGGGTCACTGCCACGTCAGCCAATCACCTGAGTGACTGCAAGAATTTAAATGTATCTAAATGTTATATAATTTATCTTTTGGGATCTGACTCTTGCGTAGTGTCTGTAGAATCCAACGAGGTCCCAGCTGAGCTGCCTGACAGGGCTGACCAAAACAACAAAAAGATAGCAGTGCTATTGTGCCCACTCCCCTTCCTCCAGCTCCCACCATCATTCAGTTTTTGGGTTGAGAAACTTCCCCAACTGTGTCCAGGGAAAATATTCAATTCAGAGTAATGACAAAAATTATTCAAACAAATTTATAGTGAGAAACTGCCACCTGAAAAACTGATGAGGCACAGGTACAACCCAAGGTGATATCACAATATCATGCTATTGTTCCCCCTCCCTTTCCCTCAGCCAGGATCACCTGGCTGTCAATTTTTGGGATGGGAATCCCCACAAAACTGCATCCAGGGAAAATATTATACGTAAAGCATTGCTGTAAAGAAATACTAATTAATTCATGTTATGTTTCAAGCCACAGAAATTGGTTTATTCCCTTATTGAAAGTTAGGGTAGGTCCAGGTACATTTGTATCTTCAGAATCAGGGCTTTTAAGGAAGAAAAAAGTTTCTCATGTTTCCCGACATTCCATTAAAATGGTTGTCCTTTGACGTCAATTAGAGCTGGCTAAGAAAAAAAAATCATCCTTAATTGCTTTTTAGAAATAGACATTATTGCTTGCACCGTCGCAGCCAGATTCGATTTCCTTTTACAAGAAACCAGGATGCTGGGAATGCTGTAAAACTCCAGCTCTGCTGAATATGGATGTGGAGCTCTGCTGCAGAGAGCTGCTTTCCCTTGGGCTGAAGAAAAAACTGCTGCAAACCCCACCAAGGTGCTGAAATATCTCCAAAGTGGAAAAAGGCTGGAGCTGGATGTTCAGCCGGGGCTGGTTTGGGATGGGCAGTGGTTGGACACCTCTGCTCTGGAGCCAGAGGTGCTCACCTGGAGAGGAGAAGGCTCCAGGAAGACCTTCCAGTGCCTAAAGGGACTCCAGGAGAGCTGGAGGGAGACTTGGGATAAGGGATGGAGGGACAGGACACAGGGAATGGCTTCCCACTGCCAGAGGGCAGGGATGGATGGGATACTGGGAAGGAATTCCTGGCTGTGAGGGTGGTGAGGCCCTGACACAGGGTACCCAGAGAAGCTGTGGCTGCCCCTGGACCCCTGAAAGTGTCCAAGGCCAGGTTAGGTGGGGCTTGGAGCAATGTGAGATAGGGGAAGGTGTCCCTGTCCATGGCAGGGGGTGGAACAGGATGGGGTTTAAGGTCCCTTCCAACCCAAACCACCCTGGGATTCTGTGGATGCTCAGTGCTCCATCCCCGCCTCCCCACAAGAGTGAGTGTAACCTATCCCGACCATCAGAGCTACAAAAACCATCAAGCCCTCAAAACTCGGGTGTGTTTCTTTACAAGGAGCATCACCAATTATCTCAAAGCCTTTTCCACGTTTGCCTTACTGCAGGGAATCCATAATGTCTCTGCCCACCAGGAAGAAGAGGAGTCCAGAGAGGAGCACCAGGGGCACGCCGGCGGCAGCGAACATGAAGGACCAGCCGTAGTAGACGCGCACGGGGACATCATCCAGGCACCTCTCACTCCTCTCCAGCAGGATGTACTTCTGAAAGTCAGCTGCAAACTCCTTCCACATCACAAAGAGAAACACGAGCAGCAGAAACAAACCTCCTGGGAAGAGAGGCAAAACTGAGTTATTGTCTGTGCAGGAAGTACAGGAATAAAGGTGAGAAAAGATCGCTACAGCTTCTCGTCCATGCTCTGCATCAAAGCTTTGTGTTGCAGAGTTGTTGCTCCTGACGTTGCTCTGCAGGTTCCTGTGGAGGCCACTTGCTGTGGGAGAGCCCCACAGCACAGACATCAGTTCCTGCCCTCGTGCTTTGAGCACCAGCTCTTCTGAAGGCTCTGCTTTGGCAGGATAAGGCCATGGAGAAACCACCAGAGCAGGGCTGATGTTCCCAGCAGGATCTGCATTCCTCTCCCCAAGGTGGGATGTTTCACCTTTTTCCCTTTTAATTTCTCAGAGATTAATGAGGAGACACCAAATCTTATTTCTTCCCTTTTTTTATCTACCCTTGCAAGCAGTGTCATAGCCAATCCCCACCAGAACACAAAGATGCCATGAAAAATCCTGCTGATGGAAAAATTCTGGCACTGCCACCCCCAGAGCCAGCAGAGCCAACACATTATGGGGTGGGAAAGGCACACAGCCATGAGATATTAATCTTAGATGGGCTACTAAATACCAGAAAAATAACAGGAATTATTACAGCAGCTTATGCCATGAAACTGGAAGCAGATGACAAAAATTAGAGTGGCCCAAATCTCATTTACTCTGTATCATTTAAAAATATATATTTCTGTGGTGCATTTTAAGCTCAACATCTATTAAAGCTAAATAGTGATGGTGTGATGACAGGTCTGAAAGCAGTTCAGAAATATCTGATCTTGCTACTTCACAGGTAGAAGCTGCTATTTTTAAATGGTGCTGTATAACATATAGATATATACACACACACACACATGAAAGAAATACATCACAGCTTATATTATTTTTATGGTTGAAGTGAACTGCTCAAAATTAATTTAGCTGACAAGTTACCACACAGTTCTGTGGATGTGTTGCGGCTTCTGCAAGATTTAATTTCTCCCCTTGCCATTTTTAAATCAAAGGTAGTTGTGGTGTATTTAATTATTCTTCCTGGCAGCTTACACACTCCAAAATCCAGCTCTTGTGCTAAGGAAAGGAAAGGGGTAAAGATTGACGTTGATTTATCTGCTTAGGGAGGTTACTGAATCTTCAGTCAGAGAAAACACGTCCGTGTTTTACTGTGATTCTGTTTATAATGGTTATAAAAACATCTCAGAGATAAAAATAAGACTCACATGAAGGTAAGAGGCTTCAAAGTCCTCACTAAGAGGAGACAGAAGTTGCAGTTTCCGACCCTAAGCTGTCACATTTACTAAACTGCCTCCCATGCCCTAAAAAGATGCAATCTTACCAATCAAAAATTGGTGTAGCCATACAAATATTCTTTACATCACCCCACATTGATATTCCAGCCATTCTCCCTGACGTGGAGGAGTCCTTGTTTTTCCTGGAGAGGCAGGCAAGGAGTTAAACAGCAGCTGCTGGAACATTTGCATGTTCATTGAGGTTTTGATACCACTTGAAATTAAGTGCACAAATAAATATTTTACACTTACTATGATAGTTGTATGCTTAAAATACCAATTATTCTACTATAAGAAAGCGATGGTGTGTTCAAATAGTCGCATGTCCTTTACAAAATACAATGTATTGATAAGAAGGCAATTAAGTCTTTATTACTGATGTAATTTAAAATTAAATTAATTAGATAGCAACTGAACCTTGAAAAGTGCTCCTTTAAAGATCAATTTCTATTTCATTAACTTGTAATACCTACCGTAAGAGACGCAAATGAAAGCGCAGCCCCGGTGGGACGGAGAACGTGGGTATGGAAATGTACTTTGGAATTTTGCTTTAAATAACCAGGAATTCTGTGTTGATTTCTCCCAGGACAATTTATATGGCCTAAGTCTCATTTTTTGAAGTAATCAGATCAAAACCTTCCAGTTCTTACTGAGGAGGGTGTGGGAAATCCCATGTGTGGGTGGCTCCATCCCCAACCTCTTCGGGAGATAAGGAATGGGAATTGGTCCCTCTCTGGCCTCAGGAGAAGCTCCAGGTCTTGGCACAGAAGGATTTATTATTAAACAGGTACTGGAGGTGATGGCATGGCCATGGCATCTAAATTAAGAATGTTTTCACACTCTGGGCAAATGACAAGAATATGTAAAGCAAGCAGCCATCTTGCCTGGAATAATTACAGCTGAGTGATGGAGAATCCCTGGGATTTACACGGTGTCCTCGGTGGGAAGAGAAAATCAGAAGGGCAGATGCAGCCAAAGGATGGTGGGAGCTCAGGAAGGGCAGCTCACTGAAATCTGCTCAGCCAGAAATGCTTATTTGGAGCAGTCACAAGTGTACCTGAACCTGCCTAAAATTTGTCACACTTAGAGCCACCAGCAGCCTCTTCATCATGAGAAAATCAGGATGTTTCACTCCCATATTACCAAAGCGTTTGGTATTTTTGTTTTAAAATGCTGTTATATTTGGGATCTTTCATCTGTTGAACAGGTTTCACTTTACCTTCTCCTTTCTGGGGCTGTTAGTGTTGGACACAGCAGAAAATCATCTTTGTTTCCTGCCAGCTTTGGATGTATAAACACAGATTCCTTCCCGCTTTGGACAGCAAAATGAAAAACTGAAAAAACGCAGTTTTCTGTCTGAAACACAACACTAGCACTGGCACCCACACCCAAGACACAGGGTGTGTATTGGGTTTGGGTAAGTGAAGACCTCAGCAAACCTCATCCCCATGCTCCTCTCAGCATCCCTGTGCTTTTTCCACTGGAAAATTACCAGAGTGATTCCTTTCCTTGCCTCCCTCTCCCCCTTTGCCTCTGTTCATTAGGATGGTACTGGGAAAAATTATCTGTGAAACTCCATCTCCAGACTGATGAGGTCAATGGCATCTTCTGGGGAGGGGCTAATTGCCAGAAGATTGCAGTGGGGTATTAAATCTGTCTCCTTTGTGCCCTGCAGATCTGGAAGCCTGGAGCTCCATCCCCCCCTCTCCCAGCAGAGCTGAGTCTCCCGTGTGGGCAAATTGAAGGAGAGCTTTTCCCTTCTCTCACTTTATTTCCTTGTGACACCTTTATAGCTGCTAATTGTGGGGACAGGTGAGTGAACTCAATCTTTAACTCTTATTCTGGGGAAGCTACTGAATTTTTGTGTAATCTGCTAATTAGGAGAATAATGAACTTTGACTCGTTCTCCTCTCTCGCTCGTTGCCTCTTAAGGATGTTAATAACAACGAAATGGAGGGGTGACCTTCAGCTGCCCTTCCATAGCTGTCAGCTTCACTGCACGTGGGGAGCCTGAGACTGCCAAAGTGGAGCTGCTCCATTTGGGAAGCAGAATCTGAGCAGAAAGTCCAGCACTTTAACTCACAGCACTGGGAAATCTGCCCTTTTTTTCCATGCTGTTGGGTCATGCTGAAGAACAGGTTGGTCCCACCACGGGCAAAGATGTGTCCCATCATCCCAGGTTGCTCCAAGCCCCATCCAACCTGGTCTAGGACACTTCCAGGGATGGGGCATCCACAGCCTCTTTGGACAACTTGTGCCAGTGCAGCACTTCTAAGTTTGGTCTCTAAAATGCCCAAAGGAAAAGAAAATTGAGGAGAAGAAGGTAGGAAAAAATGAAGGACCACGAGCAAAGTTGTCTCAGCACTCAAAGGGCTTCCAGAAGCTGCAGCACACAGCTCACCCAACCCTCTTGGTGACATTGTAGTGACAATTAACCAACCTCTGACTACTGAAACAAAGGGACAATCAGGCACCAGGCAGATCTGCCACCTCTTGGAAGTGCTGGAGCTCATTCCAAGATGGCAAATGCTGGGAGGAAAGCAGCACACTGGCTCTTGGCTCATGTATTCCAGGTGCTTTTGGGAGAAGGCTGGCAGGTAAAACTGCTCAGAAAATGGCCTCGGCTGCAAAGGCAGCACCAGCAAATGTCAGATGGCTTTGGCTCCTTTCAGAGTCACCCAGTGGAGGAAATCCAGAGAAGTGGCTCCAATGCTTTGGAAGGGCTCTCAGAAACACCTCCCAGAGCAGAACATTGGTTATTGGAGCTGGCACTGCCAGATTTGCCCTCTGGAATGTGCAGTAAACAAAAGGAATCTCAGGGGGAAATCCAAAGGGATCCAGCTGAGCCACAACCATCCTCACCCTTCAGCACTGGATTCCCTCAGCGACAGATGGACACACAACCCTCCTCAGGACCGTGCCAGGCTGTCCATCCACAAATATCTGGGAATGCACTTGCACCAGCGATGTCTTTTGAGCCTTTTGGTGGAAAAAGTGACATCATTTTGCAATGAATAACCACGGCTCCTCCCAAAAGAAGGGAGGTGGTGGGCAGAACAAAGCTGCTGGTGAAGGGTTCCCTGTGAGGCCAGGACATCCCGCAGTCCTGGTGCTCCACCTCCCATTCCGACTGCCAGACCACATTCCCACCCTGCAGACTGCCAGCTTTTTCACACTTCCTCAAGGAGAGATCCTTTCTGCAAGGGAGGTTAATTAACACTGACCCCAGGCCATGATTAGAAGACAAGAGGCGCTTTCTCCTGCACCATCCCTGCACATCCCCAAGGAAAGGCATGGCTGGGGACTTGGGGTTGGGCTAAATCCATTGTTCCTACTGCTTAGTGCGATTATGCAAAATATTTTTAGAAGGGATAACAAGAAAATAACCATGGAGGGATGCAACCCAAATCCATCCAGGAGCCAGGGCCAAGCAGGATCGAGAGGTCTGAGATCAGGATAAGCCCCCCCCGAATAAAAGGATCAGTTGAAACACTAAGAAAACTTTGCTGAAAACCACATTGAATCCTCTGCTATCATCTGAATGGAAAATACAGCAGGAAGTGTCTTCCAGCTGAACTCGTTCCCCCGAATGACTGTTAATAACAATGATTGCTGTTCAGATTGAAGCTGCATTAATACAAACTTCAATTTTAACAGCAGCATCTTTGTCTAATGCCAAGAGGTTTATGTGATGCATAATCAGCTCTTCCAAAAAGTGTCACATTCAAAGCACCAGCCTTTTAATCAAGGAGTAGTCAAATAAAGTGGAAAAACAATGAAGGAAAAGGAAAAAAAAAAAAAAAAGGAAGACAGTTGAGTATTACTCGGCATCCTTTTCTGTGATATTTCTGCCCAATATGCAGGCTGGGCACACTCCTCAGGAACATCTGGGGCCTCCTGGGAGCCTGGACTAGAGATGGGAAGAGAAAGTTTCCTGCCCTGGTACAGCCCTTGGATTATTATCCATCATGGGGTCACAACCACCCCATGGAAAACTACAGGCTTGGGGCAGCGTGGCTGGGAATCTGTCTGGGAAAAGGCCCAGGGGGTGCTGGTGGAGCAGCTGGACATGATCCCAGGGTGCCCAGGTGGGCAAGAGGCCAATGGCATCGGGCTTGGATCAGGAATGGTATCCAGGGGGATCAGGGCAGTGCTGTCCCCTGTGCTGGCACTGCTGGGGCACCTCCAGTGCTGGGGGCAGCTCAGGGACTCTCATGACCAGAGGGACATTGAGGGGCTGGAGTGTGTCCAAGGCAGGGAACAGAGCTGGGAAGGAGCTGAGGGAGCTGGGAAGGGGCTCAGCCTGGACAAAAGGAGGCTCAGGGGGCCCTTGTGGCTCTGCACAACTCCTGCCAGGAGGGGACAGCTGGGGGGATCGGGCTCTGCTCCCAGGGAACAGGGACAGGAGGAGAGGGAACGGCCTCAGGCTGGGCCAGGGCAGGCTCAGGTTGGAGATCAGCAGGAATTTCTTCATGGGAAGCATTGTCCATCTCTGTCACAGGCTGCCCAGGGCAGAGGCAGGATGACCACCCTTGGAGGAATTTAAAAGTTGTGTAGATGTGGCAGCTGGGCACTTGGGTCAATTTCAGAACCTTTCCTGTTAAATATTTTCACTAATGTTTATTATGAGGAAGCAGGAGCTGGTGAAGGATTTGCAATTAAGCAGGGTTTTTCAGAGAAAGGCCTGATTTCATTACAGAGTTCTTCACTTGGCGCAGCTCAACTGAGCTCCAGTCTGTGGCTGCTTGAGTCATAAAAGAGCTTTTTTCTGAGTTTGAGTCACTGGTATAAATCAAGTATTTCTAATATTGAAGCCAGTTATTCCTCTCAAATACAGAAAAGGAAAAAGCCCAAGTGATAATTCAGTGGAATCATTGGTAACAGCAGTGGGAAAAATGAATAAATGCCTATTTTTAATTCATTTTCCTGCAGTGCCTTCGTTTCATCTTTTCAGGTCTCCTTAAGCCAGCCCTCCCATTTTGGATCCTGGGGTTTGCCTTTCATCACTCCGTGGGTTTCCAGCTCTATCAAAGCTAACAGCAGAGGAGCAGCCCAAATGCAAAGCCTGACTTTGGGGAACTGAGCAGGGCTGATGCTGCCCAGGCTTAACACACCTGCAGGCTTTACTGAAATAAAAGGGTTGCACACAGGAGTAGTAAAAACAAAGTGATTTTCAAAAATCTCAGCCTTACTAGGACTAAGGACTACCTTGCTAAAGCCAGGCTGAGCACAGAATCATGGAACCACAGAATGGTTTGTGTTGGAAGGGGCCTTAAAGACCATAAAGGCCACAGACAGGGACACCTTCCACTGGACCAGGCTGCTCAGAGCTCCCAGGGCTTTAATTCCATGGGGAAGAGGGAAATCATTGCTGCTCCCATCAGAGCCCCATCTCCCACAGCAGCACCTCATCCCCACCTCCTCCCATTCCAAAGCCACCCTGCCCCAGCCCTGTCCCCTCACCTGAGAGCAGCAGGAATCCTCCCCCAGCCTTGTAGGAGTGGGGGCTGGAGAAGGGGACCCCACAGACCAGCAGGAGCCCCCCCACGAGCCCGGCAGCCACGGCCAGCAGGATGAACGCCGTCCAGAAACCTCTGTACACTGCAACAGGAGCAAAGGCAGTGAAAGGAGAGGGAAAGGGCCTTTCTTCAACCCCAGAAATCTTCCTCTTAACCATGCCATGCTTAACTCCTGCTTCAGCAACAGCAGAAACAACAACCTGTGACGCTGCTGTGCCAGCAGTATTGGAATATTTCCAATATTGCTGAAGGGACATGCCCCCTGACATGTCCCCTGAGGCTCCAGCTTTGCCAGGGCACCTGGACCAGCCACGGGCTCAGGGGGAATGTCACGCCCTACAGAATGGGACTGGAATGAGGCCAAAGGGTTGGGAAGGTTTGCCAGGGAAGCACACAAAAAAAAAGGGGTGGGAGGAAAGGACACTGCTCTTAGCTGTGCTGGGGAAGGTTGGAAAAGCTTGGCAAGAAAGGAAAGAAAATAGCAAAATTTGGAGAGGTGGATTCAGACCACAGCTTTGTTCCACTTTAATTAACACTTCAGGAACTGCCAGGCTCCTGGTTTAAAATAAAAGCAGTGTTTGCTAGCAGGACTCCTGAAAACAGGAGCTCATGAGTTCTCCCATTAATGGCCTTGTTGGACTCTGGAAAAGGGAATGGGGCAGGAGAGCAGCTGCCTCTCCATCCAAGGAATTTGGGGGTTTGGCTATGACTTCATACAACAGCCCAGGCAGAGTTGAGCAAGCTCCCATCCCACCAGATGGAACAGGATGGGATGCAGCCTGCTAATTCAAGTCTCCCTGTAGCCAAGTGTCTGGCAGACACTGCCATAAACCTTACCCAAAGGCAGTGGTCCTCCAGCAGAGACCCTCTGATACCCTGCTCCCCATCCCTGATTTATCTGATCCCTTGGACCACCACATCTCACCCTGCCTGTTGTTTTCCAGAAGCTCCAGCTCGATTTAAGCCGAGCACGAGCAAGTGGGTAGTGCTGAAATGATTCACACTTGAAAGAAAAATGATACAGAGAAGATGAGTTTTCCTCATTTGAAACCATTTTGTCAGGAGAGCCACTTAGGCAGAGATAAGTATCTTGAACTCTCCAAAACCACAGAATTCATTTTCATGTTTAACCTCCCGTCACCCGTTTCTCTCAGGGAGCCTAAGAGGATGCAGATAAGGCAGAATTATCTCTGGAGCAGGTAATAGCTGGAGGAGCCCTCTCCTTGGACAGCCTCCTGTTTTGTCAGCCTTTGCAAACGAGGACGGGCTGGCTGGAAGGAAAAGGGTAAAGAACGGCAGAAGTGGCTGCTGCCCCGAGGGCTTTGGGGCAGGGGAGCAGCCCGGTGCTCCCCCTGCCCAAAATGTGGAGGAGGCAGAGCCTGCAGCCCGCACCTCCTTCACAGAGCCAGTAAGGTCGGAAAAGAGCTCCGAGAATATCGAGATGGTGCCGGGACTGTCCCAGGGCACATCTGGGAGGGTTCCACAGCCGGGGCTGACAGGCAGGGACAGATGCCTCCAGCGCCCTTTATTAGGATGGAAAAAACAGTGTGTGTGTTTATCAGCGGGATCATTCAGAACCTGTGCCCGTCTCTCCCAAGCAGAAACAACCCCACTGCTTGTCCCGCGTGTTTGCTGCACGTCCTGCACCAGCTCCTCCTCCTCCTCCTCCCTCCTCAGGTCCATTTGACACCACGGAGCGTTCCCCGAGGTGCAGGAATTCTGCACAGCTAAAGAAATGAGCTGCCCTTCCTCACATGCTCCTACTGACAATATTTTTTTTAAAAAATTAATTTCTCATAGAAAGAAAAATAAAATAAAACTAAATAAAGGTACTACTAAAGGCTAAGGAAAAGGTCAAGATGTTTGTTTGTGCAGAACGTCTGCCCTGCATCCCCGGAGGCAAGGCAGACTGATGCACACTATTTAAAGAAATCAATTCATTTCAAAAAAGATCATTGAATTAATTCTAACTGCTGCCACCAATTTAGCAAATTAAAATTCCTAACAGCAACTGATTCATTAAAGAACTTGGAAAATATAGAGAAACATAAATAAAAAGGGACCTGGTTGAAAGGAAGCTCTCCAACTGTGCACTGTTCAGTGCTTTAAAAATAAGCCGGTCACTTATGTGGATTTTCTAACAATTTGGTCTTTAACTGATTTTCCAGTG
Organism: Irena cyanogastra; assembly: GCA_013397155.1. Taxonomy (NCBI): domain Eukaryota; kingdom Metazoa; phylum Chordata; class Aves; order Passeriformes; family Irenidae; genus Irena; species Irena cyanogastra. Next base: position 239,365 of record VWZV01015496.1, read on the forward strand.
CTTGTTTATTTTGTCTTGCAACAAATCAACACCTGAGCTACCCCAGGAAATCAGATTCTGGGACTGAGGCAGCACTCAGGCTGGGTTTGGGTGGTCTGGCTCCAGCTCTCCCGATGACAGAGGAGATGGGGGAGAATGGATTTATCCATTGTCCATTTCTCCAAGGCAGGATTTCTCCTCCTGCCTCGCACAGGAGCAGGTGCTGAGCCCCCGTGGGAGGGAGCACAGCCCATCCCAGCACAGCCAGGCTGCAGGAGAGACAACATGGGAGAACCTCTCAACGTGTGCTGGGGCAGCCAAACAAGCAGGACTGGTTTGTGAAGGAGCTCTCCAGAGGTCCTGGCCATGTGAATTTGCAACAGGAGAACCACAGCACTGACACACATCCCACATCTCTGCCTGGTCCCTTGGAAAAGGAGCTGCTGGGGGAGGAGGACAGAAACTCACCTGCAGTTGTGTCATAGGAGGGATGGGGGAAAGGTCCCACAGCAATGGGCATGGGGAAGAGGTAGCCATGCATGCAGAACTTGGGGTGTGCTTGGCTGGCTGGAGAAGAGAAAGAAAAATAAGAATTAAATCCCCATTTGCTTTTATTTCCTGCAGAATCAGTTACAGTACTGAGATGGTGATGTGCTGTTGTGCAAAACCTGCAAAACCCTCAGTGAAATCAGAAGGCTAGGGAGGAAAAAAATGTAATAAATCTTGGTTAGAGAGAAAAATAGAAATAATAATTATGAAAGAGGAGAGATATCAGAGGATCTGAGACTGCTTCTTGCACATCTTCTCATCTTCATAACCTGGCTCTGAGGTGGACAAAAATCATGAAAGATGGAACAACTGAAGCCAGTGTCAATATTCTTGTTGCTGCTTTCCTCCAGAGAATGTGCCTGACCACCTGGAAGGGTCAAAATGTTTGGGTACCAGAACAAGGTACTTCAAGACCTCCAGCTGGTGAGAAGGAAAAGCACAATTAGAATGAAGTGCCCCATCAATATTAATACCACTGAGGCTTATCATGATTAACAGTAATAGAATGAATGTTAAATGAATTAATTAATGGTTGGCCACTTATTTAAATATGTTCCCCAGCTCAAAGGAGCACTTTATAATAGGTGGACATTAGTTCATGCTAAATTGACTATGGAATACCTATTGAATTAATTATTACATCCACAAGAGGAGCAAATTAATTTGCCATGATCAATCCTATTATAATAAATACCTAAAGAAGTAGCAAAAAATTTGCCAGTTATCAGAGTGACTCATTTCACTTCAGGTAAAATTATATTACGTATTTCCATATAATGTAATTCAGTAGCAAACTCCCTGTCTCAAGCCTGTCCTTTTTTATCACAAATTTCCTGTGTGAAAAACCCCCCATTGCTAAATGGTGGCGGGAAGTATTCCTGCAAGATTTTACAGGAAACAGGTCAGGGGCTGGGGGACAGCGAAGTCATTTGAAATTTTAATCACTGCAGAGTAAATTTAGTGTGGGAACCTGCATTCTTTGCAGGGAAGTGCCCTCTGAGGGGATTGTGCTGCTCCACAACCACAGGAACATCTTCCATCGAGGCCTCCATGGGCACAGGGCCAAGGATTTTGTGGTTTTTAAAGCCTCTGCAGAACTTATTTAAAATCTGGGGGTTTTACCCCAAATCCTACTGTAGAGTTGTGGCCCCCAGCAGGGCTGGTGCCCTGGTGTGGTCTCACTCCTTTCCTGTTCCTGCTGGGAGCACCTGGTTCACTGGGCCAACCCTTCAGTGCACCAGGGTGGCACCACCCAGTGTCACAGAACAGCCTTCATCCTTTCCTGCAATTTGTTTTTGAATAGTGAACGTGTTTTCCAAAAAAAATAAAGGATTTTGCATCCCTCTCTGTTTATTCTCAAGTGTAATTCCAACGATCTTAAAAAGCAAAAAAGGTGAGAACTTGAAATGAAACGGCTTTCCATGGTGCACCCCTGGTCCTGAGCAGCCAGGGACACCACGAATGTGCAGTTCCAGCCCTCCCAGTGCTGAAATCAGTGGGAGCTGGGAATGCTGAGCACCTGGAAGGCAGAAAACAGGGGCAGAAGAGTGATGCTGGGAAGGGCAGGGGCTCACATTGACAGAACTTTGCTGAACGCAAACATCAGGAGGTATTGGGAGGGAGAGGGAGGAAGAAAGGGTTCTCCTTGCTGGTGGAAGCCACTTCACGTAACTTCGTAGGTGAGAAATTAAATGGCCTCAAGAGGTTGCAACATTTCTGTGAACAGGTCTCTGAGAGCAAAATCCAAGTCAAAAACAAGCATAGAAAGGGCACAAAAAGAGTGAGCCAGCTTTGCTTTTGACAGAAGATGTGAATGACAAAAGTGAAATAAAAACTGCCCCCTCATCCCTGGGAGCACTTCCTGCGTTTGTTTCCCATTAAACTGTCAGGGAATGCTGTGGATACGTTGGTGGCATTGTACTCACTGTACCAGAAGGTCCAGATGGTCTCGGGGTGGCCCTCGCCAAAGAACCAGCACCGCCAGAAGAAACCCTCGTGGTGGAAAGTGAGCATCTCCTTCCCAACATCTGCTGGACTTTCAGCCTGGGGAGGAATGAAAGTCCAGGCTGAAACAGGGAACATCGTGGTACAAAGAGTGCATGCTTTGCTTTGACAGATGTTGATTTAATTTTTATGGGGTTTTCATTTGTTTTGTGAGTCAGTTTTGGAGGGATTGGGAAACATGGAGGAGCTGCTGTCCTTAACTTTCTGCCATGTCACAGCTACAAAATGTTCTGATAACAAATTGTCCTGCAGACCTGCACAAACCATTTGCCCCCTTTTCTCCTGTCCCTAAACCCCTGCTGGCCAGAGCTGGATGGGAATTTCAGGGAGCTGGGCCTTCTGGGTGTGTTCCACTCCTCAAACACCTTTCTCCAACCCCCAGATCAGACCTGTGAGCACAAGGTTTTGGTCTTTCCTGAAGGGACAATATTCCAGTCATGGAAGATTTACCAAAGAACTTATTGAAATTATCCTCAGAACCAGTTTTATCTTCCTCACACACAGTTTGGCAAAGGAGACAGAACTGTGACAAAATTAAGCTTTGTGATGGATGGGGAATGCCCATGGAGGAATGGCCCCCTGTGAACCAGAGAAAGGAGATGGGACTCAAAGGGAAGTGCTAGAGGTGCTTATCCTGTCACAGGATAATAGGTTTGGGTGGGAAGGGACCTTAAAGCTCATCCAGTGCCACCCCCTGCCATGGACAGGGACACCTTCCACTATCCCACATTGCTCCAAGCCCTGTCCAACCTGGCCTGGGACACTTCCAGGGGTCCAGGGGCAGCCACAGCTTCTCTGGCCACCCTGTGCCAGGGCCTCACAGGGAAGAATTTCTCCCCAATATCCCTCTGACAGCAGAAAGCCATTGCCCCTTGTCCTGTCCCTCCATCCCTTGTCCCAAGTCCCTCTCCAGCTCTCCTGGAGCCTCTTTAGGCACTGGAAAGGGCTCTGAGCTCTCCCTGGAGATCTTCTGCTTCCCTCGCATTAATGTTTCTCTGTATCACATTACAGCAGCTTCCAGAGCTCTGACCTGACTCTCCTTTTACTTTCAGGATAAAACCCTGACTATGACAAGGGGAACATTCAGCCTTGAAACCTCCTCAGCTGGCAGCTCTGACTTGGTGCATCCACAGCACATTTCACTGAGCTTGCCACATACTCAGCCCATCCTTATCTGTAAGGGACAGGATTTGACAGTTTTGGAAAGGGCAGAGAAGGTAAAAACAGAGCCTGTTATCCACAACCAGTAACAGAAATAGAAATAATAGAAACAGTGTCTGAAATATAAATAAAATAGCTCAGAGGGAAGAGTAAGAGCAGTTCCTATTTCTGCCTGGTGCTTTTGAAGTCACTGCCTCACTGTCAGGCTCACCAGCACTTGGCCAGGAGCATCTCTGAAATGTTTGAGATGCTTATTTGTGTCGTGCAGTGCATCACCTCTGCTCTCTCCACTTTTAAAAACAACTAAAATGTGAAACAATTAACACCATCACTTCCTAAGTGCACAAAAAACAAGTGGCACTTCTCTGTCTCTGCCATCCCCAGGCTTTACTGAGCTGCTTGAAACTAAAGATCCTGTTTTCTGTTTCACTTCTCCAGGCATTTTTTCCATCATAATTTTTTTTTTTTTAGTTGAGAAAGTCATTTGGAACCATGACTCAAGCAAGCAGTGCCCTACATGTGATTATGGGATTCTGAAATGAAAGAAAAATATTTCTTGCTGGCATCATAATGCTTACCCAGGGTGACTCACCGCACCAGGAAAAAAATCAAACCTAATTGGATTGAACTTTGAAGTAACAAAAAGTCTGCACACAATGAGGATCTTCCTGTCATTTTGTAATGGAAGCCACACATTGATTGGCACAAAAACATTTCGGGGGAGTGGGTGGCACGAGGAACTGATCTGGTTGTTATTTCATTGAAGAGTTAGACAACAGCAAGTGCAGCGAAAATCCAACTGGAGGGATCTATAAATGAGTGATACCAGCCCTTAGCACTAAAATATCAAGCTGTCCCTTGAAAATTACATTTCCTGCTAACTAAAATCCTATATAAATGTTACTTTGAGGATATCCAAGACACTGGTCGGGTGGGCAGGAACCCGTCTGCTCTGCTCTGGGTCAGCCATCCACTTTTGTTTGGTGTCTGTGCTGCAGATGTATCACTTCAGATGGAAGTGATTGCCAAGGCCTACACTTTTAAACGTGAATTAGTTTTAAGTGAAGAAACTACAGAGGGAGATATCTTTTGTCTTTAGAGGGAAATGCTGTCACCAACTAAAGCTCTTACATTTTTGCCTTTCATTCTCTAATGTTCATGTCGGCCAGATTACAGAGGTGCCGTCTTAATGCTTCCTAGACACAATTTACTCCAGTCAAAATGCTCTATATTATGGAAAAGCCAGGCTGGATTTTAAAGAATTTAAAGTTTTACCTCAGGCTGACACTTTACATTAACAGGTCGCTTTCATTGAGCATAAATACTTCACAGATTTCAAAATCTTAGATCTGAAATTATTTAGGTAAGTTCTTTCAAAGCACAAGGTTTCAGAGCTCACCCCCGCGGTGCTCAGAGTGCTGTTCCCATGCTGGAAGCCCCCGCAGGTGTCCGTGGCCAGGAGCCAATAATCCGTGCCAAAGGCGATGAGGAAGAGCAGCACCCCGGTGCCCCCGAGGATCCCGGCGGCCAGGGCGGCTGCTCCGGCCTTCATGGGGGAAACCAGCACCACTGGAAATCAGGAAAGGAGGAAAAGCCCCGAGTTTCTCGGTCTCTGGAAGAGCGGGGCCAGAGAAATGCTATTTTTGGACGTGGATAACGATCTCCTGGCTGGTGTGAGTTTCAGCGGGTGGTGGGGCAGGACTAATAAAAGCAGATGACCTGGCGTAAGCGAGCAGCTGTGGCATTAAGGATCATGACAAGCAGCCACTGAGGCAGAGCAGGGAGCCATCCAAGGGGACACATGGCTGCTACTGCCAGAGGAGCATGGCCAGGAGCCCTCAGGACACGGCTCTGGGTCACGAGTGCAGAATTCCCAGGACACCAGGGAGTTATTCCCATCCCTCCCTGCACACACATGAGCAGAGGTGGACTCAAAGGTCTTCCCCACACCGTGGAGCTCGTGGTGTCCTCAGCCACTCTCAGCGAGAGGTGACACCTCTCACTGCACCTCCACAAATGGCACTTCTGGAATTTGCATCTCCTTCTTCCTCTGAGCAAAACTCTGATGTGGCTTTTACAGAAAGGAAGCCCAGGGAGAGAAAAACACCACAGCACTGGGAGATCTTAAATATCCCAGTGCTCTTGGAAGGGTTGCAATCACCATCTTCACACCAGGCAGGTTTCACACGGAGCTGGACAAGGAGCATCCAACCAGGTGCACACACAGACACACCGGGAATGTCCTGCAGGTGTAAATGATGTTCTCCTGTTTTCCCTTAAGAATCCCTGGATATGGATCCATACCCCTCCCACCTATCCAGCCTGCTGTGGGAGAAATGTCTCCTGGGAGCAAGGACATTCCTGCATGGAATTGCACTGCCATTTGCTTCCTAATGTTTTTGGCTTCTGCAGAAGCATCTGCTGTAGATCACTGCCAGGAATGGCATGCCAGACTGGGAAAATTATAATTTCTGTAGGGCAATAACTATATTCCTGTGGCATGCCAGGAGGCTGGGAGAAGAAATTTAAATTACAGTCAAAAACCAAGTTCTGATTTTCTAACCTTAGCCTCAGTCATGACCTGCTCTAAACAAGGGGGCTGTGATGATGTTGACGTCCCTATCCTATGGGATTTTGTGTTGCCTAATTAATTTCCAAATCAATTTAATATTTAAAGTTACCTGTGAACATATGGGTATCTCAAAGCAACTGCACACTGGCTGGGGAACCTGGAGAGGGTTGGGAAAAATTTTGACTACACTTCTAATTGAGCCATACAGAGTGATGAATGTTCTCAATCTTCCAGCATCACATTCAATGCAAAGGCAGACACAAACACCATTTAACTCCCAAGGAAAACAGCCCTTCCTTTCTTCCCTTGCCTCTCCTGGTGCCAGTAGGGACCTGCCTTCAGCATCCTCTTATCCACAGAGCTCAAATGATGGTGCCACCATGGGCAGCTCCAGGACTTCAGTGGTTGAAAGGAAACTTATACCCTGAGCATTTTATTAATTCCTAATTGACCCTGAGAATTTTTTTTTTTTGTTTTCCCTTAAGCTTTTAAACCAAAATTGTGACTCTCCAAAACATACATATTCTAGCAAGGAGCTGGGGCAAGTCAGCTCAGATTTTTTACAGAACTGGGTGTTTTACCTTTGAATTGATCAAAGACTCCATCAGCACAGTCTGTGTTGTTATTTCCTGTAGTTTGATCCATGCTCACAGAAAAATTTACATTTTATGTAGATAGATCAACATATTTTCACTCTCTCATGCAGAAAACGGGGAATTTCTTAGAATTTGATAAAGAGATGAGTTTCCAGGGCTGCCTTTGGAGATGTCTCTGAGTCCCTTTGGAGATCTGCAGACCTTTCTTCATTGCAGCTTGGCCTGATGATCCTGGGTGGTGAAATCCTGGAATAGGCTGTTCAGGGCAGGGGTGGAGTCCCCATCCCTGGAGAGATTTAAAAGCTCTGTGGATGTGGCACTTGGGAACACGGGTCAGCGGTGGCCTTGGCAGTGCTGGGGGAATGGTTGGGCTCCATTGTTTTAAAGGGCTTTTCCAAACTAAATGATTCCATGGTTCTATGGTCTGCCCTGCTCCAAAAGATGCCCCACATGGTGTTTCCTTAGGTAGGTGAATGAATCTCTCTTGAGTCTCTTCTTTTACTCTTTTCTCCCCAAACCTCAGAACAAGAAGACAGCGAGGACAGCAAAGCCAACCAGACCACGACAGGAGCACCCAAGCACTGCCAACCTTACCTTGGAAAAGCCACCAATGTCCCCAATGGTCTCACAAAGAGCAACCCCGGTCTTAGCTGTGCTGGAAGGGAGAGCAATAGATACCCACGCTGACATTTGCCCGTTTAATTCTGCATTAAAATGATAATCTCCAGTTCATCTCCATCGCATGCTCCTTTTTCATCTCTCCCGTCTCCACGTCTCTTGGAAGAAGCACATAAGCCTGGATGTTGAAAGATCCTTAATGGTTCTTCTGAGGCTGAATCCCCTCCAGGACTTGATGTCAGTAGGGAAAAAAGCTCAAATTTGCCTCACCTGCTTCCCAAGCACTGCCAACCCTTTCCAGGATTAAGTCATTATAATCTCCTTAAGCAGTCATGAAATAAAATAAACACAAGTGTGGCTTTCTGCTCAAAATAAAAATACTAAAGTTCACAAGAGGAAATGTGTTTTTGGAGTTGTGAGTACAGGGGAGATTCTGCCTGATTTTCAAATGCAGCTGACTGATGTCTTCACAAAGAGTTTTCTGATGTGGTTTTGGGCTCTCACTTTGCCATCAAGCTGCTCCCCCTCATTAACAACTTTTGCCCATTTTAACCTGAACTTTTCACAGACTCCTGTAAACTTCCAGAGTAAACACAGAGTAAAAACTCTCTGAACTCCTAAAGGAATCAAACTGACGCAATTTATTTCCACAGAACCATGCAATATTCAATGATACACTGAATCCATGTTTTCAACACTTTTTAAAGGACTAAAACCCTGGAAAGAATTAATTAGGCATGCTCTGAAGCCTGAGCACTTAACAGTTTTCCACTCAGTTGTAGAATTTTAAGACCACCAACACTGGATACTGGCAGAGATTATCAAAGGTATTCTGGACTGAAATACAAACTAGTCAGAGGGCTTGGCTACTGTGTGACTGGAAAATACTTCATAAAAGCTTTAGCCGGGCTATTCTATTTTGTAAAGAAATTTTAAGAAAAAAACCACAGTATCCAGAAGGTTAAATTTAGGGCAGGGTGACTCACTGGGAAAAAATGTCCTGCTGGGAATATTGTCTTCTCTACAGATCAAGCAAATTCTTCATGCAGCAGAGAGGTATTGATGGACCTAGCACTCAAAGTGGGGCTGGAGGGGAATGATGGGCTGGGACTCATGAAGGATCCCATGCCTGAGCATGGGAATGTGGGGCTGGGCTGGAGCAGCCTCTGCAGCCACTGCACACCTGGAGCCAGCAGCCTCTAGAACTGCCAGAAGCTGGGAGATCCTGGCATGAAAACGCCCCTCATCCTGAATTGAGATGAAAATGTACAATTTCAAAAAAATGCAAGGATTTTTTTTTCTTTTTTGCCTTTTTTTTCCACATCAGATAAAATTTCCATTCCATTTTCTGGCATTTTTCCAACCACTTCTGTTGCCTACAACAGTATTACAAAGAAAACTACCCCCACCAAAACAGCCACCATTTAATAAGGTCCTTGATAATCCATACTGATATTGCAAAGAACTGATGGGAATCTCAACTGGAAAAAGTTTCTTATTTAAGAGCCTAATGCCCAGAAAATGATGCTGTACAAAGATGACAAGGATGGATGCAAGACAAAGATGGTACAGACACCCAGGTATTTCAGACAAAAATAACACAGTTCAGATGCAAAAGCATAAAACCAAAATAAAAGAGCCAAAAAACCCCAAACAAAACCCAAGCAAGAATGAGCCAATCACAGTTTCTATCCTTGATTAAAAACTCCCTAACAAGCAAATTGATTTAATTTCCTTTTTGCTCTCTCATTATAGCACAAAAACGACTCACCTTAGTAAATCCTCCTATGACTAGTTACTGTGCAAAATTTAAGGAGAAATTTAAAACACTGAGGACATAAACCTGCAGGTGAACAGGGACATTCCAACCCCAGAGAGCTGAAGACCTTCAGGTTCAGTATTTTTTTCTCTCCCTTGTATGCAAAGGCTTTCACCAATGAACAACACCACCAATTTTATTTCCTCCTACAATCGCTTTCTGCACTCGTGATCTTGAGATCACTGGCCAAGGGTTGAAGGAGCTGCTGTTCCAAGAGGATCTGCCTGGAATGACATCCAGAGACACTCCTGAGTGTCCCCAGCTCCTGAGGATGTCACCAGCAGCATGTTGAAGATGCAAGGAGAGAATAACTCAGAGATGATCCCATAACACAGCGAGTTTAATTGAAATAGAAATGTAGAACACTGCAATATATTCATAAATGTCTTAGATTGTATCATACATTACAACATACTCAAAGATGGGCTGTTTTCTAAACCAAATACAGCTCCCATGCACATGGATTAAACGAGGAAACAAATCAAAACTGTAATAAATTAAGATGACAATAAGCCTATATTAAAATCAATGCATATGTACATATATGTATATACACACGTAAAACACACATCTATTGCTAAAAGCTCAAATTCTCCTTTGCAATGAAGTGAATTTCCAGTGAGGGAGTGACCTTCAAGTCAACATGAACCACCTCAGCTTATACCAGGACACCATAAAGGGGTTTTTTCAGAAGAAAATGAGACCTTGGATCATTGCAAAGCAAATACACACAAATTTGTGCCTTTAATTTAAAATGAAAGCCCCAGTGTACCATGCAGGGGTCTCCTAAGGGAGTATTTTTGCACATAGGAGACTGGTTCTGGGAGCCCAAAAATATCACGGGGAGGAAGTCTGAATTTCTACAGTTTCTTTTAATGCTGTTTCTAAAAGGGCCACTTGTTCAGATTAAACACTCTTGGATCAGAGGAAGAAGAGAAAGAAAAATGTCAACGCAAAACTAAAACTTGACTTGTCAGGTTCAGTAAGGGCAAGAATTCAAAGGCTTGAACTCACCTGGAGTTTCAAAGGAAATTACCCAAATCTGGGGCTATCTGTCTTGGGTCCTATCCCCAGAGTTCACCTGCATCTGCTGTGCAAAGGGCCCACACCTTTCCTGGGAGAAGCTGCCAGGGTTTGGGTCACCCTCCTGGCACTTCCAAACCCCTCTAAACCCACAGCTCCCAGCTATGGCAGCACACACATCCCAAAATACCTTTACAGGATTAATGCGACCAACCAATCACATCAGAAACCTTTCCCGTCTATTTAAGGGCTGTCACCCTCATCTCCTGCCATCACCACTGGGTTTGGAGCTTCCTCATTTTAACTTTGAGGTGAACCACTCCTTAAATAAATTTTTAAAAACCAGTAAGAACATATTTCTCCCTTTTAACTCAGCTGCAGTAGTTTTTCATTAGCAGAATTGTGGCTGGGTGTGGGACAATCCCCCAGGTAAGACACAGCCCCTTACTTAACTATGTATGTCATTTAACTTTGGGCTGAATGAGATTAATGTTCATAGCCAGAATCCATCAGTTCCTGAGAAGAAGAAATGTGTTGCTGTTTCTGCTCTTTCCTCCATCCCTAATAAAGCCTTCTTCAAGATTATCAAGTTTTTCCCAACCTATAATCCAAATGTTCCCCGCTGTTTAGCCTATCCCTGAAAACTAATGAGAAGATCCCATATCTCACCTTATTAAAACATCCTTCCTTGCAGTTGCAGGCAGTTTCAGCAATTTTCCCAGACTGAACAGCCTAATTTTTCCTAGAAATTCCTTAGAAATGCCCCCTCAGCCATTCCCTGGCATTGCTGATGCCCAGCTGGGCATCTTTTCCCTCAGTTCCCACTGAAAACCCAACATTGGGCAATAAGAGCGACTTTCCATGCAAACCACTCCGGATATTCCGCCCTGCCCGCGCTGTCCTTTCCAACGTGCATCTTATTTACATTATCTACACGTGGAGCAGCCCTTCCTGAAGGAGTCAGACCCCTCATGGGGAGCCAGAGCATCCCTTGTGTTTGTGCATCTCCAGAGCCAGCTCTTTGCTCCCGCCCCAGGTCGTGCCGCTGGGCTGGGGCGGTGGGATGGCACACACGGACTTGGATCTGCTCTCCTTCACTTCCCGAACCTTCTCCGTGTTCCCCACTGTGGGAAGAGAAACACCACCAGAAAAACCATGAGAAACACCACCAGAAATAGCATGAGAAACCCCCTTCTTTGTGGTTCAGCAGGAATGAAGAAACACTGAGGTGGCCCTGTGCTCTTTGGGGATGAGCTATTCCACTCCAAGGATCACTTCCCAATTATAAAACATATCAGTGTTTCCATGGAACAAAAAGGCAAAAAAGGAAATTTAAACCCAGGTTTACACTTTGAAATACGTAAAGTATTTGGATCAATATCATCATTCTTTTGTCAGTCCCCACCTGCAGATTTGCAAGAATTCACATTGGTGACTTCCTTAAACCAGCTCTGGAAAACGCAGGTGCCCTGCTGGAGCACCTGGAATGTCATGTTGTCACATTATGGGATAATTTCATGGGGATGAACATGCAACCACGACAGAAGGGTTACAATCTCCTTCTGCTCTGACACCACTGCATGTCAGGGGCCACAGTGCTCATGTTTTCCTTGGGGTGGAAAAAAAGCTTACCCAGAAATAATGGTTTTAATCACTTTTCTCTGCTTACAGTCATGGCTTTCTTCAGGAAGAACATTACTGAAGTATTCCTGGTAAACTGTGGATTAAAACAGCTAGATCCCAGGCTGGATAAGGCAACCTGATCTAGTTGGAGATGGCCCTGTTTGTGGCAGAGGGCTTGGATTAGGTGGCTTTGAAAGGGCCCAAACCATTCACACAAACCTCAGGTTGGGCTGAGAAGAGGGCACCAGGGCTGGGAAGGCTTTTGGCTCTTCTTGCTCACCCATGAGGCTCACTTAAGGAGCCCTGCTTTGTCCCACAACTTCCCTGTCACCTGCTGAGCCATTCCACAGGGATGAGGGTGAGCAGGGGAGGGCAGGGAATGACCCCCAGCTCCCCAACTCACCGGTGAAGGAGCGGCAGAGCTTGGGCTGTGGGGTGGCCTCGCCCTGCGCCGAGCACACGTCCTCCTTCTGGGACTGAGGGAGAGAAGGACTTTAGTGCCTTGTGAAAGCTGTTCACAACATTCCTGCCTCATAAACCAATCATCTGCAATCCCTAAGGATTCCACTCCCATTCGTTTCACTTTTGTCGTGTAAAAATCAACAACAACAACAGCAAACAAAAGAAGGATTGCTAAAAACAGACTGAAGAGATGGCAGGAAGTATTTGCAGACACTGATTTGCTACAACATAGAATCATGGAATGGCCTGGATTGGAAGGGACCTTAAAGATTACCCCATTCCAATCCCTCTGCTGTGGGTGGGGACACCTCTCACAGGACCAAGTTGCTCCATCCAAACTGGCCTAAAACCCTTCCAAGGATGGCGCATTCACAGCTTCTCTGAACAACACTGGAAGCTCTTAATGGACTGTCAAGGATTTAGAAATAAAACTGAGCCAGTGTCAGAGGCTTAAAGAATTAAAATTGCACAATACAGCAATTATGTTTTGAGTTCTGGAAGAGCTCTGAGCTCCCCAGGAATGGTTCAGCAGAGAGGATGGGAAGGAGCAGCCCTGGAGCTGGAAGAATGGGGCAGGGAGTGTGGAGAGCCAAGCTGTCCCCAGGATATGGATGTTTCTCACCTTGGCTGTTCCCCACATTGGCTGCAGGCCAAGGAGGCAGGTAACGAGCTGGCACTAACGAGCTCCCTGTCCTTTCACTCCAGTGCTAATCTCCACCCTCCAGGACAAAAAAAAAGGAATGAAAAAAATAAAAATCAGGTAGCACAATGCCGCCTGGATTGTTCGGTGCCTCTGTAAACTGGGAATAAGTCTCTCACGCAGCTGTGATTTGGCACCTCGGTCCAGAAACCCAGACTGCCAAAATAACTCTGGACACCTCCCAGCCTGGTTTTCTGTTTTGTTTCGGTTCGTTCTCCTCCCTCCCCTAACGAGGACCGCTGCCCTCCATCCCTTGTTCTCACTTTTATTGACCATTTTAATAACAATGCCTTTCCTGCTCCAGCAGCAGCGCCCGGCTCCCTGGAAAGCCATTCCCAGGGGCACTGAAGGGCTCTCAGAGCATGCTCCATGAAAGGGCTCTGACATAATTACCAAAGGCACTGTGTCATTTATGCACATGGCTCACAGGCAGCTCCAAACAAGCTCCTTCTGGGGGAGTGCACTCCTGTTTTGGCAGGAGAAAAGAGGACCAAGTTGCCTGGCTACAGGTGCAAGGATTTTCTGGGTGCTCCGTGGTAAATAAAAGCTGTCCTGGGTCTCAGAATCTGCCCTGCCGGCTCAGGCTGGGCTGGATCCCTGCCTAAAATAAGGCAAGCCCAAAAGCAGCCGGTGCTGGAAGCCAGCAATGGTGCACAGCTCCAGGAAGCAGCAGCCTTCGGCAGGAATTTTGTCCTTAGGCAGAGGAAGGCGAACTTTCTGCTGGAAATAGATAGTCTTGGGCTTAATCCTCTGGGCTGGGCTTCAGAGCTGAAGTCACCCCGTTCTCCTGCCAAGGTCCTTCTGCCTGGTGTAGATCATTTAACCTGCTCTGGAGGAAGATTGTTCTTTTCTTGCTGCTTCTCCCTGCTTTCTCCTCGTTTGCTCTCCAAACCCTCCTTGGAGGAGGCTCCAAGAGCCCCCTCTCCATGCTGTAAAAGCACCTGAAGTGCAGGAGAAGAACCCCTAAGGCACCTAAAGCCACCCAGGAGAGGTGACTCAGAGTCACAGAAGGTCTGGGGTGGAAGGGACTTCAAAGATCATCCCACTCCAATCCCAACCCTGCTGGCTGGAGCCTGGTGCTGGGCACAGACCTGTGTCCATCCTGGGGAGGGCACTGCCTTCTCCTCTGGAAGGAGATGGATTGTCCAGAGCCAAGATGAACTTGGCTCCTCCCCAGCCTGGCGGGTTGGCTCCTTCCCACCAAACCACACAAGGATGTCCTCCCACATATCCCTGATTTTGTTTGGAGGGAAAAGACCAACCAGCCCCTAAGAAAATATGATAAATAAAATATTTAACTGAGCTACAACAGCTTCGTATTTAACAGCAAAGCTCTCAGCAGCTTCACTAAAAAAGAAAAACAATCACCAAACAGAAAAAAACAGGGTTTCTACTGAAGCAAAGGGATTTTTTAATTACTCCCTCAGCTCCTCACGCTCAAGGTATCACCACAGCTTTTTTCCAAGACTGGCAATGGAATTGCAGGAGTTTCACCAGCACCACAGGGGTTTCAGTGGCCCTTTGCTGGAAGTTTATTTCCCATCCCTGGATTTCCAGTCGGGTTTGCAAACACAGTTGTAATGCTTCCATCTCGTGGTGAGATGTAGAATAGAAAAACATGGGGAGCAAACAGCATCCAAGTTTTTCTTGCTGACTCAAAACCTGGAAGGCCAAACCCTTCCCTGTGGGACTACAAAAGATGGAATATCTGACAATCAGAAAAATCTCTAACACTATTGACATTTTTCATTAATAGCTTTTTTTTTATTCAGGAAAGTACCATTTTCTTTTCAATTTGGCATGGAAGAAACATGAGTAGCTGCTTTTTTCCCCAAAAACTGCTAAGTATTGAGCTGCTTATAATAGACTAAAATCTACTTTTTAGCACAGTGTTCCTTCTTTCTGCTGAAAAATTCTGCAATCTGTCCTCCTACAGCATGAAGTAACAGCATTCACCCACCCTCCTTAATATTATATAATATTATATATATAAAATTAATATGGTGTTAATATTTCAGGGCTCTGTTAGAGCATTATCCCATCACTTTGGGGCATCATTTTATTTCTATTCACAGTAAATGAGGCAGCTATTCTTAAAAATTAGCAGAAAAACTGCTGGTGACAAAAGGCCTGGGTTGTCTTTTTGGGCACTGAGGGATAGTTCTGGGGTTACAGCCACCCTTAGAGGTGTCACTGGGATCAGCTCTCAGTATTTACTATCATCTCCCAGGCTGGACGGGATATCCTGATCTAGTGGAAGGTGTCTCTGCCCATGGCAGGGGGGTGGAACTGGCTGATCTTTAAGGTCCTTTCCAACCCAAATTATTCTGGGAGTCACATCTGCTTCCCTTTGCCTGGCACAAAGCCAAGGTGGCTGCAGTGAAGGGATGTGAGCAGCACCAACAAGTGGCTCCAATGACACAACAGTCAGTACTCAGCATCAAATTGGCATTTTCCAAAATCCACAGGGCATTTCCCACTCTCAGAGGGCATTTTCCATCACCCACGAGTCAGTACAGACACAGAGTGAATGCTACTGCTTTTGCAATTCCCAAAAAACTACTCTGTTCCCCCAAAGCCCAGCTGCAAGCACTCAAAGGAACAGGAGAAACAGCTTTCCCAAAGCTCCTGAATTTCCTGAAGGGGAAAGCAGGAGCACAAGGGTTAACAATCAAATATCCTTAAAGTAGGGAACGTCGTGCTCGAAATCAGCCGGAGTTTGATGTTGCTCTTTTGAAGTTTAATTATACCAAATGTTCTACAGGAACATGCCATGTTCTTGCCTATCTATTCTGAATTGTAAGTACCAATCAGCATGTAAATGATCAAATTAAATCTTTTAAGCTGTTTGCAAGAGCCAGAACACCTTTCTGGGAAGGAAAGGCTGAGCACCAGCAGCGTTTGGTGTAGTGCCGCTGCTCTCGATGGGCTCCTCCATGACTGGCACTTCCACAAGGAAATTGGAGTGGAAGAAAGTCCACAGCATTCCCGAGTTCTTGTGCTGTCATGGAAAATTACTATCTAATAGGGGAGGGTAATTTATTTCTTTCTAAAAGGTCATTTTGTTCTCCTCAGTGATGGAGCTTGGCTGCTCAGATTAGAGATCACAGCTCACACTTGAGTGCTCCAGCTCAAGCCATCAAAACCTAAAATTCAGAGAAATGAGTGAAATTTAGGGATAGCTCAGCAATTACTGCAAGCACCAACCCTGCCAGAGCTCGAAGAGGGTTTGGACAACGCTTTCAGGCACAGGGTGGGATTCTTGGGGCTGTCCTGTGCAGGGCCAGGAGTTGGCTCAGTGATCCTCATGGATCCCTTCCAACCCAGGATGTTCTGTGATTCTGCTCACCTGGGCATTTGGGAGCAAAATATGACAAGGGTTAAATGCTTTTCCTCTGAGGAGTAACAGAGGATGGGAGGAACTGAAAAAACCAAGCCTGCTCCTCATGCAGCATTCCTGGAAACCTTTTTTTTTTCCATAGCTAAATGTTGGCCCAGCTTCTCTCACCAATCTCCAAAGAGCAAAAGTGTTCACCAGGCACAGACGTTGTATTAACCCTTTTTCTCCTCTGATTCAGAATATAAACCAACACAGAACTATGCAAGCAGTAAACTGGAAAAAATTTTGTTTCTCACAGGAATCTGGTAAGAAAAACTTCCTTCTATTTTACTTCTTTCAAGCCTGCCCAGAACTGCAGATGTGTTTAAAAAAAAAAACAAAAAAACCTCACCTCCAGAATGAATAAGAAAGATCACAAAAATGCTTCTGTCCTTTCAAAAGAGTTGGGGGGAAAAAAACACTGAGCAGTTTCAAATATTTACACTCTGGACCACTAACAATGGGGAAGACAAATTCCTGTCTTCGATGAAATCTCCCAGAAAAGAAAACAGGGGAAAACCAGATCTCAGGAGCTACAGAGTGAAGCCCAGTCAGTGACATTTGCTCAGTAAAGAACTTTCCCAGCATGGGTGGAAGTCTGTGTTCACAAAGCACTGAATGGGGCTGTGCTCGGGAGGGCTCCTTGGTTTGCCAGGAGCTGGGTTGGGGAGTTTTTCCCTTGGTATTTTTCCTATTCACTGGAATGCGATTTGGGATCGAGATCCTTTTTTTAATTTCAAGTTAAAATAACAAAATTTGTGTTTTGAAGGAAACACCATCAGCAATAGCCAGGCTGTGGGGAAAGCAGCCTGTGCTCCCTCTTACCTCCTTCCTGGAGCTGCAGGTGTCACTCCCGCTCACCTCCACCAGCAGGCTCTTGTGCCGCAGGATCAGGATCTCCTTGGCCTGCTCTGTGGGCTCGCTGTCCCCGGGCAGGGTGTGCCTGTTGTACGCCGGGCCCTGCAGGGGACACACGGAGCCTGCTGGACACGGGACCATCGCTGCCCTCCCTCCAGGATCCCCTCCCCTGCAGCCATCCCGCCCCGCTATGGGCATGCACTGGTTCAGGAGAGGTGGGGATGGAAAGCGCCACAGAAGGGAGATGGGACTCCAAACTCTGCTCTGTTTATGTGAAGTCACCCAAGAATCACCGAATGGCAAGACTGAGTTACACCTGGCAGTCTAGGTGACAGAACGAGGGCAGTGATTCTGCTCAAGGTGCCTTCACAGCTTAAGCTCCAATGTTTTGTATTAACCCCACCTTCCTGTATAAATCCTCCTTCAAAAGCCACCCCCCAGCCAAGTTTAAATCTCCCGCTAACACCAGTGGGAGCTGGGATAATGCTGTCTCTATGAGGGGTTAGGCTGGATTAATGCAGGACTAAGCACAAACTGGAGCTGTGCCTTCATCTTCATCCCTTCACCATGTCCATAGGTTTCTTCCCAGCCTTATCCCACTGCTTCCCTCAGCTCAGCAAAGGGACAGGAGGGGAGGCTGATCCCTCTGTGCTGAGCTGCCCACACCAGCCCCACCCCTAAGGACTCCGTATTTTGTGTGTAATCCATGAAACAAAGGTTTAGGTGGATTTTAAGGCTAAGTCTCTCTACAAACAGCAATTCCAATGCCCAGCCCCAGGTGCTGTGTGAAACCCTAGACATGATCAATGATTCTGTAAACAGCAAGTGGGGTTTATGCCCTTTAACCACTGGTATCAGCTCCATGGCAAAACTGCTGGGTGGATTTAAAAGCTCTGCAGATTAATTCCCACTCACAGCTCTCTTCCATGGGGAAAAATGTACCATGAGGATAACCCCATCCCTGCTCTGCCCTAGGAGCTGCTGCTGGATCTGCTAACCCAGTGCCTGAAGTTCCACGTGCTCCTCCTTTCTCCTTTTCACTGCCGGGTACCGATGCCGAAAATATTCCATGAAATTATAGGCTGACTGGGTGAACCTTTCAAAAGCTGTCAGGCAGCAAACAGAAATGTGCCACTGACTTGGAAACTGGATCTGGCTCCACACAGCCAACTATTCTCTCCTCACAAAGAGACATCCTGGGTAATTATGGAAATATTCATAACATCTGCTCAGGCTGTTTGGATAACCGAGGAAATTCATGTTATTGGACACTTAAAATATGGATGGAGGGAAAAGTTATACCGTCCTCCTGATCCGGTACAGGTTCCTCGCCAAGATTTCCTGCATGTTGTCCAGGACATCAGGATTTGGAGTGTCCTCCAATTTTTGGTCTGTTATGACAGTCCTGTCGCTGCTGCTGCAAAGGAAAGCAGAACACCATATTGCACAAGAAGTGCATCCCCAAATCTCAGTGCCCCCTTGGGATCCCACCCCAGCCAACATGGCCAACAGCTCATCCTTGCAGATGGAGCTCACGGCAAAGCAGGAATTTGGCATTTGCATCAGAGCCGGGCTGTCCATATGCTCCCTGGTGGATTAAAGAGCCATGGGGAGCTATGGCAGAGCAGAACCATCTGTGAGGTCTGAAGTGGCCATTCAGAACATTTAACAGTGCAAACCCATCCAAAATTGGGCAGGAGCCTCTTCCTCAGAGCACCATTTCCCCGTAACTCGTGGGGATACAGGTGGCCCTCCATGTGCCACCATCAGTGCTGGGTGATGCTCACCCATCCCATCATTTTTAGCCCCCTGGGTTTGAGCTGGTGTTTGCTCACAGGAAGGAGGGGTGGGCTAGGCCATGGCCCAGCTGCCCAGCCTGGGCCAGCTCGATGGCGTGTTTGCGCTCCAGCTTCTCGTAGAGCAGCACGATGCTGGACTTGGGCTGGTCGTACTCCCTGAGCAGGATCTTCTGCAGGTATTTGCTGTTGAAATATTCCAGTCTGTTGGAGAACAAAATGAGATGGGTTTAGCCTCTCCCCTGACTCCCCAGCACCAACAGACCTGAGAAAGGCAGGAGGGTCATAGCCCTCGAGTGCCCCATATTCCATTAAATTCCATTATATCCCATTAACTCCTCCTCAGAAATCGATGGTCCAAGAGGTCAGTCCCTAATTATTTCTGCATTCCAGTACATGAGTGTTACATATTAAAACTTCACTAAATACAATAAAAACTCTTCAAAAGTGCCATATATATAATGAACTCTTCTAAAAGTGCTACAAGCACACGCAGCAGCGACAGATTTCAACACTTCCAGATTCCCTCTTGCGCCGTTTCCTCTTCTTTTCTGCTCAAAACGTTGAATAATTTAGGTTGGAAAAGACCTCTAAGATCATCAATCTCTCTAAGACCTGCTCACAAGGAGCCAGGATGCTCCTCAGCAGCAGTGTCTCCCATACCCTCTAGTGGCACTTGCAAGCATGGGCATTCCTAAAAAATCTCTACCAGCTGCATCTGTGTTTGGACCACCAAGGAATTAAACGTGGTAGGATAGTCTTTTTAGTATATTTTATGGCATTGTTAAATTTTTTTTGAAGTTCTGATGCATTTTTTTAAATTTTAAAATGTGCTAACTCCCAGAATTTAATGAAAATTGAACACTTTGCTACAGAAAGCTGTAGAGATCCTCTGTAATTTCAGTCCACAACAAGCAGTGCTGCAAACTCAGCTCTTTAATGTTAACTGTGCACAGCCTAGGACAGGCTGCATATCATGGCACTTCCAGCAGATTTTTTTGGGAAAGAAGGGACAAACAAAACAGGAGATGAGAAAGGATCTTTTTAGGGTGATGCACAAGAGGTGTCTGCAATCCAGCAAGTGCCCTGAAAACCTGGTGTCCCCTTGGACAAGGAGAAGCTGCCCCTCTGTCACCTCCCTCATGCCACAAGGATGAACAAGGCCCAGCTGCCCACAGCAGAAACTTTGGGAATAGAAACCAAGCTCCTTTTTTTTTCCTACACATGTACACGGCTGTATTTCGGCAAATCCTTACTTGTCTTTCCAGTAATACTGTCCCCAGTGTCCAGATATATCTTCAATGCCAGCCAGCAAATGATCCAAGAACTAAAGAGGAGAGAGGATTTCGCTCTACGCCGGTTGCATACGTGATGAACCCAGCCAGCAAAGAGCAAAAGCCACACACGCAACAGGGGATGCCTCCAGCTCAGGATATGGGCTGGGAAACAAGCAGAGAAGGCACTGGGATAATTCTCCATCCACTCATCCACTGGTGCTGGTGTACGATGAGTGGTTTGCTTTCAGGTGTGGGCAAGCAGAGAATAAAAGCTGAGGGCTATGAATCTGCTCTCTGTGATAGGTACAGGAGGGCTGATGGTTCCCATGTTCTGGGCTTTGACCAGCAGGAAAGGCTCACTTTGGGGTTTTTGAGGGCAATTTGTCTCAGGAAATCAGTATCTTCAGGATATAAATGTAGGTAATGCAAAAATGTTAATCTTGAATAATAAATACTGCCTTCCCCCAGACACTTCCCACTAAATAAAATCATCATATCATGCTTTATATAAATACATTATTATTGGTTTAAAATTACATTAAAAATCTCAGCCTGGTTGGGTTTTCCACCTCAAAGTTAAATCCCTGTAATTTCCCAAACTGCCTTCCCTCCTAATGGCATCTCTAAACTGGGAGAAGGCTCTGCTCTGCTGCCCCCTCCACACTCAGGCACTGATGACCCTGGAACTTTCTACAGCTCTAAATTTTTCTAAAACTATTTTTTTGAGGAGGCAGAGACAGAAAAGTTTCAGAGCAGCTGGCTCAGCCCTGCAGCCTGGTGTGGGTTTAGTGCCCTCACATGGCTGTTGGCAGCCGTGAGTTCCACAAACACCACACTGGAGGGAAGCACTGAAGTGTCCCTTCCCAGGAGTGTCCCAGGCAGGTTGGACAGGGCTTGGAGCAACTTGGGATAAGGGAAGGAGTCCCTGCCCATGGCAGGGGGTGGAATGAGATGAGTTTTAAGGTCCTTTTTAACCCAAACTACTCTGATTCTCTGGAATTACGCTCGCACACTATGATCATCACTCCTACAAGCCAGAATACCCCAGCTATCCAGATGGCAAAATAAATTTGAGGAAGAAAGCTGCTTCTGGCTTCTGCATCCCTGATTTCCAACTATCTGCATTTCTACCTTCTCAACTTAATTGCTGCATGGTCATTTTCAGCTCACACTTCCTAATAAAAACATTTCTGAGATGATTTACCATTCACACCCTAACAAAAGAACAAAATCTTCTCTGTTCACGACTGGAAAAGCCTCCTCAGCCTCCTGAGCTGTTGTGTTAACCTCAGACAAAGCCCTGCAGTCCAACCCCATTGTGAGGATGCCAAACAGGTTTTACAAATGTCCTCAGCCCCAATGGCTTTATTGCTAAAGAAACAATGACAATAATATTCCTGAAGGAGCCATACCCACAGAAACATGGCTGGGATTGAACAATTAGATTCAGAAATATATTAATTTTCCATTGGATGCAAATGCAAAGGCTCAGCTGAGTGGGAGAGCAGCTGATCTCATGGAGCTGAGCCTCTCCCTGAAGTCCTCTATGACTACAAATACCAACATTTGGGTGGCGAGAACAAGGGAAATGAAATCCCACCTCTGAGTTATGATGTGGAATCACGGAATGGTTTGAGTTGGATGGAACATTACATCTCATCTCATTCCATCCCCTGCCATGGGCAGGGACACCTTCCACTATCCCAGGTGGCTCCAATCCCCATCCAACCTGGCCTTGAATAATTCCAGGGATGGTGCACTTCAGGGGTTCTCTCCAATACAGCACAACCTTACCTTCCCTTTCCTCATTTTTTTGGAAAAATATCCAAACCAATGATGGTGATGGGACTGCAGAACACATGGAAGTTCCTAATTCTGAAAGCAATCAAGCCTCATTTTCTTTCTTTCTTTCTCTCGTTCCAAAGACTAGAGAAATTAGAGTCAGGTCAGAGCTTAAAGTTTTGGGCAATAAATCATCTTTTTCTCTCATGTTTGTGCTCTATCTTATGTTACATCAGCCTGGCTGGTGGCTGCTCTTCCAATGCAAAAATAACCCACAGTTAGGAAGCTGAACAGTACTTCCAACATGGAAAGGGGCTGACCTGCAGAGGATTTGGGCAAAACTGCAGATCTGCAGGGTCCCTGGGGACACACACACTGCAGGAGATATCAGAAAGCCTTGGCCATGTGTTGATGGACGCTCCACTTACCCGAATGTGGATCTGCTCTCCCACGGTGGGAGCACTCTCCCTTTTCCTCTTGACAGCCAGCAGGTCAACGAGGGGACGGATGGTCATTCCCTGCAGAGTAACCACCGACACAAAGATCAGCCTTTCCTCATACCCCATTTTCCTGAACTGGAACAAAAGCCAGCGGCATGGGGCCCAGGCACAGCGACCTTGTTCTGCTGTTCAAGCAGCCTCCCTCACCTGCCCTGCTTTCCTGGCAGGATAAAACCTGCAAAGCTTCAACAGGACTAGAAATTGTTCTTCCAGGTGTAGCCCAAACACTTTGTTTGCTCCTGGTAAGAACCTGTCAATGGGAACTCACGGAGAGGCTTCAGGACGGGGGGAAGAAACCTCCTCTCGTCTCCTACGGCCTCTCCGAGACCACGAAAAGCCAAGCAATAATTCCAAGGTCAAGCCTGTGGTTTGCTGTTGCTCGTGGCCTCCCAGATGGAAAGGGGCTTGAAACGATCCAAGTTCAAATGCCTGAAATGAGGATAATCCTTGAGATTTCTCAGCACGGAGCCTCTGCCAGCAATTGTCTGCCCACTCCTTAAGCACTGCGTGTCACACGCCATTACTCCAGCGATCTTTGATGGCCAGCCAGTGGCTGAGTTTCCTAATCAAAGCATCCACCTGGTGGGAAGGGTCAAGGAAAAGTTTTAATATCCTTTAAGCCTTGTGAGAGAACTAAAATGCTGCCGAGGTGCATTTCTTAGCCTGGCTTCTGTATGAAATGACTTTTCTAGGACATGTTTACAGCAAAAATGATGGAGTAGTTGATGTTTATGACTTCTAAATGTCACAAATGCTGGCACGGAGGAGAGTTGAACACATTTTTAATTGCAGAAACAATTAATGTGTCATTTTAATAGCTAATAGCAATAAAAATGCGTCGCTATTCAGAGTCAATAGCACAGAACTCACAAATTCCAGAATAACAGATATTACAAAAATTAAGTAGAGACTGTGCAATTTGGCCT
Source organism: Irena cyanogastra (assembly GCA_013397155.1). Lineage (NCBI taxonomy): Eukaryota > Metazoa > Chordata > Aves > Passeriformes > Irenidae > Irena > Irena cyanogastra. The sequence continues at coordinate 262,989 of VWZV01015496.1, forward strand.
CTTGCCTTCATGGATAATCAGCCACAGTTGTTTCCGTTTTAAAGCAGCATTTGGGACTGTTATGGGAGTCCCATGTGTCATCCAGGCCACACATCATTTCCCAGCACACCTGCAGGTCCCCTGTGCTGCTCCTCCACCCACCAGGGATAACTCATCCCAGGGAGTGTCTGACGGCTCCGTCACAGCTCACACAACGTTTTCCACCTCCAGAAACCCAGTGGGACAGGGCAGGCATCAAACAACCTCCCCCTTTCACAATTACTACATTGGCTCAGAACTTCATGGCAGAGGTCAGGGCCCAGTAAGTTGAGAGAGTGAACATCCAGCAGTATTTGATTTTAAAACCACACCAAGAGGCAGAACAATGAGGGGGGTTTGTGACATTCCAGACAAGCCCAGAGAGCTCCCTGGAGAACTTCCTGGTCTGCGTGGCACATAGCCAGCCTGCTTGGAAGCACTGAGGACTTGACAATGGCTTGGTCGACCTCCTCAAAATGATTAACCAGGCTTGTTGTGGGAAGAGCCTTATGCAGCTGGGTTAGGAAGGCCAAAAGAGAGGAGTTTCCTGGCTTGTGGAATGCTCTGATAGAGCCACCGGTGGCCAAGCCCAGCTGCTCACAGGGTGGTCATTCCTCTGTGGCATGAGGGTTTCCAGCCAGCAGGGGCAGGATTTCCAAGGGAATCATAGGATGTGCAGGGTTTGAGCTCTGACAAGATGCTTTGCTGGCCCAAACCAGCCTAAAAGGGCCCAAATCACCTCTGCCTTGGTTTCTGTCCCATTTTAACACAGACATTCCCCAATAAGTCTATATGGAGATCACTGTGAATATAGAGAAAACATTTTGCATAAAACAAGAACAAAAATGTCCACTATGCACAAAAGTTGTTTCACAGCCAATATTTCCCTTGCCCTTTCCACACACAGTGACCACAAAAGACGCTGGGATGGTAAAAATATTTCCTCCCCAATAATGCATCCATCGATGTGTCTGGCAGCAGCACCACAAACTGGATTTACAAACCCAGGTTTTTGAAGGTTCTGTTACATTTACCCACCTTTTTCTGTGCTGGGCTCCTCAGGTTTTAAGCAATTTTCCTGTTTTTTTCCTGCCCCTGTTCTCGTGGTGGCCCCGGCACTGCAGGTCCCTCTGCAGACACAATGCCCCCGTGAATGGCTGCAGGTCAGGGGGTCTCCCTGGCGACACGGGGACCCTGCTTAACTCTCACCCTTTTGCACGGGGATGACATCACCAGCCGAGCTTTGAGGTTACACAAAAGCCCTTTTCCCGGCCCCGGCAAGGATTTTTTCCCGAAGCCTGGAGCTGCTGCCTTAGAACGACCTTTGTGCGCGGCTCAAGAGCGGCTCTGCGTGAGCGGACGTGCCTGGGGACCAGGCCTTTTCAATTTCTCACCCACATTTGCATCTTAAAACTTGTCAAGCTCCACCTAAGCACATCCCCCCCGCCGGCCTGGCCCCTGCTCTCTCCTTTCAGGCTGAGGCTGTGCCCAGTCCCACTGCCCTGTGGCTCCCAGCTCCGATCCCACCGGCACAACACACTCCGATCCCTCCTCCACCACTTTTCCAGCTCAGGGGGAGGATTTAGGTGGACGTGGGGAAGCAAAATCAACCCCAACCCTGCACACTGTCCCAGTGCTCGACATCCACCTGAGGGGTTCAGTCAGGAAAAGCAGAAGGAATCTGCTCTGAGGGTGATGCTCAGCCACGGGCCCACTCAGGAGCTGCCACCACGAGCCACCATCTCCCAAAGGCCCAGAAACTCCTCTGCCCTGGTCAGCAGCTCCACACGGACCTCATGTCCTTGACCAGGAGCTCACAGGGAGTTCTTCTACATGAGACCTTGCCCAAACCTCCACATCCCACTCACTTCAGTCCTGTGCAGACCCACTCTTTACTTTTTGGGATAAAAAGCAGGTGGACATCGGCCTTGCTCGCTCCAGCACCAGACAACCCCAATTTTTCCACCACATCCTCCTTCCAATGTGGCTGTGTTTGCCAGATGAACTAAAAGCTGTAGTTTAGAGGAGCCCTTAGAGACTTGCTGCTGGTCAGAGAAGAGCAGGGAGACGTCCAAGACCCTCAATCCCACAGAAAACCGCAGGAATGGTTTTACCACTAGATGTCACAGCAATGCTGAGAGCTGCTGCTCCTCCCGGGCCCTGGAGCACCACAATTCCTCAAAACTCGGCGTTGGAGCAGCAGGACTTACAGCCCCAGCATGAGGGACAGGAACCTTCGCCACCAGACTTCTGGAGGGGACCTAACCCCGAACGTGTGCCCAGTGCTGGTTTTACCTGCACGAACACGGTGAAGAGGATGACAACAGTTGTTGCTGCAATGAAGAGCTTTTTCCTGTGGAAGTCAGGCAGCAGAAAAACCAAGGAGAAGCAAATGGCCCCTCGGAGCCCCCCATAGGCGATGATGAACTGGTCCTTACTGGTGATGGTGTTCACGTGAAATCTGTTCACAAAGAAAGTCAGCACGAGAACCCCTGAAAAGCAGGAAGGTAGATTGAGGCACATCAGTCAAATAGAACAATTAGAGAAAACTCATGATCTTACACTTTCCAGTAAAATGTCACAGAATTGGTAAACACCAACTACAAGGAACTAGCCAAGGCACAAGGGGGTGTATTCCCAATATGCCACTGGAGAACTTTTCTTCCAGTCTGATCCAACAGGCTGAAATTTGCTTTGTCCAGATAAAACTTAATCCCCAACATATTTCTAATTTTAGGGATTACAAATATTGACTGGCTACAGTCCTGAAATATTAATTGATTTATTCTAATTGGTGATAACAAATGACTGAATTGCTGAAGTTACAAATGCTTTTGAGGCAAATCATCAGCAGCAACTTAACCACAAACTGCCCTCCTATTTGCCAAAGTTTCCAAGCAGTAGCTTGGATAAGTAGCTATATTCCACCTGTGTTAATGTTATTTCTTTCCCTCAGATTTATACTGTACAAATTGAAGGCCATGTGAGGTGACACAGCAATTGCTGTGATTTACAGCCATTTGCAAATGCACAAACAGATGCAGAAAGGTACAAAAAGTCAGGCCTTAAATCAGCAGGCCGTGATTTTAATAGCAATGGATGTGATGAAGATCCCATTTCCCAAAGATTAACAGCCATTCTGAGAACTGATGGCACTGCCTGTCACTGACTTTAGTCAGGAATTAGCTGGAGCCACAGCACTGTTGCTTTCTAGAGGGTGTTTGCAAAAGAAATAAAAACAGTGCATTTATTATGTACATATCAAACATCTTCCCACACACCTCCAGCTAAAAATAGCTGAACTTTTACTGTACATTGGAGGAGTGTGAAGAAAACAAAAAGCTGGGGATGTTTGGGAATAGGGAACTCAGTTAACTGAACTTTGTGGCACCTTCCCCATCTCTGGAGCTCTGCAGAACTGGCGCCCAGACCAGCAGACAGAAAGCACTTGGGTGTCAAGGTTTGCAACTTAAAAAATAAATAAAACAAAGCCTCCCTCAGATCACATCCACCCCTACTCTACAGCTCAGGCAGTGCCGATGATTTAAAGGAACAAAATTTACTTGAGTTGATATCCTGGCCTTTGTCTTAATTTAATCCTTCCTCATAAATTATTATTAGCATTCCCTAAACTAATTCAAAGCCAGTTTGCTCCAAGAGATGACATACAATTAATCATTCTGAGCAGAATGTATTTTCTCCTGCAGATACCTTGGGAAAGAGCAGGAGGAAATCTCCCCAGGGCTCGGATATCAGCAGAGCCCCAGTGCTGCCATGCAAGGGCTCTATCTTCCTTTTTAGATGATCTTCCTCATACTAAAGGAATTCCCCAGATTTCAGCAGAATCATTTCTCAAACATTTAAAGCACTGAGAGTGTTTTATGAATGACTGGGGTACAGTTTACACACCAGTCCCAGCACTGCCCACCCAAAAATCCCCAATTCCTGCAAGGAAATGTGGGGGCACCTCCCTTTTCTGGATCAGTGCCTCAAGCACCTCCAGAATCCCAGAAACCTGGACTTGTTAAGATTGAAAAAACCCTCCAAAATCATCAAGTCCAACTATTCCTCCAGCGCTGATAAGGCCACCACTAACCCACGTCCCCAAGTGCCACACCCACACGTTTTTTGAACACTTCCAGGGCTGTTGTCTCCACCACTACCCTGGGCAGCCCATTCCAATGTTGGCCAACCCTTTCCATGAAAAAATCTCCCCTACTATCCAATTATTAACTAAATATTAATTAACCCAGAGCTGCTGGATGGCTCAGAGCAGGCCAAGGTCTAATCTCAACCACCATCTCCAAGGCAGGAGTTTCCCAGTCTGGCTTGGTGCAGCTTCTGCCCATTCTCACCCTCCCAGCTCCCCAGGAAGGTGCTGCAGGACAGGAACGCCCTGTTCAGGACCACTCTGACAATTTCCAGCCCTGCTTTGTGTGTTCTTATTTAATTCCAGGGAGATTTTGACTGGAAAAGGGTGGCTGCAGCCTGAGCCCTTCCCTAATAATGTGCTGCATAATTTAAGCTGCTCTCAGAAGGGCTGTGCTTAGGGAGGATTTTTGGGGTGCTTTTGTAGCATTGTTATGTTCTTATATCTTGCAATGAAGAATTTCTGAACTGAAAAAAAATCAAACTCACTGAGAACTCCTTTTATCTGTGCAAATAATTTAAGAGAAACCACTTAATGGAAATAAAACACTTGAACGTACAAAAAACTGACTAATGAGCACATCTCCAAGTATGGTGCATAGTTATTAAAACAAACTTTGGCATGTCCTAACAGCTAATAAACCCCATTCTGCTCCGCCTTGCTAATCATGGCCTAACCTATTTAAACAATTTCTTGAGGTGTCTGTCAAATCTGAGTTCACTGCTTGACTCACTGGTTTGTAAACATAAATCCTATTGAACGTTTTTAAGCTCTCGAATTCTTTGCCAAAAAATGTATGCTGTTATTTTCACAAATACTGTTAAGATATAAAAATAAAAAAAATATAAACTGAGGCAGTCTGCACTCATTAGGTGCCAAACACTGCAAGAGGAATGGAGGTCCAGCTTCTCCTGACACAGAACCAGCACAAGATGCAACTGAGGTGACTGGAAACACAGCACATCTATTTTTTCTGGTCATTTTCAATGCATGCAAATGGGATCCCAGGGAATTCTGGAACCAGGACTTGGGTTTGCAGTGTGATTGTGGCTAAAGAAACTGCAGAGATCAGCTATCAGGAGAGTATTTGCCTGCCTTGCTCCTCATTATCACCAAGCCTTGGTCTCTTTATTGCTGTGAGGTTGGTCACACACCCTGATGGGTTTTCCAGGGATGCTGCAGACTCTCCATCCATGGAGATAACAAAAAGCCAGCTGGACACAGTCTTGCCTAAGCCCAACCCTGCTCGAGCAGAGGGCTGGAGCAGATGATCTCCACAGGCCCCTGCCAACCTCAGCAATTCCCCAATTCTGCCACTCTCAACCCTGACCTGAAATTCTTGAGCAGGAGCATCCTCACAGTTTAGGTCCCGAATCTTGTCTACCCAGGACAGCTACTGGAATGTTCCTCCAGCTTCCCAGCGAAGGATGCTGCTGTACACGAGCTTGTTATGAATTAAATCCCTTAAATTCAGAATATGGGGCCAGAAGATTTTCATGGATCTCTCACCCCAAGGGATGTACCTACAAATTCCTCCTGTTGGGAGAACACCAAGGGACTAAAAAACACTGGAATGGAAGAGGAGATCGTGGCAATGACAGAGGGCAAAGGAAGATCATGGCAAAAAAGGGACATTGATAAAACAGACCTCATGAGAGGTCTATCCAGCACCAGTGAGTGCACAGAGCAGGAAACTACAGCAAAATGCAACATCTGGAGCTGAGTGAGGTGGAGGAGCAGGAAGCATTGGCTGGGATGTCCCAGACCAGTCCCAGCATTCCCATCTGGAACAATCACATTGCAGAGCGAGCAGGAAAGGATGATGGAGGAGCAGAGCACCCTCTCACCCAATGGAACCTCACTCCTCACTCCCATAAACAACAACACACATGAAAAACCAAGATCTACAACTTCCCCTACCAAGTGCCCTCCAAACGAGGCAGAAGATAACCGTGAAGCAAATGTAGGGCCAGTTCCACTCGTGGTTTTCCCCGATGGTGGAAACCCCGAGGAAGATGAAGATGAGGGTGTCGCTCACACTGCTCCACATCTTCATGAAGTACTTGACTGTGGTGTGGGACTTGAGGGAGATGTTGGCCTCCACGTAACGCTTCATGCCCATGGCACAGGAAATGATGCTGAGGCAGTGGAAAGTAAACAACAGGAAAGAAACAATACGTTTTTCTACTTTAACACAGAAAATCAACATGTCAGTTATGAAAAAAGTGAGTTTCATCAAGTCTTGGATGTTTGCAGATACTCCACTGAGGGCTGATTCACTTCCTACCTCAGACCAACAGTATCAGGACCACTAGGACAATAAAATACTTTATAGGTTGCCCAAACTGTCCAAATCTGGATTTTAACAGATGAACAATTCATCACCTGTTGCATTTTACCAGAGCACAAAGCAACACCTCCAACTAACACCCAACTCTTCCAATCCCCACACATCGTTTCCAGTTCTTTAACTTTGCCAAAGTCTGACCTTGCAATTGCCTGGCAATTTTTCATGGATAATTGGTTCTTCAAGTTCCAGGGAACATGGCATTAGCCTAATTCATCAGCTTTTCAAATCAATATATTTTCAGACCAGCAATCCTAGGAGGTCAAAAATCAATACATTTTCAGGCCAGCAATCCTAGGAGGTCAAAACAATTGAGCACTCAAAGTGCTGAAGCTCTATTTTTTATATTATGATCTGGACTCAAACATTTTTGCTCTAAATATTGCAGCAGGAGTAGAAAAAGGACTTTAAATTTCCAAGATCTGACTTCCATTACCATTTGGTAAGGGCATCCATATTTTTATTGCACTGAAAACTGATTCCACAGGGAACATAACGATGTTGGATCACAGAAAAGCCAACAGAGTATCAGATCCTTGGCTTGTCCCTGGCTCTGGGTGTGACCTGGTCACACCTGCTGTGACCAGGACAGGTAAATGACCCAAACAAAGGTGTTGAGAGAGGGGGTGGCTCACCCAGAACTATCAACTAAGAGCTGCTCAGAGAACTGCCAGGCAACTGCTGCTTTGCACTGAAAATACCTTGTTTAACCCCAGAATTTCGCTAACATTTCAGATTATTTTGAAGACACAAACATTTGGGTCTGATTGAATTTGAAACTGGGCTTTAGGGAGAGGATTTGTGGAAAAAAGCAAAGGATAGGAAAGATCAGAATTGGGAAAGTCACAGCGCTTTGCTGAGGAATGGGATCCTCTGTTATCCAGCAGCAGGAGACCAAAATTCAAGTCCCTTTTTCACCAAATGTTTGAATTCACATCTTTCATCTCCTAAGAAAATGTATCAGAATATTTTTATGTACTGGTACAGGTCAGGTTTGATTTATCCTTTTTAGGTCTGACCTGCTTTGCCAGACAGAGCCACAGGGACTGAACCACAGACTGAAAAAAAAAAATTCTTCAGTTTCTGTGTCTGCCTTAATAAATAGTGGGGAATATAGTTACAGTTAAAAACTAGGAAATCCAAGTATTTATAGGCAAGTAACTTTCAGAGCTGTGGTTTGGGGGAATGCTTGTTGGAGAACAGACATGGTATCACAGCAGGGTCACAGAAAGAGAATAAACTTGTCCTGGCTAAAGATGGACATTGCCACCAAGGCAAGGGGCAGGAAAAAAAGAATAAGAAAGGAAAAGAAATCAAACTAAAACCCATTTGCAGAACAGTTTCACAGACTGAGCTGTATTCAGATTTGTTTTATATTTTTTTGAGTATGTAGAATTGATTTTTTTGGCAATCAAATTATTTTTCAAAGAAACAAACTGCCAAAAGCTGCTTCTTATAATACAGTATTCCCTGGCCACAACAGAATGAATTGTTTGGACTCCAGATCTATAAGACAGGCATTTATAATTTGGCAATTAGAAGGGCACAGTGCAGGAATCAGCTGCCTTTGCCATTGTTTTGCTTTAGAAAAAAATGCATTATTCAAAAGAACAGCAAATGGGTTCCATAATGGGTACAGCAGATTGTGATTGATAGAAGGAGGCACCATTAGGATTGAATGTTTTCTGCTCCACGATGATTATGCAGCATATTTATTTCACTGTTCTGCCTTGCACTCCTATAAATAGGGTTTTCCTACCTATTCCCAGAGCTGGAATTGTTTTCAGTAACACTCAAATATTGCTCCTATTAACCAGCTGAGGAAACAAAATCTGCAAGACGCAGGAATGGTTTATATCCAAAGCAACATCATTAGTTTTAAAATAGATCTCCCAGATACTTCTGTGCTGACCTGGGAGCCCACTTCATTTTTTTATTTTCTTTTTATCTTCATTCTCATCAGCTGCACAGTTGTTTACACTGCAGCCAGTGATGCAGGGTAGGTGCATTTTGGTGTTTTTGTGGGAATATTAAATGGCTGTGATCCTCAGCACAGCTGACTCAGTTTGGGTAGGAGAACCACACTCAATAGATACCAGCCCACAGAATACAGGAGGGCTGGATCCCTCTGGTTTTCCTTTCTCTCTGCTTTCCAAGGTGAGATTTAGTGAACATTGGGGTCTTTCTGGCTGTTTTTGTCTCAGCATCTGCTCTGACAGTGAGATGTCTGAGAGGTAAGCACAAAGCTTAATTAGTGTCTTAAATCTGAAGGCTCTGGCCCAAAATTATTTATTTTATTGAAAGATCTACCGAGTTAAAAGAAAATGAAATTAACTGAATGATCTCTGACAGCTTTGGCTGAAATTGGCCAGCAGATTCCCAGTGTTACTGGAGACAGAGGTGTTGGTTGACACCTGAGGCCAGACATGAGCTGTGTCTGGAGCTGAGTCAGAATCTCCAAAGCAGAGGTTTCCATTAGAACCCTCTGCTCCCAAAAAACAGGAATATTTCAGGCTTCAGTTCCCGTCCCATCACTCACTGCTCTGTCACGCCAAGAGCTGCCAGGCAGGACATGCAGATGGGGAAGGGGATGAGAACAGACGTGCTGCAAACCAAGATCAAACCTTTCCAAGGAGCTGACTAAATCCTCCTTGCAACTCTTCCCATGTTAGTTTTGACTGGGCCATGTGGAAAATAACAAAATAAGCTAAGAAACTTCCTTTGGCTCTGCCAAACCTACCAGACATCTCACTGCTGGAACATCCAGCCTTTCCGAACAAAAACCATGGAGCTCAAACAAACATTTCTCAATAACCTACACAAATCCACCATCAGCCATCAATGTGCAATTTGAGAAACAGAGTGACGCTTGGAGAGGGCCCCGCTTCTCGTCATACACAGATTTCCAAATTTTAAAATGTTTTTGGGTACTTTTCAGTGAATACAGGCAGGAAGTTTTCCTGGAGAGAGGCGCTGCCAGGCCTCACTTACGCCACGATCCCGGAGAGGTGGAACATCTCTGCAGTGAGGTAGGACAGGTAGCTGTACAGGAACACAAAGAGGGGCTCGATGACGCGGATGTCCTTGGTGAAGCGCGTAGTGAAGGCGGCGGTGAACCCAAAACTCAGCCCCACTAAAACTCCTCCCAGCCCAACCACGAAGAATTTTCCAACTCCAGCAAAAATATCCACGCTTTTGATGGTCGGCATCTCACAGAAAGAGCGAAAGAGCTTGTAGAGCACCTTGGGGGAAAGGAAAGAGGGAAGCAGCTGTTAACTGGATGTTCACCAGATGTGGTCATGACACCAAATACACTGCTGGGATTTCTGCCAGTGCAGTATCACCTCCTGTCCGTCCCCAGGTGCCACATCCACGAGACTGCTGTGGCTCTCACAGCATTTCTGTCCCCAGACACAGAGTCAAAGAGAAACCTGAAAACTTCTAAGTTCACCTGAATGCTACCCAGGACCCCAGGCCAGAGAATTGGACCAGGAGTCTTGTGCTACAAAGGGGTTGTTGATGACTTTTTCCTCAACAAATCACAGAATCACTGAAGCCCTACAAAATAATCAAGTCCAATGAATAACCCAGCATTGCCATGTTCATCACTAAACCATGTCCCCAGGTGCCACATCCACATGGTTTTTTAACACTTGAAGGTGTGGTGACTCCACCACTTCCCTGGGCATCCTGTGCCAATGCTTGGCTGCCTATTCCATGAAGAAATTTTCCCCGATAGCCAATCCAAGCCTCTCCTGGTGACACCTGAGACCGTTTCCTCTCATCCTGCCACTTGTTCCCTGGGAGAAAAGACCAACTCCCACCTGGCTACGCCCTCATTTCAAGGAACTGTAGAGGGAAATAAAGTGTCCCCTGAGCCTCCTTTTCTGCAGGCTGAGATCTCCCACCCCATCACTCAGCACCATCCTCTGCAGGTTAAACACCCCAGCTGAGGCTGGTCCTTACCACAGTCACGGCATCGTTGAGGAGCGACTCCCCAAAAACCAGGATGTGCAGCTTCTCGTTGACGTGGATCTCCTCGAAGACAGCCAGCACAGCCACGGGGTCCACGGCGGCGATGAGGCTGCCAAACAGGAGGTTGTGCAGCAGGGACACGTCCTGCAGCCGGAAGGCTTTCACCTGGCAGATCCCGTAGAGGGAAAAGCCGATCCCAAACACGTTCCAGATGGTCCCCACCACGGCGTAGAGCAGGATGGTGCCGATGTTCTCGAAAAAGGGGCGGCTGGGCATGAAGTAGCCAGCATCCAGCACGATGGGGGGCAGCAGGTAGAGGAAGAAGATGTCACTGTCCATCACTGGTGGTGACCTATCGTTTAATCCATAGATGATTCCCCCCATGATGAGTCCCACAAATATCAACAAACAGCTTTCGGGAACGACGGAAGGCAGCTTGTTGTAGAGGTGGAACCCTGCAGGGCAAGGAAGGATAGAACTGGTGTTATCTCACCAGCCCAAACCCTCAGAAGGTCCCCCACACTGCCACTGTCAGCAGGTTACACCTCGGAGTAGCACAAATAAATTCACAAAGCGAGGGTGAAGTTGCTCAGAAATTGGTTAGGAAACCTAAAAGTTACTGAAAATACCAAACTTTCTCAAATTACTGTTGGCTCAGACCTCAGTTCATCATAGCATGAGGTTAAAGAGATATATTGAGGTAATAAACAAAAAGTAATAATCTGCATGAATAAAACAGTATTTGGAATTAATTATGTAATCTAGTCAGCAGCCCATCTTCAGCACTAACAGAAATAGCAACTTCTAATTTTAAACATGATACAGATTCTATACATTAAAAAAAAAAATCACAAAAACCCTTCCCATTAATTATAAACAGATCCACTTTTAATAGTATTTAATCATTAGCATTTAAAGCTAAAATATGTCCAACCAAGCCTGTCTTGTGCAATGCCCAACATCAGAACAACCACCACAAGTACAAGGTGAGTTATTAAAAGAAAAAGTAACTGAAACAAACCTAATTAGAATAAGAATTTTTAAAAGTCTCTGATCATTATTCTGTCTTCATGCATGTGACTACAATTAGGGTCTCATTATGTAACATGAAATTGGTCAGACAAAAAGACCCTTTCCATCTGAAAAATTCTGAGGAAATCCAATCTTAGAGACTTCTCCATTCTGCAAAAAAGAAATACAAGAAAAAGTGCTGTAAAGTAACTTTTAGAGCAGTAATTTAACAGAATTGAAGACAATTCCTGGAGAAAAATGTTTCTATATAATTTTCACTTTCCTGTGCCCAGTTTGTCAGAGGAAAATATAAAAAGCTCAGATACTTTGCATAACTTAAATCTTTCTTAGATGACCTTGCACAGACAAGAGATTTTATTTTAGGCCGTGTAACACCCTGGACGTGAATGGAATTATTCCTTGGCCAGACACAGGGCACTTTGAGAATAAGGAATCCTCATTTTAAGATGAAGACGTCCATGGACCACCTGCACAGAGCATGGCTGGCAAGGAAACCAATGTGAACACACACCTTGGTGTGTCCTGCAGTTAAATCAAATTCCTCCTCCTGGAAACCTGGTATTTTTCCTCCTAACAGCAACAGCACTCCCAGGCGTGAGTTTCTAGATGGAAAACCACCATTTCCAACCTAAACCACAACTTGTTTTCCACCTGTGCAGCGTCTCTGGCACACGGCGCGCAAATTCCGAGGGTTTGGCACGTTACCTCAGGCTCCACCACCTCCACAGGGATTCCCCATCCCTCCTCATCCTCTCAGGAGGCCTCACCTATTTTGGCCAAGGATGCCAGCATGATCCAGAGCGTGATTTCAAAGGGCACCTGGACGTGCTGATAATCCAGAGAGAAGAAGGCGTGCTCCGAGGAGTCGTTGCCCGGGGCCTCCTCGCCCGCCCAGCTGATGTTCTCCAGGACAGCATCCTCCTGCAGGGCTCCCACCCGGGGGGCTCGGAGGGTGCAGGAGAGCCAGGAGCCAGCCAGGACAGCTGCAGCTCTGTGTCCCTGGCTCTCCATGTCCCTGGAAGCTGCAGCTGCTCCCGGTGCGGGGGGTGAGCGGTCGGAAGCGCTGCTGGAGGCACCGGCTGGTGGGGGCGGCTGCAAAGGGAGGAGCAAATGCTGCACCTCAGGCTGGTTTCCCTCCCTGGTCCATCAGGTTCCAGCTGGGAGATCTCGCTGTAGAGTGGCACTTTTTGGTGCCATGTGCCCAAATAGGGGCTCCTCCTGTGGATGCTGCATTGAGGAAATGCCTCGTGTGCCCTCAGACCAATGGCACAACTCACATTTTCATCCCAACTCTTGATGTGTTTTGGCTCCCAGTCCCTCATAAACCTCTCTTAGAGGGAAAAAAATAACCTCCACTACTGTTAGAACAGACAGACTTGACAGAACAGGTTCCATAAAAAACCCCATGCCAAAACTGCTCCGTCACACAGGAGGTTTCCCTGGATTTCTGCAGTGCCCACACAAAGTATACAACACAAACATTATTGGAAATCAGTTTTCATTTGGTAAAAAAAAACAAATCACCCAGTTTTTTGGGCTAAATACAGAGCTGCAGGAATGGAGGGCACCTGTGTGGGACAAAATAAGGCTCTGCAATTGCTTAAAGCTTCCTATAAAAAAGATTAATAGGAAAAGTTCTCTTCATCTCTCTTGAAAACAGCATCAAAGACTGAGTTGCTCAGAATCATTGGAAAATGGAAGAATAAAGGTAGTTGCAACAGTGCCTAACAGATTTTAATAAGACAGTAGAGAAAAAAAACATACTGGGTCAAACTCCTCCATTGTGAAGCTTCCTTTAGGTCGATGATGTTTCGAGAGGCACAAATTTAGCCCAAAGAACACTGGTAATTAAAATCCGGGGCCCGGGGCTGTTGCCAGACAGATCGATGGCCTGTTTGTTCCCTTCAGCTGCCTAAGTGACACCGAAATGGAGTGCCAGTGACAGGCTGGTGACCCACTTCAGGGCTGTGGGGGCCCAGGACACAGACCCTGGGCCTCAGCACCACGTGAGCTCCCTGGTCCTCACCCTGTTTGTAAGGCAAGGGCAGGATACGCTTTGGAAGACAGGAGGGATGCAGGGACACCCTCGAGGATCCATTTCCTTCTGCTTAACCAAATTCACTTGAATTTTGTAGAACTAGTCAATACTTTGGGTTGGAAGGGACCTTAAAGCTCATCTCATTCTAACCCCCCCATCCTTGGGACACCTCCCATTGTCCCAGGTTGCTCCAAGCTCCATTCCTTGGACACTTCCAGGGCAGCCACAGCTTCTCTGGAAAACCTGAGCCAGGGCCACACCACCCTCACAGGGAGGAATTTCTTCCTAGTATCTAACAAGAAATCACTCATTACTCTGAGGAAGGGAGAACAGTACTCTTGACAGCAATTAAGAAGTAATTAAGGAATTATTTAGCCAGAGGAAGAGCAATGGAAGCAGCTCTGAGCCTGGGCTCACATCCCAAGCCATCATATTTTCCTCTTTCTGTTGAAATATTGGGTGTTAAAGTTAAGGGTTTGAGGACTTGTTCCATTTGGCAGCATGGAAAAGGAGTTCTGCCAATTTCCCATTCCCCTCCACCCCCAAATGATCCATTTTTTCTTTTGCTATTCTCACAAAAAAAAAAAAAGGCAAAAAAGTTAATGCTCACCTACAGTTTCCTTAAACCAAATTTGAAATGTTTCCATCTTGGAGGGGGAGAAAGCCTTGCAGTGGGGAGTTCAACAGCATCCTGGAAACTGGCTTTGTATGGAAAATCCATATTTTATTTAATAATAGAACCAGAAAAAACCAACAGAGCAGGGACAGAATTTGAGGAAGGTCAGCAGGGAGGATAATTTTAAAATATGCTTGATTTTTCAAAGAAAGCTACCTTATAAAGTCACTAAGGCTGGAAAAGACCCCTAAGACCACTGAGTTAATTAGATATTACCTACAAATAAGCCAAAAGCCAAAGACAAAATGTTTTTCCAAAGTTCTATGATAACAGAATTTGTGCTGCTCCTCTGGTAATGGCTATTGATATTATTGATGCACTTTTTCATGTGAGCACCATTTGATCTGATGTTTATGGACAGGCTTTCATTTTTTTCCCCCATGCAATGCTCTTCCCCACCTTTTTCAGTCTCCAGGCTGGATTTGGAGCCCCATGATTGTGCTGAAGGGCACCTTGTACCTGGTGGAATGAGGAAGATTGGGAGAAGAACAGAGTTATTGTGGAGTGTGAGATCAGTGACTAAAATTCAGGCTCCTGCAATAAAAACATGATATTTCTGCAAGTTTTTCCCCAGGGAACACCCACCTCCTGCCCACAGGCAGCCTCACAATGGATCATCCCTGAGGGAGCTCTTGGCTTTAAATCCTTCAGCACTCTTTGCTGACCTCTGGGACAGATATTTGGGAGCACCTAGGAGATGCTTTAGGGTTATCACCTCTTTTTTTTGTTGTTTTTATTGCCCTTTTTAGAACTCTTATTTTTTTTCTTTTTTTCAGCTTACCCTAAAAACCTCCAAGCCACTCATCCCACTTCCCCTTCTGGGAAGGATCCCACCCGCAGCTATTGGGGGCAGCAGGAACAGGGAACCCTGGAAATCCCCGAGCCACCACGCGGGGTCTGTCAGCACACCACAAGCCACGGGGGCACTGAGAAGTCACTTGGTGCTGCAGGGGGTGGGCAGCCTCGTGGGCACCCAGAGCTTTAACAGAACATCAGTGATCCCAGTCAAAAATCTGGGTTTAAGGAGAATTCAAACAAAATCACATCAAGCAGCTGGAATATTGAGAAGTTAAAAGAATACACCTCAGCAGAGGTGTGAGCACATTCTGCCTCCTTACTTGTGAGATCTGGGATATTTAATTCATGGATTTCACCTCAGGGTGGAGATCAGTTCCCATTTATTGGCTGTCCCCAGGACACCACAGCCCAGTCCCACACATTGTCAGGAGAAATCCACACTTTCCCTGAAGTTTTTTACCTGCTGGACTCAGCCTTTTGTTTCTCTTAGTGGAGTAAACATAAGCAGGTGGCTATTTCCAAGGATGTTCCTGTTACATAAAAATATTCAATAAAACTGTCCCCAAGCCATTTGCCTGTGATCAGTGACCTGCCCTTGCTGCTTGATGGCTGAGCTGGAGCAGAGCCTGGACAGCAAAGGGAAAGGGAGCTGTGCAAACACCAGCACCAATATCCACACACAGCATTTCACACTCTGACTTGTATAAATTTAACATGCACAGCATGAATGCTTTTGCTTTCTATTCCAGGAAAAAGGATTTTTATAATTCAACTACCAGAAAAGAGGAACAAAATTTGGTAGTTTAAGACTTCAAGGCAAGATTTTCAGGAAATTAGTTTGTAGTTCTGTTCCCTATTCCATTGCATTCATAAATCTCACTCATTTCAAACAAAGAACCAACACAGCTTAAAATAAAAAAAAAAATGACAGCAGGTCTGGGTGCTCTCTCACTGATCTTTGTTCACTTTTGTTACCTCTCAGATTAGTAATTAATTACTGAAATATCAACTTTGTATGGTTGAGCAACAGAGAAAGGGAATAAATGGTCCGTGGGTCTTAGAAATTTGGCAATGGAAAGCAGAAGTGTGTAATCACTACAGATGGGGAACGAGAACAAAAAACAGCAACACAGCAGATGAAGAAATTGTATGATTGCACAAAATTAGAAACTTTTTTGAGGAGGATCAATGATCCCTAAATAGCAAATCAGAGCCCAGGAAAGCAAAGCCTCTGTGTCCCAACACAGGAGTGAGAGGCAAGAAAACCCTTCCTGCACCAGCATGGGGGAAAAGGGAGAAAAGATAAAAAAACTCATGGGATGACAGACTGGTTTGGGTTGGGAGGGATCTCAAAAATCATCCATGGGCAGGGACACCTTCCACTGTCCCAGGCTGCCCCAAGCCCTGTCCAGCCTGGTCTTGGACATTTCCAGGGATCCAGGGGCAGCCACAGCTTCTCTGGGCACCCTGTGCCAGGGCCTCCCCACCCTCCCAGCCAGGAATTCCTTCCAAATATCCCATCCATCCCTGCCCTCTGGCATGGGAAGTCATTCCCCCTTGTCCTGTCACTCTGGGCCCATGTCCTTGTCCCTCTGCAGCTCTCTTGGGGTCCCTTCAGGCACTGGAAGGGGCTCTAAGCTCTCTGCAGAGCCTCTTCTTCTCCAGATCCCCTCCACCTCTCCCAGCCTGGCTCTGTAACAGGGCTGATATTCCCAGAGAGTTCCACAGAGCCCATATTTCAGCTTTACCCAACCGGAGCTACATTTAGGAAAGATGCTGTTCCCACTTACCCTCAAGGAGGAGCAGCAGTGGTGGGATACAGAAAACCCCTGTGAGTCCCAGCTCTTCTTCTGGGGCTGGTTTTAGTCCCAGCTCCTCAGGACCTGCAGTTTCCCTTCTCCAGGGGAAGCTTCTCAGCTCCTGGCTCACCTTTCTTTCAGAAACACCACTAAAGAAAGCCCCAGGAGAAGTGGTGAGGTGCCACACTGTTCCCAAGCCATTGCAGTTCAAAAGGTTGTAAAAACAGCAACAAATTTCCTCCTCCAAAGAGAGTCCCAAACAAACATCCTGAGGAAAACAAGGCCTTGATGGACACAGATCACACAGAATTCTCAACAAGTTTCAATAATTCAGCTCCACACACAAATCTCCCCCCACCTTGCTCCAGTGCATCAAATATTCCTCCAGATTTTTTGTCTTCCCAAGAGCACAGCCCACAAGTGAAGGGGAATATCCACAACCCCTACATGGACCAGGATGGAAAAGGGAAGATCTTCAACCTCCTAGGCTTCACAGCTGCACACTAAACCCTTTTATTTCCCCCAGAAGGGAGCCAGGATGGTGGATGTGGGAGTGGGAGGTTCATTAGCACCTGGGCACTCATTCACCAAACGACCCTGACCCTCACAAGTGATTTCTATTCCCAACAGATTTATGGGATTATCACAAATAAATGAACTCAGAGGAAAAGCAGTCAAAGATTAAGTGGTGAGGATACTGAGGTAAAGAAAAAGAAAATTAGGGTAATTACAATCAAATACCTGGATTTTTGAAATTGCTGTGTAAAACAGGAGCAAAGCAGAGAGAAAAAATCTGTTTTCCCATGCCATGTACAAACTAGTGGGGAGCAAGAAAAGACACTCTGCTAAAAAGTAGATTTCAGCCCACTAAAGTAGATTAGTATTTTACATTTTGGATGAAAAAATAAGCTGCTCAGATTTCATTTCATTTGTTTAACAAGCAAATGGCTTTTTCCTGATTAAAAGAGAGATGAATGAAAAACACAAATATTTAGTGTTTGAGATTTTTCTGATTGTCAGTCAAAATTTTTAGTCCCAAAGGGAAGGGTTTGGCCTTCCAGGTTTTAAGTCCTTCTTGATCTTAACTGGAATAGAACATTACTTGATGGAAGTTGTTGTTCTGCACACCAGGGCATCCTTTTTGTAGTAAATAATCTTTCCTTCAGAGAAAGATTCACTTGGCGATTTCATTGCAAAATGGTTGTAAAGCTCTGGAAATCCTGACCTGGAAGGTACTAAAGGAAACCACCACTAGATATCACCATTTGACTGTTTAATAAATCTCAGAAAACTTGTTAATGTGTAAAAATCCTAATTATCCTCCAGGCTGATGAAGTCACCTTCTAGAGGGGCTTAATTCCCACAACTGAGGCAGGCTGGGGAACATCCTGACTCCAGGATTAACTGGGGAAATTTAACCCCCCCCAGCTCCCTACAGGGTCTGGGTCCCAGGACCTGGTGGATATTCCTCTGTGGGAACACAGAATGAGAGCTGGATATGAAGGTAAAAATTCCCTGCCAGCATTTCTCCTCCAACATCAGATTTTCTGGCATGTGGATAAAAATCAACTCCAGGCAGAATCTGGCTGTGGATGTCTGCCCTGTAAAATATGGCACTGCTTTCCTTTGTAATGAAATCCAGCTGCTGCCCTTCAGCAGGCTGGAAAAGCACCTTTCCAGGGATTTTCCCCAAGGAATTTGAGTTCACTGAGGCATTTTTCCTCCTCGTGAAAACGGGCACAGCTCCAGTGCAGCTGATGGAGTTTTACTCAAACTCATAACGGGACTTAGCATCTTCAAATATAAATAAATCCAAAGCAGGTCATGGATTGCAACATGGCAATTAAAATAAAATTGAGTTAAAATAGGATTTATGTTAGTAATAAATGTATTTGTCTCATCTTTTTAGAAATTAACAGATTTTGCCCCTAAAATGTACTCCGCAGCAACATTTTTATTCCTACAGAGAAAAATTAATTTTGAGAAGTTACTTAAGTTGTGGATTAAGCCAGTTTAAGAAATGCTGGGGGAGAAAAGCATATGGACAAGATTTTAACATGGGCAAAGCTACATAAAATCAGTAACAAAATCGAATGTGCTTTACATTAACAATGTGCATTTACCTGCACCTCCATTTGTGCTGTGAATACATGTCATTGAGGTGGTCTAAATTACCTATTTTCCTCAAAACACTGCTGTTATGTGGTTTTATTTTCATTCCAGCTAAAACTGTCCACACAATTAATAAAATTAGTTTAAAAATAAGCTCTGAAACTAGTCCTGAGAAGGGATGGGATGAACACAACTTCCCAGTGACCTCAGGTTTTGCCGACCTCTCATTATTTATGTGTTTTCTCATTATTTATGTGTTTTCTCCTCTGCCACTCCATTTCTGTCCCGGGGATGGAGCAGCAGATCCATCAGGGATTCTCCCGCAGCTGCTGCTGACACACTGGCTTTAATCCCTGGGGCTGAGGAGCAGCAGAGCAGAGAGGGGCTCCTCCAACGCCTTCCTCAGCGCTGGGAAGGACAGAAAAGCACCGGGGTCTGGAGCTCAGGTTTAACCTCTGACTTCCTCATTTCCTGAGGAAGAACCTCGTGCAATTACCTTCTTTCCAGACTTTGGCTTGAACCATAAACAGATCTCAGGGGGAAGCAAGGGCTGGGGCACGGCAGCACAAATGGCACGGAGCAATTCTTGCCATGGATAATTGCAAACCCTTTGGCTGCTGCTGCCCTCTGGAATATTCCCCCTCTCCACCTCACCTCCACCAAGGAAATCTGGAGAGCTCTGCCCATCCTGGGCTCCTCTGGAGTTTAATGAAGGCATTTGGCCTCTTCCAAAGGACTCCTGGCCTGATTTTGAATGCTGAGAAGGAGATTAATGAGACACACATGGAATTAAGGCAATGCATAGGGAAGCAAATTATCCTTTTCCTCTCATGCTCCTAGAAAGCAAGGATGAGATTCAGTACTGCTGATGTTCCTTGCACCAAGGTCAGTGGGAATTTTGGATCAGGCAATGACCAGTTAGGTCTTGGATGTGTATGAGTCTGATTTTATTAATTTATTTCCTTATCAGGAATTATCTTTCCCTGTCATTTTAATAAGGAGAGAGAAGTCCTTTCATTGCCCACTCAGATCACTTTTCCCTCAGAAGCAGCTTCTTCTCAGTCCTGCTGATATTTTCTTTGAGTTGACAGATGATTTTAAGAAATGCTCAGAAAATAAAGATTAAAACAAACAAAAAAAACCACAAACAAACAAAAAACCAAAACCAACCACAATCAAAAACACCAACAAAAAACTTTATTTGAAAAAAAAAAACTTTTGCAGAGCAGGTAACAGTCCAATTCATCTATCATTTTACAGTGGTGACATAATGAATAATTTCCAGCTGAAATATTTGCTGAGAAGCAAGAGCAAAGGGAGAAAATGTGTTTGAGTGCTAAACAGCAGTATTTCCATATGAAAATCTGCATTTAAATTTCCAAATGAAGATGCAGGAATCTTGCACTTTTTTTTTCAGGAATGCTGCATTCATCTTTGCTTGCTGATTTTGCAGAAAATGAATGCTTTTATGTGTGGATGTGGCATTTGAGGACATGATTTAGTGGTGCTGGGTTGATGTTGGACTTGATGATCTTAGTGGTTATTTCCAACTTCAACAGTTCTATGGTTCTATATATACTATAAAAACATGATTAAGCAGTATTTTGGAGAGAAATTAATTTCAAATTCTCCATTAGAAAACAGAAAACAATGACCTTTACTTCCCCTGATACTAAAGGGTTTTAAGACTTAGAACAAGTGTAGTGTGCAAATATTTCCATTTCCCAACCTAATCCTTAGAGTGAAACATTCAAACCTGACTCCCATTCCTCTCGTGAGCTGAGCAGCTCAGTCAGGATGTGAATTCCATCCTGCAGCTCCATTTTGCACCCACTGTGTTGGAGATTTGGAGGTTTGGGGTGCTGAACTCAGAGCTGTTCCTGTTGGGAGCGTTGCGGGAGCTGAACAAAGCCAACGAGTGCAAGAGGGCTCCTCTGGCTTTGGAGGTTTCTATGTTCTGCTCCTGGGAGATCTGAACACTTATCTGGTCCAGGCTGTTCCTTATCCAGCTGCAGGTGAGGAGGTTTGTTATGGAACCACACCTGGCCAGGGTTTCTTCAAAGAACTGTTTGTAGAGCTCTGCCACTTTGGCTTCCATGTACTTGTTGAGCGTGGAGTTGGAAAGGGGCTCCTCACTGAGCATAAGGCTCCTTTCTCCAGCTTCATCTCCAGGCAGGGACATCCCACTGGGCTTTTTGGGATGCTCACAGGGAGGGGACTGACCCAGGGGAATATCTATGGAGAGCAGGACGGGGCCGTCGGGGAGCTCCTCACACACATGGTCCAGGACACAGCCCGAGTCACACGTGTGGCCCCCCACACGGTCCCCCCCGATCTGCAGGTCAGGGTAGTTCTGGTAAATGCTGTTGCACAGCCAGGATGTGTACAAATCCACCTGGTCTAGGCTTGCTCCTCTCCTGGGGATATGTACAGCTGGGGATGCAGCTCCTTTAACCAGCGTTTCCTGATCTTTTGCAGGCTCCTTTCCTATGGATCCCCATCGGGGGCTGCTCCCGGCTTCCACTTTGCTGCTTCTGGCAGAGAGCTCCTCCCGCTTCTCACATCCGTCAGCAAAGGCTTTAATTTTTGGGGCATCTACAAGTTTCTGTCTCCAGACGCCCT
This sequence comes from Irena cyanogastra, assembly GCA_013397155.1. Classification (NCBI taxonomy): domain Eukaryota; kingdom Metazoa; phylum Chordata; class Aves; order Passeriformes; family Irenidae; genus Irena; species Irena cyanogastra. The sequence continues at coordinate 284,556 of VWZV01015496.1, forward strand.
CTTTAGCCTTTTGGGATGCAGGAGATTTGCGAGGCTTATCTTGATGACAGCTTTCTTTATAGATGAGCCTCGTTAGGATTCCTTCTGCCAGCATGGTGACAAGTGTGAGCAACAGGGATCACCAGAGTTCCATGGAGCCCTGGGATGGAGAGACAGGCACAATACAACAACAACTATTATTCAACAACTATTATAGAATATTATTATTATTATTATTACTAATGAACAGTGCACTTCTCACAAAGACAGTGATTTTTCTTTCTCTCTCAAGCATTTATTTTTAGCAAACATTAAACTGCACGCTTTTCTTCTTTACCATGTCCACAAAAATCATTCTGAAGATACAGGATGGGCTTTAATCAGCTGCTTCATCTGTAACATCTCTTCTGCTCCCAGGTATCTTCTGCATCGTGGCTACTTGAGACAGATTGTACTTTATAAGCTGTAAAAATAAGCAAAATTATTTTACTTGTCTATATCAATACTATCAGTAATTAGTCAATTTTTCCATTACAAGACAACCATTTCCAAGAGCTAAAGAGGTGAAACAAAAAGGAAGTAAAGACTATATTCATATTTAGAGGTTATTTCTGACTTGAGCATTCCTGTGAGGTGCCAAGGAGCTTCAAAAGAAACAGAGTTCTGCAAATATACTAAAACTGTATTCAAAATGCAGATCAAATGTATTTAGAGCCCCCCTTAATGATGAACTTAAAAGATATAAATAGTTTAAAAGATATAAATAGTTAGTTTAAAAGATATAAATAGTTAATGTGCCTTCCCTTTTCACTTAATAGTGAAAATATAAGTGTCTCAAAATAATTTACTACACTTAATGATTTTTTATCATCCCTTTCCAATTTACCTACTCTTAAAATCAATGGGAATCTTCACATTAAGAGTCTGACCCGAACCACTGCTCTTATGGAGGAATGGGAAACATGAACATTAAGAAAACCATTCAGTTCTTCAAATATCCTTTAAATCTCTGCATAATTGAAGTATCCACACACCCAAAGTGTGCTTGTGGCTCAACACTTTTCACCATGCCCCTACACCCTGGTGTATTTGAAACTCTCTACATTGGGTCACTTTTCTATCCCATGGTCCTTCCAGGAGATACTCTAAAACTTCAGTTATTTGAGAGATGGAAATTTTCCCCTTTCCCCCAAAATTTAAACAGCACAACTGTTTGGTTTTTTATTTTCGTGGGGTTCTTTATTTTTGTGACACAGTTCCCTCCCCGAAGCTGGAAGGAACACTGGAATTTTGAAGCCAAAGCAGGCAGGAAAGGCAGCAGACCTGGTTATCTACAGAGTCATTCACATATGCAAAAAGCAGGGCAACACTTTCTTAAACACTTAAGGAACTTGATAAACCAATTTCCAAAAAAAGTAGAATTGGCAGTATAAATCTTGCTGTGGATCCATGGAATTTGGAATGCTCCGTGCCTTGCAGGACATGGGTAACCAGGTCCTTACCCTGGTCTGTGGGACCTCCGGGTACCCACCTCCTTACCTGTGGATAAATTTTGGTTTATTGCTCTGGAAGTGCTCATGAAGAGCTAAAACACGGCAATCTTGGGAAAACTGGTCTCCTCCAAATAAAATAAGTGGTTCCTGTGCTCTGGAACAAAGCATAAGGAAAAGAGAAAGGCACAAAAAGCCCAACTTACCAAGCCCAGTCAGGTCCGAGGTGGATTTCCCCGAGCCCAGAGCTCTCCTGCTACAGCTGCTGGGAGGGGGCAGATGGTTTCACACCCTTTCCTCGCTGCTGGCTGTGCACAAAAAGCCTGACGCACTCATGATGCAATTCCCCGGCGTTTTGAACTCATGAAACAGAAGTGATCCCGCTGGAGAGGGCGCGGGGTTTGAACACAAAGAGAGGGCTACGTCTAAAAGAGGATGTTTGAAAATGAATTGAGATGTTTCTGACCACAGCGTGATGCTGAGGAGCTGCTGACAGCCAGAACGGGCCACGGGGAAGGAGCGGAGGTCAGGGCTGCGCCGGGCAGAGCGAAATCGGAACCGAATTCCACCAACACTGCCACCGGCAGGAGCTCGGTGCTGCTCAGCTGACTTGTGGACTTTCACCACTTCCCCTCTGGAAACATGCAGCTAAACTCAGTCTGGTGATGTGCCACTGATGGGGAGGAAGTTGGCAACTTCCTTTCACCCGGATTTTGATGAAATACCCTGTGCCTGTGCCAATCTGAAAGCAGCGGCCAACGGACAGCTCTGCACAATCGTGCTGCTCATCGACCAAACCCGCTCTTCAGGAGTTAAAAAATTACCTCTGGCACGTCCCAGGTGCCCCCATGGTGGCTTTAGGTGTCCTCTTCAGGCTGAAGCCAAGCTCATGCACTGAGCCACCTCTCCCTTCAGCTCACAGACAGTCTGAAGAGTTTTCTGTTGCTGACTTTTCTCAGTTTCCTTTTCCTCAGAAGATAAAAACCCCCGATGAAGCAGAAGCTGAATCTCGTCTAAGTACAAGACAAAAGATTCTAAAAAGACACTGTTTAATGACAGGAGCAAGACACGAATTGTCATCCAGTGCCACCCCCTGCCATGGCAGGGACACCTCCCACTATCCCAGATTGTCCCAAGCCCTGTCCAGCCTGGCTTGGACACTTCCAGGGATCCAGGGGCAGCCACAGCTTCTCTGGGCAATCCATTCCAGGGGCTCCCCACCCTCACAGGGAAGAATTTTTTCCTAATATCCCATCTAACCCTGCCCCCTGTCAGTGGGAAATCATGTTGTGCCTTAGAAATTAGGTTTGGAGTAATTTGGGCCAAATAGGTTCAATGAAGTCTGTAAAATTATCTCTCTTCCCTCCTTTTCTCCTGTATTTAATGAAAAACTTCAGGTTTTTATGGAAGCAAAATGAAAGCTATTTTTACTCCCACCAAATTTATATAGAACTCATTTAATATTTAAAAGCTGTTGAAAATTACCTGATTTTTAATCAACTTATACGAGTGATTTCTGCACAGAAGGTATGGCTGGGACTCGGGCAGAGTCACTGCCCACAGACTTTGCGGGCAGGAACCAGGGAGGATCAAATTCCAAGCAGTTTTAAACCTCACCAAGCCTGCAATTAGTGCCAGCTGCAGCTGGAATTTTTGTGCAGCTGTTTCAACAAGACACAAAAGCAACAGAGAGAGAGGAAGAAATCAAGTCAGGTAATTTGTGTGGAGCGATTAAAAGCAAATCAACTTCCATTTCATAGCCAGCAACCTGGTGTATAGAACTGCTCATGGTGGGGGTGGAATGAGATGAGCTTTAACATCCCTTCCAACCCAAACCACTCTGGGATTCAGGTGTTAAATGCATCAATATCCAAGGAAATCAAAGTATTCTCTCCATTAGATCTCACCAAAAAGAAACTCCCTTTTATTTACAAAAATAAAGTCAGAACGGGATAGAACCAAAGTTAGTTCAGAAGCTGAGCACAGACTGCAGTTAGGATAAACAGCAAGGCAACGATGTCAGAATTTAGAGCTGAATATACATTGAAAAAGAATAAAAAAATTACTCTTATAGTATCGTCCGTATAGGAAAAAACAAATACCACCACACTAAATGATTATATGAACTACAGCCGCACGTAAACGAAGTCCCTTCTTTCACCACAAGCTGGGTACTTTGCATACACATAAACACGACATAGACAGTGACTGGTTTTAAAGGTTTTATGTTGAGGTTTTTTTCCTAAGAAAAAAACTGCGGGCTGCTGCGGGCCCTTCATTGCCCACTCCGAAGGGAATTTCACTCGAACACACCACCAGCGCTCAGAAAAGCCGCCACACAAAACCGCGCCTCACAGTCAGACAGCGCGGCTTAAATAGCGGAGGGGCGGGGCTTAGTACTGACTGACAGTTGTACCGCCCAATAGGAAGGCAGGACGGGCCCGCCTCGGCCGCTGAGTGGCCGCTGGTTGCCGCAGCAACGGCACGCGGCGGCGGTGCTGCGGGGCCCGGGCGCCATTGCGGCCCCTCACAGCGGGGCGGGCGGGACGCGGGCAGGTCCTGGCTGGAAGATGTGTGTTTGATCAGCTCCGCTTGGTGCAAACACAAAATAACCCGCTCTGTCTGCTGCCAACGGGCTCGGGAAAGAACTGAGGCCACATGGGAATTATAGTGCTGCTGACAGTGGATTAATGATGTGCTGGTTTCTTTTTATTAAGGATTTTGAAATACTGGGCAAATTAAAATGAAGAAATGGCCAAGTTCTTGATGATCTCTTCAATAAACCAACCTGTAAGAGAAGGAATTACATATCAGAATTACATATTACTATATTGTGTATGTGTATAAATATTGATAAATATAATATACATAATGAATTACTATATATTCATGGTACAAGATATACAGGGCCAAGTCTGATACTTCATGAATACAACGCATATTTTTTACTAAAGTGTGTATTTTCCACTAAATATATGTATTTTGCATGCTCAGTACTCACTATTGCGCTTACCTATAGTATTCCAGCAATTTCTACTTCATCACCTCAACTTTAAAAATTCTTTTGCATTTCTGCAAGTTTACCAATACCCTCCAAAACTTTTAATAATAAACTTCAAAACTGTCATAATGAACCTTTCAATCTAACACATTCTAGCAAGATCCCAGAACATGGGTAAATCACAGAATATATCTGCAGGAAACTCACTAAAAGTAATGGCTTGGGAATGATTTATTTGTGCCGTGGGATTAGGATCTGAGCAGTCTGGTGTAGGGAAAGTTGTCACACATTGCATGCACATGTGTAGCTTGGTTTTAAAAGATTTTGGGAAACTATTTTCATTGAACTTTACATTAATGAATAACAACTGGGTTTTTGGGACTTTTTAATTAAAAAAAAAAACAAAGGAAAGCAGCGGTTTTTCTGAGTTGCACAAGTGGAGTGGATACACAGGGGATGTAAATGGGATTCATTACAACTCAGAAATGGCATTCATGGCCCTTTCCCATCCTACGGACGAGTTCTGAGGGCAGGTGTGAGGGACAAGCAATAACCCCCTTGGAAAAGCATCCTGTGCCTGATGGTGCTTGGCTGTGCTTTAGCTACTCACACAGAAGCTGATCCTGTAAAAAGTACCAACCCCTCTTAAAAAGATCAGGTTATTGCTCCAGAGGATGTGAACTGAAGTCTGGAATTTGTGCAAATCCCAGGCAGGTGAGAGCCAGAGAATGTAATTTCTGTAACTCTGCAGATCTTGCAGGTGGAGCAGGAAGGAGGTGCCTGCTGATCTACCCGCCAAACAGGGAAGGTGTAAGTGAAGTTTTAGCTTGAAATTTATCCTGCACTGCCCTGTGGCAACACAAATATAAAACAGCACAGCTCCCTGCTGGGAGCAGCATAAAGCTAATTAATTACAGTTTGTAAAACAAGCAGGGGAGGGCTGGGTGAGCTCTGAGTGTGGGAGCAGCTGCTGTGTCCCAGCCACTTCCGACCTGTCCCTGCCCTAGGGAATGAGTGGGAAAGCAGGATAAATAAGGGAAATAACCCAAACCTTGACACGCTGTTTTGGGTAGGTGTATCCTACATTAAATCTCATTTAGAAATTAAATCCCATTAGCTGCAACAGGTGAGAGATCCAACCCAGCAGACTTCACCCACAGCAGCAGATCTCTGATGTTCACCTTGTAGAAAACCTGAACTTTTAAAAAGCAGTATTTTCATCTGAAAATTTCACTTCTTTCAGCTTCAAACTTCCAAACTGTGAACAAAACATGCAAACAAGTAATGGAGTGAGAAGGTGTTCTAAAACAACTTTATTGGAATGATACAGGAATGGTTAACATACAGGTTAAATCCTCAATGCCTGCTTTCTACATAGGAAAAAAATAAGAAAGAAAAGAACAAATTCAGTTCTTGCACCCATGGAAACAGAAAACCAGCACAGAGGTAACAGATTCCTGGCACTCCTAAAGTCATGCAAGAGATCTGCATCAAAAAACTCAAGTTTTACACACACAACAAAGAGATTTTGGGTATTTTCAGTTTGTGTTGGTGCCTTGTTCCCCGGACAAAGGAATAATTCAGCCTGGCTCACCAGAGCTGCCTTAGGAATGCTGATACAGTTTGAATGCTCCCATATGGCGAGGGGGGGACAGACGAGGGCAGTGACTTTGCTTTCTTAAACTTGGCAATTTTCTTGACCATTGAGACAGGGATTGACCTTGTTTCAGAATGTTTTGGGTCGCTGAACTGACAGAATTTGGCAGCTACTTTTAATTACAGTTTCTCCAAAATAAGGGCTGTCATTCACCAAACTTGCACAGGAAGCACAGTAAACTGGTGTGGGTACAGAGACTTGTGTGTCAAATCTCAGTTTCCTCACCACACTTCACTTAGTATTCTACAGTTCCCAAAAACTTGAGCAGGAATTTAGACATGGAGAAAGATTTGGCCAATATTAAGAAAGAAAAACAACCTCATTCAGAAAGATGAAATCATAGTGAACAACAAAAATCTGATGCTGGATTTAAAACTTATATAACCAAACTTCCATCCCCAAAAGATCTTAAATTTCACAGAATTGCAGTAATTCCTGACAAAAGCTGTTAAGAAAAAAGCACAGTTGTGTGTGTGCTAATCTTTAAGGTAAGGCAGCATCCATCCATCCCTCTGCCTCATGATGCTGTGCTGCTTTTGTAAGCACAAGCTTCCAACTGCTTCCCAGGCTCCCAAAATGATAAATCAGGAACTAAAATATGGCCAGGAATTACAGGCTCCCTTGTGAGCACTGGGAGAACACACAGGTTAATATTGCACGTGGTAAATTCACCCACACAAGACACTGAGAGATTTGCAATTCCTGTAATAGCTTTATGATATGGCAATAAGAATGGAAATGAAGTTTTTAAACCTTAAAAAAAAAAAGTCTTGCTTAATTACAGTAACTTTTGCTATTCAAACATTTATTTCCTCATTTGAAAAAATACTATATGAACTAATGGCTACTTGAACATGCAGTGAGATGTTTAATGCTCTAAGCAGTGTGAACTGGTATTTTTGTAGAGAAATACATTAAAGGCTTTCACCCTTACACAGGTAAGGAAAGGCCATTTCTGGCTGTTTTGGCTTGTTTGCAACATTGAATCTTGCCCCAGATGTGTCATCGCTTGTGCTTAGGCAGCTGTGAGGGACCCGTGTGCATTGCCCTTTTTGTCCAAAGGGCCCACACAGATCACTTAAATGAGAAATACATGGGGTTTGTTGGGGGTTTTATCACCTGTACAGCGTGTAACAATACAAACCTTAAATATCCATTCTACTGAAGACAAACACAACTTTCCAAAGTGACTACAATAGTTAAACTACACAGTACCACCTACAAATTCATCTGAAACCAGGAAAGACACTGAAAATTTACTGTGTAACTCAGTAACATTTTTGAGGCAACTCAGGCACTAAATTAGTATCTGACGAGGTTTTAGATGCTGTTTTCCATAGTTTAAATAGTTGGATCTCTATGTTAAACCCATCTGCACTTTTAGTACTAAAATAGTTTCTTTAAGTTTACACAAAATGGACGAATTGCCAGGACAGTTTAAACTAAATGTAACTCATTCATGACTGATTGCTTCGTCTTCCATCAGAACCCACTCCTGCTCCCTACCCTGAAATTCCCATTTCCATCGTGTGTGTTCAATTTGTGTTATGGACAGTGAATGCTGCAAGCACCAATCAAATGTTAGAAATCACATCTACATTTCTTGAAGCAGAGACAGTTGGACTATTTTATAAAAAGCTGTGGAAATTCCCTTTACAGACATTTAAGGCAGTTGAAATTCACGCTTGCTGCTTGGCCAGTGCTTCAGCTTCCTGAAACAGCAAAAAAGAATTACATGTTAGTAGTTTCTCAGTATGTTTCCAAAGGAACACTATAAAACAATAACCTGCATTTTTCAATCTTCTTTCAGACTTTGTAAGGTGATCACAAATGGGAACAGAATGACAACAGAAGAAATGCAAAAGGAATTTCCTTTTGCTTTCTCCGAGTGTACTTCTGACTGCAGATTAATTTAATTACCTGCTAGCAGCACCATGACCTACAAGGGGATGAATGAGAAATGAATTCCCAGTGCCCTCAGTGCAGCACCTAGCGGGGACAGCCTGGTTTATTTGAAAGGACAAAGTTCAACATCTGCCAAGATGTGTTGGAGCCATTTGCTTTTGTGACTGCATAGAAATATTCAAGATAACAGATTCAATATTGTTGTTACCATGAGCCAGCGTTTCTAAACAAACAAAACACATGAGGAAACAGGACTAAGAGGGGAATTTCCAAGAAGTCTGTACGATTTTTTTAGGAGGAGACGCAGTGGGTGACCCCAGCCTGCAGGGCAGGAAGTCCAACACATATCTCCAGTATCTTGGACGTGGTGGCTCACTCTGGTTGTCCTGGCTAACTGCCCTCATCCTGCCTTTGAACTCAGGGCGTGGGAAGAGCCTGGCTTGGAGCTGCCGTGCTCCTGGCCCGTGCTCTGCTCTGCTGGCCTGTCACGGGTCAGAGAGCAGGGCCGGGATGTCACCAGGGCTCGGATGTCACCGTGCACCCACAGGCCTCGCGGGAGGACATCCCGGCCATCTGCAGCACAAAAGGCAGGTGAGCAATGAAAGGAAGATCAAAAAGAGCTACAAAGCCTGAAAAAAAAAAGCAGTGTGTTTGATATGCCCTAAAAGACAAGTGATTCTTTGAATGGTAGGAAAGGGGAGAAGGTTCCCTTGGCTTTGTAACAACTCCCTTAACCAGCCCGGAGCGCTGCAATGGTGACACATCACTGTTGGTTTTTTTTCAATACAAAGCACTTCTCTTCAGAACAGGCAGTAAAAAGCTGGAGAGGATTCCTGGTATTTCCCTCATGCCCAGGAAGGTTGGTACAAGTAAACCTGCTAGCCTATTTTTCTTCGAAGTCAAACTCCATTTCCTTGGGTATAGGCCTGCAAGTTATCTGGGAGAGGCTCGGCTTTGCAGGCTTGACACTGTCCCTCTTCCATACTTCTCCTTATTTCTCCCTCAAGGCCCCTCACTGAGCATCCTCTCAGTCCTTAAATCCTTAATAAAGAAATAATTTAACATAGCTTTTAAGTCACAAAACCCTCTCCCTTTAAAATCCATCCATATTGCTTAAAGTAAAGATATTTAAGAAAAACTAAAGGCCAGCCTTTTACGGAGTTTGTAGATCCAATGGACAAACCAAACCACCAGGGCTAAGAAAATAGTTACTTGAATTTACCATCCTCACTTCTGAGCCAGTCCTGTTTAGCATTAATATCAAACTTTTGTGTTCAGAGTCAAACAACTTCCCAAATCTCTCCTGATGGCATCAAATGGAAGTGTCCTGCCAAGGCTGCTCCCAGCCTCCTGCCATTTTCTGCAGTTGCCATGTCATCCCCTACAGCCTTATATCCAAGCTGCACACAGCTATGCTAGAAACATCAATTTCAGCACCTACAAATCTGTGTACCCTCCTCAGCAGCTTGCAACTGACTTGACTGGACATCCTAACTGTGGGAGGGATTCCCAAAGTCAGCCCCAGAGCAGGACACAGGGGGTACAAGGTCACTGCTGCAAAGGTTATTTACCATCATCAGCCCAACACGACATGGAAATTCAGCAGAGTACAGCTGTGTTCTATCCCTCCTGTTTAAAATTCACCTTTTCCTCAGGTGAGGACAGAATTGGAGCATCCCTTAGGACAGAAGCAGAGCTCCTGACAGCCATGCTGGCTGCTCCTGCCAGCCGGCAGGTCTGGGAAGCAGCAACATTCCCAATGTTACTGAGACAGGTGACCTGATTTATTATGGCAGCAGCTGCCCTCTGGTACCACTGCACTTCCCAGGGGAAAGGCACGAGCTTCCCTGCATCCCACAGTCTCAGGATTGCTCCCTAGTTCCTTGGCTCCATCCTGCACACTCTGCTGAGCAGTGAAGTGCAGATGTTCCAAGGAACTTCTCCAGGACTGTGGCGCTGTGTGCAGCTGATCTGATGGCGGCAGCGGGTAATGCTGGGGTGCATATCCCAGGCTCTGCTCTGTGCAGCGCTGCACGAGGCAGTTTTTCCTCATCACATCATTCCCAGTGGAGCTACTGCTGGAAATCTGGCTCCCAAAACTGTTTCAGTCTGCCCCACAACCTGCAGTGCTCACTGCTCAAGGGTCACCATCCACCTTTGAAATTAGGTCTCTTAGTGATGTGCACAGCACGACCTTCGACTCATACATGAGTAAAGCTGAAAGGGAGCGGCGTGTTCATCCACTGGAACAGGAAAGCTGGAAGTGACCTGGAGGATCCTGCTGCTGTCAAGTGAAACATATAAAGCAGGCTTGTCTTATCCTATCAAAATCAAAAGGAGAATTCCAGCCCACTGCATCTGCAAAGCAGTAGCCCAGTTCGTAATTGGCAAAGGAAAATAAGCTTTGGATAACAAGCCAGAGGAAAAAATTACTCTGAAGCAAGACCATGTTTTTTCAGAAACAGTGGCTCTGGTTTCAAGGGATTTTCTAGTAGAAAAATCTCATCAAAATTTCACATGAATTAAATTTCTTTACTGAATTGAAAACATTCTTTGATTTTGAGATTTTTTTTTTTCATTTAGGTTTCTTATGCATTCCTCAGTGCAAATATTAACTACTATTTTGAAACTGAAGCCTGAGAGCCTCTGGTACTGAGTATCTCCCAGGGAGATTGATGGGGCAATGACAGCACATGTACCAGATCCTATTCTGAGCAGAGGAGCAGGAGGTGAAAGGCACAGGCTCACTGTGAGGAGGTGCTCACCCACCTTTGACCCAGGAGGCGCAGTCAAGCCCAGGAACGCGTACACGGCGTTGTTCTCCCGCGCCTCGAAGAAAGCATCGTAGTCCTGCACCATGGCAGGAGGGAGAGGGAATAAAAGACAGAGGAGTGAATTGTCAGAAACAATCTCAACTCAGTTTGGGGTGTCACACAACCCATACCAAGCAAACTGCTTCCTATGGCCAAATGCAAAATCCAGCGTCAGCTCAGGGACATGGCATTAGCACTAACAGCACACAAAGTGGTCTGGCTGGAAAGGGACAAGCTGGGAATTCATTCTATGTCCCAATGAAATGTTGTTGTGAGGTGCTCCAGTCTCTCCCAAAGGGACAGACTCCACACAAGGCAGGTGCTGTCACTGCTCTGGTATGGACATTCCCCCTACAGAAGCAGCTGAGCCTGAATCTTGTCATAAGAAACCCTGATGTTCCCAGATGTCATTGCTAATTCCTGATAAGGATGACAATTGTGCAACTGTGGATTCCAGCTCTTAAATCTGTCAGAAGTTCAACTGGAACTTTTACACTGGGAGTGCACCTTTACCATCACATTTCCCACTAAGGATTAGTCTGTGTAAGTGAGGGCAGTGGGGTGGCAACTGTTCACTCACAGTGCACTACAAATGCCCTTAACACACACAGCCACTTCCCAGGAAAATTAAGGAAATAAATAAAAAGAAATACTAGTTGCCAAACTCCAACTAAAGCAACCCAGAAGTTTTGTGCATGCTCACTGTTGTCCAAGTTACCACAAAATTCCCTCACTCTGACTTCTGAACTCAGCAGGGATTAGTCCAATGACTTTCCTGCTCTCCATTTTTAACTGATGCACATTACCAGCCTCCTCCAGCTTTCTTGGGCAATGTTTGGATGCAGGAGTCCTGGCTGGAAAGCCCAAAGCAGGCAGCAGCTCAGTCTCAGGCTGGAGTCAGGGAGCGCTGTTTGGGGCATGCTGCTCTGGATTCCTGACTGTCTGGGAGGCAAAAGCCTACGGAACAGCAGCTGAGTGGGCAGCTCTAAGGAGAGGCTGCTGCAGCTAGAACAGAACAAAGTACAGGGACCAGAAGATTCCAGTTGCCTGGACTTCAGGGATACCAAATTATTGCTCCATTTGCACATGCAGCATTCGCGTGCTGGTTTGATAAAAATATGTGTGATTATGGTAAATCCTCCCTGAAGCCCTTCTGTTGACAGAACTGGGGCTGCTTGATAACAAAGGGATTGTTTATCTTGCTGGTGCACAGGCCATGAGCCTGCTCCACAGCATCTCCCAGGACAGGAATTCCTGGGCCTGAGGAGCAGGGCTCATGCCAGCCCACACAGCATCTCCAGTTCCAGCCTCTCTGGCATGCACAGGCCGGGAAGGCCAATTTGCTCTTTGCTCTGCCAGTTGTGCTGCATCAGATGGAACAAACAGGGAACTTCATGCTTGAGAGGCATCAGATAAAGACAGAAAGAGGTTCAAATTCTGGGCACAGAATTAACTTTTACCTTCCTGAAAGCTGAACTATAGCAACTCAAATACAGCAACACAAACTGACCGAATTTCAAAAGTTCAACATGACATCAACCAAAATTTTGGGGATGAAATAAACCCATAGCAAGAACCTTGTAACCAGCCCCTTCTTAGATAATTGCTGATCCTTATGTTTGTCAACTCCAAACCTCTTTCTATGTCACAACCAGTCAGTAAAATTTTGAGAGCCAAGTGACACAACAGCTCACTGTGGATATTATTTCAAGTTCTCCTTCTATTACAAGCAAGAAAAATTCTTGGCACATTGAGAATAATTTCTTTCATTAGGCACAGATTTGTCTCACAACGGTCCAGAACTGGCAGGTCTTGACTTAGAGACTGTGCAGGTCAGAACCAGACTTCAAAAGGACCAGAGGAATGCACACTGTGAGCTCTGTTCAGAAGATACTAAGTTTTAAAAATAAAACTAACGGTTAATCTAATAACCATTCAAGCATGGCCTGCTGAGTACAAAGTACTGCAGGGCAACTTACTTTTGATCAAGCATTAAAATAATTACAGTAGGATTTTCGTTTGCAATGCAGGTTTTAATCTGTCCAAGGCACTGGAGTAAATGAACCACAGCAGCCTTCCTTGTGCAAGCAGCAGACAGAGCTGATCCCAAGAAGGATCAGAAAACGGATTTATGATCATGGCAGACATCAATTCATATGATCTGGGATTCACACCTACTGGCAAACTCCACGTGGGCAGAACAGATCTCTAAACTTGCTACAGAACATAAGGTTGGTGAAAAAGGCCAGATTTCTGTGAGGTGTTTGTTCCCAATCATGGAGAAAATGAGGATCAAGAAAACCTGAGAACTTTCAGAACAATAAGGTGGGAAAAAACACACAGGAAAAGAAAATTATATATGTACTGCAAGGTAGGATTCAAATCAAGAGGTCTACATTTTAATCTTTCTGATGGTGCGACTAGAATACTCAAGAACCAATTATTACTAAAAGCTCAAGATGGGGGGAAATGTCTAACACCTCCTACAGCCTTCCCAGTTTGGGCAACTGCAGCCGGGCAAGCCCTGCCTTGCTGCTCACCACAGAGAAGCACAGGCGGCGGCAGTGAGGAAGAGGAGTGGGATGAGCAGAAGAGAGCTGGGGGTGAGGGGGATGAGCAGAGGAGAGCTGGAGCAGCCTTACCCCGAGGTAGCGGCTGTCGTTGAAGAGCCGGGGGGGCAGGGGGTTCCCACTCGCTGGCCGACTGTCCTCGGGGACGTTCTCCCGCATCCATTTCCGGTTCTCCTCGTTAGCTGCAATGTCCTTCTCCTCAAATTCAATTTTGTTGGCTTCCAAGAAGCCTAACACATCTTGCTGCTGCTTTTTAATCTGTCACAGAAGAGGGAGGGAGGGAGATAAGGTAAACAAAAATCAGTGAAATAATTTTTGATGCTGCTCTGGGGTTCGATTCAGAAACCAGGGGGTGCAAACTAGGTTGAAAATGGGAGTGGTAGGAAAATTCTTAGAATCAAAAAGTATCTTCTGAAGAGTCAGAGTTGAGCCTTGACTTGGCTCCTACAAAACTGAACCAGCTGAAGCTTAAAGATGCTGTCCCTACACAAATATGAGTATTGTGTACCTTAAAGATGCCCACCCAAAATCAGAGCTGTGAGCAGGGCCCTTGTGCTGGCCAGATTTTACAGTTAACACAAGGGAACCATTGTTTTTTCAGGTGCAGTGGAGTTTGCTGGAGGCACATTTGAGGTACAAACTGCTTCCCTGTGCCCTTAGAAGCACAGGCTGAACTCCCCCATTCCTTCTCAGAGTCCAGGCTTTTGTCCACCTGGGTGACAAAAGAGACCTCATCAAGCATTTTTGGTTCACACTTCTTTGCACAGAAACCCCTCTCCTGCTGTGTCCTGCGTGTCTGCAGGGCAGGTACAGGCTCCACAGAGCTGTGACCCCACATCCTCATCCTAACTCGTGTCCGGGAAGCTGGGTTAGGTCCCACACCTGATGCCACCCATCCTTGTGCACTCACACAGCATACAAGGGAAAAGCAGGATCTGTGTGGCAAGCATGGTGCTGGCTCTGCACAGGGAAGGAGGTTTTTATTATTGTCATTATGAATTACAGACTTCTTGACACAGAGATGTTCTGCTTATGCTCTCCTCTCCCTCTGCATGACTTTACCACCACAAAGGAGATTATAACCATGCACATCCTAGCAAACAACAAAAAAATGGAATTTAATGGGAAATTTGTTTTCCTCAAATTACCCCCTTCACAGCAAAGCCAGTCCAAGGCCTGGCTTTACCCTAATGAGCTGGGTGCCGCAGGAGCAGTGTTTCACACAGATGTTGCCGGTGCTAACTCAGGTCAGCCGCAGCTCCCGGAGCAGCCGCTCCATATACGGCCACAGGCAAACCCGGAGCTGCCGCGGTCAGGGACAGCCAGCCCGGAGCCAAATATGGAGCCCGTGTCCCCGCCTGCACAGCCTCCCACCCATGGGCACCCGGCCGGGCCCCGGTCTGCACAGCCCCGCACCCACGGGCACCCGGCCGGGCCCCGGTCTGCACAGCCCCGCACCCACGGGCACCCGGCCGGGCCCCGGTCTGCACAGCCCCGCACCCACGGGCACCCGGCCGGGCCCCGGTCTGCACAGCCTCCCACCCACGGGCACCCGGCCGGGCCCCGGTCTGCACAGCCCCGCACCCACGGGCACCCGGCCGGGCCGGGAGCGCCAGGAGCGGCAGGGAGTATGAGGAGAGCGCTGCCCTGAAGGATGTGGGCTGCGGAACAGAGCCCGGCACATCCAAAACGGAATCTTCGAGCATTCCCTGACTCGGTCTGGAGCTGCTCTACCTATCTAGCTGCAGGTTCAAGCAGAGCTCGGGAGGGGCACATCCAGCTCCGTGCAGCAGAGGGACCGATCCTGCTCTCCCGACAGAGGGAAATGTGCTCCCAGCTCCAGCAGGGAAGCTGCCTGCTGAAAAGCCAATGTAATTCCTCCGACCACGTCAGCACAGGAGCCGCTGGACTCGCTGTGTGAGCACCCTGAAACATAAGGATATTGCTAATTTTCATCATGGATAAAAATAAATCAAACTGGAGAAGTTAATAGCGCACCGAGGAAATAATTTGTGTAGAGGCTATATGAAAACATTCTCAGCAGACTCAAACCTCTGGGTAAGAGGTTTCCTTGCCTGCCTCTAACAGCAGCAGGAGGAGCAGGGGAAGCTTTTCTCTGTTGTGCTCTACAGCTCAGAGGGGGAAAAAAAGTGAGCACTTCCTTCATGAACTGTTCTGTAGGCCTAAAATAAGGGAAAGGTCTTTGAAATTGTAAACTCTTTGGTCAATATGACCTGGTAGTAAATGTAGTTTCTTTTCCCCTGAACCAGTTACATTTTTAATTAACCATTTCCTACAATCTCTAAATTTCAGATCCAAATAGCTTTTATTACTCTCAAGTCTTTAACTTGTCCAAAATCCATTGCTTAGTGAGAATACACTTTGAGATGCCCCAGAATTATTAAGGAATTAGAGAAAACCATTCTTTTACCCACTCTACCATTAACCTGTACACTGTGCCACATAAAACAAGAGCTCTGAGTTGGACAGGAATCAGCATTTTGAGCCCCTGAGAAGTCACTTCATTTTTTTAAATCATTTTGACTATTAGATTGTCTTAGCAACACACACATCCTCACACCCTCCCATCTCACTCTGGATTGTTTTTTCAGCTCCAGGAGGTACAGCCACATCTCAAACTGTTGACTGTGGGTCCAAAGGGTGTTCACAACCCTCTCTGCTTGTTTTTGAAGAGCTGGCAAAGCTGGAAATGTATTTTTTTCTGTTATAAAAGGCACCATTGTAAGGCAAACATGAAGTTTGGTCTCTGTTGTTCTCAGGCTGTCTGTAGTCAAGGGAGGTAATTCTCTAGAGAACTCTACTGAAAAGCAAGGGTGTTGATGCATGAGGAGTATTAGTCTGGAACCCTTGTTTTCTGGCCAGACAAAAAAAGTTGGAAGATGAAGCAGCAATGTTTTCTCCCAGCTCCTCAGACAAGTCCTCTGGCCACAGTGATGAGCACTTACACAAGAGCAGTAAATGCTCCAGAGAAACAGGGCACCAACCGCTGGGCAGCAGGGACACCAAGCTGCCAGATTCTGTTATTTTATGGGATTTTATTTAGATAACTTCCATTAATCTCAGGGAGCTGGGCGGGAAAGGCCAAAAATAGAGACAGAGACGTCTGCCGCTGCTTCAGGGTGTTTTGTCTTACTTGAAAGGGCACACGTTCTCCTCGGGACAGAGCCTGGAAGATGGTTCCTGCTGCCCATGTTTGGGAAGGAGCGAGGAGCCTTTCTTCAGGATGCGCCTGTCAACACGCAGCACTCGCTTCCCAGAAAACCTCTCCAGCTGCCTGGGCAGGCGTGGACAGCGGCCAGCGCCTCCCTGACCCCCACCTCGGCCCGTGTAAACAACTGTCATGTCTGAAGCCATCCTGGCCCCTGAAGGGAAGCTCACTGCAGTTGGCAAACACGAAAATCCTTGTTTATTCCAAGTGCTCCTGACACATTGTGCAGGGCCAGGAGCAGCAGCAGAGAGCCGGAGTCAGCACAGGAGCTGGCGAGCCGAGCAGGGCCCTGAGGCTCGGGACCAGCACCGGTACAGCAGGACTGTTTATGGAGACACAAGAGCACAAGAATAGAGAAATGAAAGATAGGGATGGACAGACAACTGTAAGGAAGAGAAGAGGCTGGGGCAGGAGTGGAGGGAATGAGCAAAATGGATGGCTAGAGATCAGGGGAAAATCCCGGTGGGATGGAGACAGAGGGATGGAAGGAGAAGGGGTGGGAGCTGGTGAGTGGAGATATTTTACTTCTTGCTGATGTTCCCAGAACAATACTGAAAGGAACATTTAATTAAATAAATCTATTTTCTCTTTGTTTTGAATTTCAGGGTCTGGTCCCAAGACAGAAACAGCTTTATGGCAAGTTATTGGTGCTTAAGCAAAGTCTCAGCACACACTGTGATCTTGTGCTACAGAATCCAGAATCCAGAATCCACTGGGTATCAAGATTCCCTTCTCTTCCAGTTACAAGCCAATCATGAAACATTAAGCTTTCAATAGAGCATGGGCACAAAATAACATTATAAAAATTAGTGTAGAATTGTGAACAAGTATTGTCCCTCACTTGAGTACACATCAAAAATTCAATTTACTGTTCTTAATCTAACTCCCATCAGTGATGTCAGTAACACAAGAGAAACCACATCAAAGCTGCCAAGAGTACAAACAGGTGATGTTTGCCAACAAATCAATCCATCAAAGATAAAATTTTAACCCCAAAGTAGGAATAAACTTTCCAGAAAATGCTGCAACATTTTAGATTCTCTTCCAAATCTTTACTCATTGAAAAAAAAATTAAAAAAAAAAGACTCAGCTAAAAGATAACAAGCAGAAAGGAGGCAGGGATGATGCTGCAGAACCTTGGTCCATTGAGCAGGCAGCATTCCAGCCTCAGCTCCGGCCAGGACTGTGCTGGCTGTTCAAAAGCCAACTTCTCCCAGCACCACTCCACTGCAGGGAAACACTGATTTTAAACACTTTTTGGAACTGAACTTCACAGAAGGGTCTATCTCATTTGGTGTACACAGGCACACACACAGAGCACAGTCCAGTCCACACTGCTGGCCAAGAAGAGGTTTGGGTTGGTTTATTTCAGTCTTGTTATTTTTTTCAGTTTATAAATAAATCCCTTGTTGGACAATAGACATGTTTTGGAAATCTATTTATGGACCACTGGAACTCAAATCAAGTTTACAGTCTGAGTGCTGCTGTTTTGATCCAACAACAAACTTGCTGACTGCGGTTCTGCCATCCTGGCCCTTGGCAAGGGGCTCCTCCACCACTTCTGTGGCTCCTGTGTCCCAACCTCCATGCAGGAGAAAAACATAGATTTTATTAATTTCTTTCCCAATGACGGGATTAAATGGCTCATGCTTTATTGTGAGGATTTAAAAGAATTATAAAGAGATTTTTTATGATGTCCCCAGCCATCATTATGGCATCGGTTATAACATCAGGACAAAAGGAATGGCCTCAAGTTGCACCAGGGAAGGTTTAGATTAGGAATCAGGAAGAAGTTTTTCATGGAAATGGTTATGAAGCATTAGAACAGGCTGCCCAGAGAAGTGGTGGAGTCACCATTCTCTGGAAACGTTCAAAAAATGTGTGGATGTGGCACTTAAGGACATGATTTAGTGATGAACATGGGGCTGGGTTGATGGTTGAACTCGATGATCTCAAAGGTCTTTTCAATCATAACAATTCCACGATTCTGTGATTCTCTCCAGCTCCTGCTGCAGGTGTGTCCTGAGCTGCCTCTCCCAACCTCACAGCTGGGATCCAGCACCACGACAACAGAGAAGCAACACTTTAGGGCAGATCTTACATTTGATCTTACACATTTCTCAATTCAGTTTCAAGACAACACCACATTTAAAAGGGGGTATTTTTTTTCCATTTCCAATTCCAGCCTTCCGGGCTCTAATAAGCAAAAGCAACTATAGCTTTAAAGCAGTTGTATTGTATGCAAATGATGGTTTTAAAGACACTGCTTCATCCTTAGTGAGAGCAAATCTTTAAACCCCAGAACTGGCTGCTTTGTGCAGGAAGGTGAACTCCAAACTCCAGGAGATGCTACTGGTTGTGGCCAGACTTGTAGCTATCAGTTCTCCAGAAGCTTCAGAGTCTCCTGAAGATGGATAGCTGAAATGTAAGCAGTGAATGGGAAAAGTGCAGTGCAAGAAATGTTCAGCAAACTCCACTGGCAGCCAGCAGCAGCAAGGTGGAAACTCCCAGGAAGTGATTTTCCTGGGAGGAATGGGCAGCATGAGGAATGCCAAGTGCTGCCAAGACAAATTGACTTGTCACAGGGTGACCTATGGATTGAGCTGGGGCCACACTGCCACAATCCACTGCCACTTTTTGGAATTAGAGTAAAAACTATTGGGGGTTTTGGTTTGGTTTTTATCTGTCTCACCTAATTTCTCAAATGACCTTGCCTTCTTCATCCAGAGTCCCTAATGCAGAAGCTCATCCTTGCAAATGAGCTGCAAAATGCTTAGAATTTCTCATCCCACTACAACCTAATTTGTAGGAGTTAAACAGCCCAGCAGCTCAGCCACGGATTTAAATGTCACAGATTCCTGTCGGCCCCCTAAGCTCATTCCCCACCCCAGCACAGGGCACCAGGGCTCCCTTCCGAGCAGCCTCAGTCCTGGCCTCCATCACAGTTTGCCTTGCTTTTACTCTAATATTCCAGAAGATATTTTTTTGTCTAGAGTAGTTTTGTTGGTTTTATTTGTATGAATAAGCCTTTTTTTTTCCCTCTATATTAGCTTAAAAATCCAATGTGCCAGTTCTGGTGGTGCCACTGTAAATGTGGTCAGAGGGTGGGAAACCTGCAGGCAACTCAGCAATGACCTGGCTTAATCAGAGCTTTGCCAGGTGTCTCCCAGCAATTCCTGTCTCACTCTTATTTCTCCCTGCCTGGTAGAATGTCTGCTTATTTTTAGGTCTGGGTAATTATCATCACAGAACTCAAAGCACTTCTTTGTTCTGGTTATTTTAAGCAGAGCATTACACGAGTAGTGCCATCGTTGTCTCTCCCAATGGATTCTGGTCTGGAGGGAGTGAGATTGAGGACAAACACAGCAAAATCACCATGAACTTACAGGACCTAAACCAAACACAAGAGGCTGGAAAAGTTCAGGCTGGACTTGCACTGCTCTTTTTTTTCATTTTCCAGAAATTTGGCAGTGTCCAGATGGACTCCATATGTCCTGACTCTCCCGCTGCAGGGTCCTTTGGGAAAGCCCATGGCAATATCCACATGAATCCTGCACAGCAGTGCTGGTTTGATGTGGTTAGACCCCAACAGCTTAAAACTGGTTTATTTGGAAATGGTTTTTACCACCAGGCACCCACTGACCCTGGGCTATGTCAGCGCACCAGCCCAATACGTGGGGCAGGAGGAAACAGGCTCCAGCTCCCACTGAGAGCAACAACCACATTCCTGCTGCTCACGCGTGGGCTTGGAAGACACCTTTTAAAAGCAAGAAAAGGTGAAAGGATACAAAGTGACCACCACTCAAGAGTGAGGCTGGAGGAAGATCCAGGCTACCAAAAGGGTTTTGCAATTTAACCTGGAGGTTGCATCACGTCTGGCAGCACACATGGGCTGTCTGCAACAGGGCTTTAGCCTGGCATAAGGTACCACCCCACAGACTAGATTTTGGAACACAAGCCAAAAACATAGCTGGAACAAAGGACAAAGTCTGCATTTTCCAAAACAACACCACAACTTGCTCCAGAAACCATAGAAAGTTGCATAAATGAAAAAGCTGATTCATGAGAACAAAAATAAAAGCTTCTCTCATGGATTATAATGCCATTGTAACTGCATTCATTCAATAACCCAAGGCCTAAAAACTTGTTAAATCCCACACCAACAACACCCAAGTCCAAAGATCTTTGTGCATGCAACAAGTTTTATCCTACCAGAAGAACCAAACAGGAACGTTAACGTCACCTCCCTGTGCTAAAGTCCCGGGGAATCAGGATTCTCAAAGGAGCCAAGGGTGCTTAGAGACACAACTCCCTGTCACTTTTATTTACTCTGACACAGACTGCAAAGAGAAAAAAATCCCAGGGGATTTGGCATTTAGTTCCCCGGGGCTGCTTTGGGAAGTTCAGCCAGCAACACCGGCCTGGCCCCTCTGGTTGGCACAGCCCAGCACAGCTGAGCAGGTTCCTAAGTGCCACACTTGCAACTTGCTGTTGGAGCTCAAGGAATTAGTTAAGAAAAAATAAGAAACATTTTCTCTCTTGCTGCAGCAAGGAGGGTTGGAGTTCAGTGTTCCAGCAAAGTTTTTCAGTGTCACTAATTTGGTGTCAGACATGCAGTACAGCCAGCTCCACCACGCCTGGACTACAGTCAAATTCTAACAAGATCCTAAAAGGCTACAAATAAGTCAGAACTGTCTTGCTGTAACATCCAGTGTCTATTTAGCTACTTTCCTCCTGCAGTGGCCAAAAGCAGATTCCTCTACCCATCAGTCAAGCAGGAGGACAAATAACATTTCCTTATTTATATTTCCCCAGCTTCTGGCACACAGCAGCAGCAGCACTGCCTAACAGCCCTGATGACTTTTTAATGTGTTTTGGGTTTACTTTCCATGAAGGCACCTTAAGGATCAACATCATTATCACAGCTTAAGGCAAATTCTGCTTTTAACAAAAGATACCCAAGCACTGGGGAGATGAGTGGGGGTGAATCCATTCATCCTTTAGCACCTGCCTGTCGAGGACTATTGTGGTGTTACCAGGATTCTAACAGAGAACATCTTATCAACAACACTTGAAGCCCATGTTTAAAAGTACCATTTAATAAACTTCACATTTTGTTCCAGTACATGAAAATGGTTCTGTCAGCTGAAACCCCACCTTTTTCCTACTGAAGCATTGAATTCAGAAGTAAATCTTTCTCTTTTTTTGGCTGCAAGGAAAAGGTGGTGGGGCACTGAAATGACTCTCCAGGGAATGGCCACAGCCCCAAGGCTGCCAGAGCTCCAGGAGCGTTTGGACAATGCTCCCAGGGATGCACAGGGTGGGATTGTTGGGGTGTCTGTGCACGGCCAGGAGCTGGACTTGATCCTTGTGGGTCCCTTCCAACTCAGCGTATTCCATGAAAAGAAGGGTGACAGAGTGCATTCTCCTTCAACTCTCCTCCTTCCTGGCTGCTTCCCAACACATTTTCAGTTGCTCATTCAGCATTTCCTGGCCTGTCCAGGCTCCTAACTGCAAGGGCAGCATCCAGTTGTTTTGCCCAAGTGCCCAGCTCAGTCTCAAGCCTACCAGAGATGCACAAATTCCTAGGAGTGTTCTGGGGGGCTGTGCAGATCAGATGCACCCTCCTTTAGCCAGGAGATGTGTCCTCACCACAGCCAGAAATGACACATCCTTTTACTCTCTGCTTAGATGCTTCTGTTCATTTTGTAAAATGCTTACAGAGGGTCACTACTGCCAAGTCAAAGTCATTCACAAGTCAGGATATGCCAAAGCTCTTCTCCACAGCAATCACGGCCTGCTCAAAGACTGCCTCCCCACAGACTTACTTTCTGTTTCTCTGGGATTTTTCCTTCCTTTTTTTCCTTTTTTTAAAGTTCTGTGAAAAGTGACAGCAATGCCCAATGGGATTATTTGCCTGGATTTCAAAACCAAACAAACCCCATGCAGCTAAAACGTCCATTTGCAGGAATTTTAATGCAAGATTTTAACATTTAAAATCTCATTCTATCATCATTCCATGTTTGCTCATAGGATGACAGTGAACCTTTTTACACTGTACTTCCCTGCATACGGAACACAAGATCCCCAGCAGCTGGGCAAGGGAGAAGTTAAAATCCACAAGTCCAAGGAAGTTCTGGCAGCATTGGAGTTGGTAGTAGCAGAGGCACCAAACCTCCCCGCCTACTTTTTGTAGACAGCCCAAGAGCCTGAACACAGAGAAACAGTGAATGCAACTGAATCTTCCAAATGCTGAAGACCTGGAGGTGTCCCAGATGTGGAGAAGTCTCTCAGACAAGGAAGGTTTGATCAGAGGCATGGAGGGTGCATGACTCCTCTTCACTCTGCTCACACTGGGCTCCAGGCCCAGAGACAGCAGCAGGAGTCTCCCCTCCCTTCACGTGATCTCAGCAAACAACCCCACCAGGAGCTGTGTTTGATTAGGGATGAACTTTGCACAGGAAGCAGCCTGAGTCTCTGGGAAGTGTCTGGGCACTGCCTGGCAGCAGCTCCAAACTCCTACAGCCTGACCTCTCCAACACCCAAAGCCTGCCCATCCTCATGCAGGAACTGTGCACAGGCTGCTCCCAAAGCTCACCCCATCCAGCTGGGTCCGGGCAGGGTTATCCAGGAGAGACGGTCAGGGAAGCACAGCTCCTTACCAGGACCATAGACACTCAACCTGCAGAAATCAGGGATATGGAAAGAGGCCTTCTCCACCAAGTCCAAAGGCCTATCCCTGAGCATGGACACCACTTCTTAGACTCACAGACTCACAGAATATCCTGAGCTGGAGGAGACCCTCAAGGACCATCGAGTCCAGCTCCTGGCCCTGCACAGGACATGCCAACAATCCCATGCTGTGCCTGAGGGTGCTGTCCAAGCACTCCTAGGGCTCTGGGTCCATGACCACTCCCTGGGGTGCTGTTCTAGTGCCTGACCACCCTCCGGATGAGGAATCTCTTTAATAACATCCAGTCTGAACCTTCTCTGACACAGCTCCAGCTGTTCCCTGGGGTCCTGTCCCTGGTCAGAGAGCAGAGGTCGATGCCAGGCTATGCTCTGGCCGGGCTCCATGGAGCTCTGAGCTGGGAATCTCCTCCAGTCACACAGCAGTGCTGCTTTGGGGCACCAGCCCAGCTCTCAGCTGACGGGGGGAATTCTTGTGCCACCACAAGCAAAGGGAAGAAATAAGCCAGGGAAGGCAGGACTGCCTCTCCCAGCAGCAATAAGGACTGAAAGCAGGGATCAAACCATGGCCTCGGGCCATGCAAGATTTTGCTTCACTCAGCAGCAGGAAGAACTTGCAAATGCAAATATTCACATGTCAGGATGATTATTTTTTTTACTTTTTTTAATGACTGCTTTAGTTATCCAGAATAAACATATCTTGAAAAATCAAGCTTCCAGACCTAGACTTCCTCTTACTTTCCTTTAGGTGAAGATGTAATGAAACACTGATGTATGGCAAACTATAGCTTTAACCACCACTGACATCACACCACCCAGAATTGTCATCATCCAAAGGAGAACACCACCATTACAATACTAAATAAATTGACCCTTGGCAATTTTCTAACTCGGTCTTGTGGCATTTGACTTTTATAAGCCTGAAAACTGCTCGTCTGGTCCAAAACCAACAGAGAGTGAGCTTCCTACTGCGGAATACAGGCTCCATTATCTCAGTTATGCACTGACAAAGCATAAGCAGCAGCAGAATATGAACTCTTCATTTATTACACACAGTTGTTTTCTGCAGCAGACGTGGAGCTTGGCAGACTGAATTTCCCTGGAAGTCTCCATGTGCCTTGTCAGAGCATCCAAACTCATGGCTGGGTTAAATAAAAACAAACAGATCCACTCCTCCCAAAGCCCAGTACCAAACTAACAACTCCTGAACAGCACAGGGCTGAGAGTGGCAGGGCCTGGGAGCATTCCCACCCATCAGCCAGCTGTTCTGCTATTCTGGGGTCTCCACAGCCTCAGCATCTCACTGGACTCTCTTACCTGAGTCACAAAACAGGGAAAGGGGAACTTTTGCTATGTGGAAGAAAAAAAAAAAGTCCTTAAATCCAAGCTACCTCTGTCACAGACTCCTTGAACAACTTTATCTTCACCTCTCAGAGCTCCCTTTCCCGAGCTGTTAGTTCTCAGGAACAAATATTTTTTCAAATCACTGCTTATTTACTTTCAGGGATCATTTCTGGCTGATTGTACAAACGGTATCAATACACCACAGCCAAGCCCCACACAGAGGCTTTGCACACCAACTGTAAAGCACTTTACCACACAGAAGACTGATCTCCAACAAGATAGTGAGGTTCAGTATCACAAGATGCAGACAACTCTCCAACACATGATATATTCCTAAATACTTAAACATTTACCATGTGGCTGAGAAAAGCAGGGGAAAGGCCCTGAAGGTGCTCCTGGTCATCTGACTGCTTGCTCTGGAAGCTTTAAAAAGTCCTGATAGTCTGGACCTCATCCCCATTGTCAGGTTCTAAACCTGTTTTTTTCAGCCAACCTCTTTCTGAAAGCCAGAAGAATTATTTCTCCTTCATCTTCAGCTTCATGGAGATCCCAGGCTGGGTCTGTGCAATGCTGGCAGCAACTCCACCCTGTAAGAACTGCCACAAACTGCCAGGTCCCATCTCAGCGCCCCTGAGACTTCACCCTCCGCACCAGCCCAGCACCCCAATAATCCTTCCAGGGAAGCAGCCTGAGATAACAACACACACAGGGCTGCAGTTTGGGGCTTTATTGAAACAGCTGCTCCTGTAATTATTTTTTAGAAGCTGTGGATTTCTGCTGGTGATGAGGAGCTCTGCACAGCAGAGGGAAAACAGGTTTGGTTGTGCTTGCGTGACGAGCTGAACTCTGGTTAGGAAAGGAGTTAAAAGCACATTCAGTTCTGCACGAGGCCCCTGTGGTTTACAATAAAAGCAAAGTTTATTTCCTGTATGGTTTAGCACACAGAGGCTAAATTAACCGACAGAAGTAAAAGTTTACAGCATTAATTGCTGTTTCACTGCCTTTATATTGCCAGGCATTTATTCTTTAAATAAAAGACTACTTTAAGAAGAAATACAACATGGCCTCAGGGATCCAGGTGCCTCTGATGTGTATTACTTTTTATCTTTGAAGAATTCATATACCACAGATCTTAGTTAACAAAGAGTCTTTTTGCTGACTGCTGTTCTAAAACTAAACCAAGTAATTTTCTGAAGAGAACAAAGCTTTTTTCTTCAACTAAAATACCTAAATATCATAATACAAAGGAAGATAAAAAGCTATGGATTAAATACAATTTTTCATCCTCCTTGCAACAAGAGCTAGGCTGTCTTGAGATAGAACAGCATCCAAAAAGCTTCCTGGAGAGGAAAGATTCAGCAGAGCACAGCCTGTATGGGCAGTTTTCTGACCCAGTAATTAATTGCCCTGGGTAACATTTCAAGTGTGAATCATCCTGAAGGCCCCAGATCCTTCTCTATGTTACTTGGACAAAACATTGTCTAAAAACTCTGTCTCTAAGTGGGAGAGATAAATTGTTCTCACAAGACCTGGCCACACTGCAGTTTCTAACACTTTGGGCAGCTGAAACAACACAGGAGTTGGCCAAGCTCTGCCTGCCATAGCCAGGAAGGCCAGTGCCTGGGGGTTTGTTCTCAGGACTGCTCAGGAGACATGCTAAAGTGACTCTTTCAGGAATTAACAAAATGGAGCATTTTCCAACACAGCAAGGTTGTTCCCATCACCAGGCTGCTCTCACCCACTGCTTCCCTGCAGCTCACAGGGAAGTGCCACCGTCACCCCAGAGCAGGAGCACTAATCTGGATGCTGCCCATGCCTTAGAGCCACGACCTGGAGCCACTTTGCAACTCCCCACTGTCTTTTTTAAGTTTTACAGATCCCTCTTGTCACCATGGTATCTGCTTTTTTTTTTTTCCCTAAACCACAAGCTTCCTTCTGCCTCAATGCAAGCCAGCATCTGCTCACCCCAATCAGAAACTAAGATAAATACACACTGCATTTTATTTTTTCAAAGTTTAAGTCCCCAGCTGTTTATTTGCTGTAGGATGGAGTTCTCCAGGCCTGGGCAAGCAGCCAAAATGGCTTCATTCCCCTGCTGTTCCTCGGTCTCAGCCTAATACTGATGGCTGGCAGTGAGAGGTGACGGCTCTCCCAATGCCTTCCAAGCTGCCAGCCTGGGTCTCAGATCATCCCATGGAAGACGGAGCTCTCTGTCCAGCAGCTCCTCACTTCATCCAGGTGTAAATTCCTGAGGAGAACATTTCCCAAGTTAGCATTATGGATTTACTTTGATCTTTCCACAGCATGCACAACAAACCCCAGAGCTCTGCAGGTGAAGGAAGGGAGGCTATCACAGGGGCCTTTAATGAGATGGAAGGGAACAGAAATTTGGACGAAGATTGCTCAGGCACAAAGGTTCCATGGACTGAGCTACCAGAACCAAGGGACTTGTTTATCTGCATTACAAGGTGGAATTTCCAGTTCTTAATCAGGCTTACTGGGGCACTAACAAGGAAATTTGCAAACCTGCTCCTTTATATTTCTATTCACATATATTGTATTTCCTGCCTAGGGAAAAACAAACCAAAACACCAAACATCTACTAGCCATAAATCAGCTTCACTTGAACTTCGCTTCTATCCATATCCAGTAAAAATATTTTGGGATATATTTTAATTAATTCACAGAGTTGTTCTGCTCCTTTCCTGCTCTGCCAGTTGTTCTGCAGCTGCTGCTTTGGCCAAATACATTTGCAACACGTGCACAGGAATGTCTTGGATAAGCAGCATTAAGTGTTTCCTAAGGAATAAAATCCTGTCCTGCTGTAGTCCATGGCAGAATTCCCAGTGATATAAGCACAGCCAGAGGTTGATCCCATGAGGTGAATACAGATGTGCTGTTTAAACCTACCTGGCAACAAGTACTCCCATAAAAACATGGGTTTATGTGAAAACTGTGACTATTTTTCCCAGAGGCTTTGTGTTTGCTGTTTCCACCAGGCTTTTCCAGTTGACTTAGATCTGTGCCTAAGGCAGGAGAGGTGTCTGATCACCTACCCTAAACATGGGCTAAACATGCAGTGTGTCAGCATCTGCACAATAATGCTGGTCTTGGAATCACCAAATGCTTGTTTTGTATGTAAGAAATGCTGAGACACTAACCAAACATATCCCAAACACACACATGTATTATTTTCCACCAAACGTTTTCCTGGACAACATGGTCTTATTTTTTTTAATGCGAACTGTTAACATAATTTTGGGAGCAGAGCCAATTTCATTCAAAAAGAGAAGAAAGCTTTACTGGGTTGGATCCAACACTTGTCTAGCCCAGTCTCCTGTTTCCACTGGTCACAGATCCCAGGGAAGAGCATGCCATCAGGCTGAGCACAAAGAGCTACACCACATCCAGCTTTCTTCTCAGACTCCAGTAATTCACTGTTTTGAGTCAGAGGTGTAGCAGTAATGTTTAACAGCCCTTAAAAGACTTTTCTCTTTAATTTGTCTCACTGCTTCCTGAGCCCATGCACTTTCTGCTGTTCACCATGTCCTCTGACAGGGAGTTCCTCCCTGAAACCTGGGTTGTCAAACAAAGCATTTCATTTACTCTGAATCTGCCACCTGCCACTTCCACTTGCTCTCCTCCAGTCGTTCCATTAGGGAAAATTATTAATAATCCCTTCCTGTTTGTTCTCCCATGATGTGATATTATCACATTTCAGACTTTTCCAGCTCTTTCTTTCTCAACTGCAGAATTCATAGAATCATGGAACAGTTTGGGTGGGAAGGAATCTTACAGACCATCCAGTTCCACCCTCTGCCGTGGGCAGGGACACCTTCCACTGTCCCAGGTTGGTCCAAGCCCCACCCAACCTGGCCTTCCAGGGATGGGGCAGCCACAGCTTCCTCCTTATCATCCACAAATTCTGCCTTATTTGGTTGTTCCTCCTACAGTGATAACCTCACCCTACTTTCTTCCCTTTTCTCACTTTCTTATATCATTTGAAGACAACAGTTCCAGTCTACTAAAGGCAGATTCACCACACATTTATACAGTGGTTTTTTTTTTCTTTTGCCCTTTCCCATCCTAAACATTCCTGAGATTCTGTTTGCTTTTCATGGCCATAATTATGGTATTTTTGTAGAATTACCTAGTATGGCTCCAAGACCTCTCTGCTAAACAGTATTTTAGCAGAGTTTAAACTTCGTTCTTGCACAGGACAACCATTGTTTCTTCCCAGTTTTCCAGCTGGGACAGCAACAGCAGGCTGTTCTTGCACTGTTTGCTTGGAGTCCAGCACAGATCTCTCTCGGAATCTTCTGGTAATTTCTGCAGATTGTAAAAGCTGCCTGTATGTTTCCAAATCTTGATTGTTACCTGCTTTCCATAACTGATGTGCAACCAATTACATAAGCCAAAAAGAAAATAAATAATCATTTTTCTCTTATCCCACAGCAGCTTAGTTTCTTTCTGGAAAAAAAGATTTTTAACCTGGCTATTGCTTGTCCAAAACTTTCCAGAAATCCAGGGATTCAATATTATGGATCACCCTCCCTCCTACACTCCAGGTAGCTCAGGTGTAGGCACAGCTTTCTCCTCTGACACTGCACTGATTCTCCTCCCTGCTCTGTCTCTGTCCACGCATTTGCTGGGGAAGAGCCCAGTGAAGAATAACATCCATTTGTGCAGCACCAGAAGATGGCTTGCAGCTCCCAGATTTCCCTGAGATCCTTTTACAAACCACAGCTGCCTTTGGCTCCTCTCTTCACTCCAACACTCCAGCAATCAAACAACAGGTAGTAGTTAAAATTTTACACTCGAGCGCCTTTAGAATTTCCAGAGAGGCTGATTCATGCACGGAAACAGTCCCAGAAAAACTGAACTTCAGATCATTAATTAAAGAAATAAATCACCACATCCACGTCTCACAGGGGAAACCAAGTCCAGGAAGGAGCTGTAAGTCAGGATGTGAAAACAACTTCAGCTGTATCCTGAGAGCACAAACCTCAGTCAGGCCAGTTGGATGCTGACCCTTCACATTTTTTTCTGGTGCTTTAAAGCTCAGTCTCACTCTGCTGCCTTTTCAGTGTTAGAAAATGGCCTTAACATTGAGCTAGAGGTGCTGTCCCAGGAAGGACGTGCTCCTGGATGGAGGCTTTTTTTCTGGGACAAACAGTAGATAAGCATTGCAATCAAAGCTCTTTCAGGCTCGATTAGATATCTGACCAACAAAAGCATTTAAATTTAATCATAAACTGAAAGTCTCCCCTGCATACGGCCGGGGTTAAACAAATGGCATTAACACCAAATTTTCATGTTTGAGCAGAAACATTCCTGAATAGCAAAATATGGACATAAGATGTGGATTTGTTTCAGGTTTCCAGCTCTCCAGTCAGTGCGAAGAACTGAGATGGTGTTTCCAAGGTTGGGGAGCACAAGGAACAGGCAGAGCTCACCTCCCTTAGCTAGGGCAACGATGGATCCTTAGGTCTTGTTTTTGTCTTAGAGGGGAATATTTCAATTCTGTTTTGACCTCAAACAGCTGAATTCTGTCAATGTTGGTGTAGTTCCCTGTGTCTCCCCTCTCCTCAATTCCTCCTTTCCTGGAAGGAGCAAGAATAACCTTGCAGAGACACAAGTCTTGGCACCCTCTGCTCGTTAACACAGATGCCAGCCAATTCACTGACTTCTATAGGAATTTTGTGAGTGTAACTTTAATGCCCCAGGACAAGGAAAGTTCTGTGATCAACTCTGTAAATATTTATTTAAAATCCACAGGTGCTTAGCCCTGACATGACACTGTGTGCATCCTATCTTAGAATGTGCTGCAGTTCAGGGTTCAAGGGAAAGCCAGCACAAGCTGACAGCCTTCGACCTCTCCCCAAAATCTGCCTCTTCTCCCCAAGAAGAGACATAATCCTGATACACCACCTCAGAATAAACACTGTCCTACCTGCATGTACAACCTAGAAAAATTCTCAGCAAAAAGCCTTTCCTGGCTTTAACTGTGGAGTAGAATTTTCCATCTTTCTTCTGCTGTCAGAAACTGGTTTTAGTTAAGCACAGTAAAATGTTTTTTATTTTGATATATTTAAACTATTGCAACAACTGCAGCCTACTTAATCTCTGGCTCCATTAAAAATTTGAATGCAATATTTTAAGAAAAATATTTGACTTATCTTGACTTTGGAACAATGATTGTACAAAAAACAACCCAGGAGGCAGATGGAACACATCCGAGCTTGAGCCGCATTACGGATTTTGTCATCCACCCCGAAGGCTCTAACTCAGAGCAACTCCTACCATTTTATTGAGAGAAACTCTGTTTGGTGAACATTGGGTATCCAAAAAAGTCCTTCACATGTATTATGTTTCCACAAAAGAGGAGTTTAAAAACCAATACCTAGCTTAACAAGTCAGTTTTCACCCATGGCATATAAATTGCATGAACTGAGCATCGCAAAAACATACATACACTGTGAGATTGTTTTTTAACTACAGCTTATTTCCCCATAATATGTGCATTTACCTAAACCTGCATCACAGTACGAGACTATTTACCAAAGATTTGTATCAGTGTTTTCTTCCCACATACACTGCCCTGCCAGGCAGTCCAAGGAAGTTCACGAGCTGCTTCTGACTGTCTGCTGCCGCTGCTCTGGGCTTCCGCAGCAACAGACGTGACCACAGACATCCGGGCTGGGACAGCACGCTGGGAACCCTGAACGTGGCAGCAGAACAAGGGACACTTGTGATCCACACTGATAAGGACTGCATGCACAGAGCCACCCTGGTGTGGCTGCTTTTCCCCTCACAGCCACCTCCTGCCATGGCCTGGCACCACCACGGCAAAGTGGCGAAGCCGTTGGACTCGATAAGCTTTGAGGCCTTTTCCAACTCTGATTCCATGAAACCTCACAGCAGGAAACAACATAAACACAAAGCACACAGACTCTGCTCATCCTCTGTAAGGGTGGCATTATTCGCATTTATTGTGACCATCTGAGAAAAAAGGCCCTTGGGGGATTTAAATGTAAAATATAATTTTTTTATACAATCTCCATCTCTCCATGTATTACCTCCCTGGGATTCAAACTTCCAAAGGATGAAGCAGCCTCACCAGCCCTCCCAAAGCACTGAGCTGTTCAACAGGGACAAGAGCTGGTGGTTTCACATGCTCTCATCATTTCCAACAGCTCTTTTCCAGAGCTCTTCTCCCCTGGCATGTTCCAGAAAGCACCTGCCACTGATTATATGTCTCCAGTAGCACCAGCACGTTTTCTGGTGCCTTACTGGGAAAAGAGAAGAGTAATTGTAAGCAAATGTTCACTCTTCAGACCATGGGCCACTTTCATCTTCATTTCCTAGGAGAAGACCTAGATCCTTTCCAAAGCAAGAAGACAATACAAGAAAAATATGAAGCCCCCACATCTTTAACTTTGTGAATGAAAAAGAAATTTAAATTTCCTTTCCTCTCTAAAACCATCTGTAAATAGTGGCAGGTCTGTGTAATACAGGACTCTGACTATGACTCTGGAGATCATCTCTTCTTTCTGCCGTGTCTGCAGCCGCAGTAGGAGGCAAGGAAAGAAAATCACTCACACAGCCATCAAAACAAGGGAGGAGAGCAGAGTTGGGAGAGATGGAAATGTGGGATGTAGACCACAAAGACGAAGCAATTGGCTTCAAGGAGCATCTGGACACCAGACATTTGATGTGGCAGCTTCCATAGCCCACAGCACTGGCAGTGGCACAGGGCAGAGCTCAGCCTACAATATCCAGTGCTGGCACTTCAGTTCCACAGCCACAGCTTCCAGTTTCAGCCGTACTCCTGGAACTGCAGGGTGATGCTGGATGAACTAATAAATTCTCTCAAAGCCTGTACTCAAGACCTGTGCAGTTGTTGGCAACAAATGCACACTCATAAGACCAAGAAGAATTTAAGCAGCTGGTTCCCTTCCACACGAGATCAATAAAATAGGCAATCCAGCTGCCTTCAGGAAGGAAGGGATTTTGGTGCTGGGCAATCTCCTGCCCCAAAATCAACAACATACCAAAATCCTGCAGAGAAAATCACACACTGGATTTGTGCCATTCAGCTTCTTCCCACCTTGTATCCTTTTCTACCAGGAGCAAGAGTCAAATGACTCTTAGGCCTCTCTTCCTTTCACTTCCTGAAGGACTTGAATGGGAGACTGCAATGAAACCCCTCTCACAGCCAGCACAGTCCCTGTTCCTGCAACGCTCCCGCACTTCTGAATGCGGCGTTTGCGTCTCATTTCTGTGCGTAGCCTGCACCCCTGTCCCAGGCTGAGGAACACTGTCTGCCATGCAGGAAGGCTTCTGGACAGCAGCTCCACATGCACATTCCCATGTGGGTGTCCTTACCTCATCTTCATCATTACAATCCCCGTGCATCCCTGCCCAGCCCGCAACTCGCCAGCACAGCATCCACAGTGAGGAAGATTAAAGACAAGGGGCCACTTCCCAAGCAAGACTTTCAAACACAGCAGGAAACTGGGGCTGGAACTATCACATTATGGAGTGAAATTCAAATAGGAGGCCAGACAAGATGTCAATCATCATACTTTCCAGAAATCACTTGAAACACACTCATAAAATGTCTTTGCTTAGACATGAGCTTCACACAGTGGTTTTTTCCTCACAGATACATCATACTGAATATAAACATTGTAGAGAACAGTGCCTTGGGGAAACATTTTATACACTGTGATGTGGCAAATTATACCATATAGCAAAGCAGGACTTTGCCAATAATAGACCACAAAATTTGGGCACCCTCCAAGACTCACAGCCCCAGGGTGTGAGGTGTGAAGCAACCTCAGCCCTTTTCCGTTCAGTGGGAGACACTTTCCAGTCCCACAAAAGCTTCTCCAGCTTACAGAAATGGGGCAGGAAGGAAGAGATTTGATACTTATTTCTGGTTTGCTTCTACTCAGGCAAATTAGCCTTTTAAAATTCAAAATAATACAGTGCTGGCTGTTACTACAGTACAAAGATGACTTAGCAGGAGTGAGAGCCCTTCCCAGGCTGGTGATACCCAGTTCAGTCACTTTGCTGCAAACAGCCTTGTCTCTGTTCCATCTCTCTGTAGCAGTCTTCTCTGATGTGGATTTTCCATTCCTGGAGTGGGTTATTTCAAATACAGTACCCAGAAAGGCTTCTCTGGTCCTCCAAGAAAAGCCCGTCTCACCAACAGTTTTAAGAGCCACAGAAACAATTCATTCCCATTCCCTCCAAAGAGGACCCTCTCTTTCTTATTTTAGGTTGAAACATCGATTAAAATTCTTATACTGGACAGAAAACACCACCCAGTGAGGTGCTAGGCTGGTCCTGCCAACAGAAACACCCTCAGTGTACGCAAGAATCTAAGAATGTGCAAGTCTTGCTCATTACCACAAGATCCCTTGAGCTGCTCCAGCTTTAGACACAGGCATGAGTGTATGTGTGTGTTTATATATATATTAAAATATACACGTCATAAAACTGGCAATCATGTGCATATTACACTCGAATTCCCCAAAAAACAGACTACACCAACGCTACATTCAAATTCCACAGGCAGGGATGCACAAAAGAGCCCGAAAGGCAGCAGTTAGTCAGACTGGAGCTTTGTAACATGTACAACCCACACAAGGACCAGGCAGCACTGTAGAAAACACTAAGCTAATAATTAAAAACTTAATTTAAAACCAGAAAAACACAATTGGGATTGAGATCTGTGCTTGCACCCCTGGAGCTCAGTATCACCAGACAGACAGAAATCAATAGGTGCCATGAAGAGGGCACTGATAAAAATCTATAGCAACTGAAGCAGTCAACTTGAAACCTATTAACAGCTGCATTAGAAAGAAAGGATTACTTTTCCAATCTGCTGCTTTCCTTCCAGATGACCATTCTGTAGGAACCAGCAGAAATCCCTCTGGATCCCTTTTATGAATGAACTACTCAGGATTTCAAGACCCTCCCCAGATCTGCATGAAATAATTCTCTGCGTTTCACCACCAGCACCAGCACTGTCAGCGCTGGCATCAAGTTTACTAAAAATGACCTGGGAAGGGAGGGACAGCAGGGACACCTGAGGCACAGGCTCCTGTGCCATCTGCAGCCCATCATCCCAAGCTTACCAACTGGTATTTGATCTGCTGAAGCCCACAGACCAGTGGCTGCACTCAAGCAAAGAAGAATGCAGCGAGGGCTTGTTTTTATCTTCTGTACATCACTGTCTTCCCAAAGTTTGGGGACCTGAAGCACGAACAGTGACAGGAAAAGGTCACCATACAGCCACAGCTCAGACTTTTTATCTCCTCGCAGTAAAAGTCACTGATCATTAACTGCAATAGCTGGCATTTTCTGAGTCCCTGGCATTTTATAGTTCTCCAGCACATCCATATCAAGTGCAACCAAATCCCCCAGATTTCAGCCTCGGAGCATCTCCCACACGGATCAAACAGAAACCAGATGATCCTGAGGACATAGAGCTGCACCTGAACCTAGGCACAAATCCCGCTGTTTCTGTGTATCTCTTTCTTTCCCTTTGAAAAACACAGTCCGAGCTTTGCGTACAACACACTGGGGCCACGAGATGCGAAATCCAGTATTCCCAACAGGGCAAGAACCGGAGGCTACTGGGACAGCGGCCACACACGCCTGCCACAATCAACGAGGAATAAACTCATCAAAACCAAATGACGGGCGACACATTTAGAACTGAGCTTCAAGAACAACAACAACAACAAAAAACCAAACAGCGGTGGATCTGCCTTCCCAGCACAGGGCGAGGGGTGCGGGATCACCGAGGAAATGCCGCTTTCCGTCGGCGGCAGCCGCAGCACCGCCCGCACAGCGCCGGGCGCCTTGAGGGGACCGCAGCTGCCCCGGCCTCTCCCCACACTGCCCGCCCGGCCCCCGCGNGGGGACACCAGGGTGGGAGACCGAGAGACAGGGACCTAAGCGTGGGGGGTCGCCATGGTAGCGGCTGGTTCCCCTCAGTGCCGGCTCCCCTCAGCACCAGGTCCCCTCATGGCCGCTCCCCTCACGGCCGGGTCCCCGGGACCGATGGCCCCGTGCTGGGCTCCGTCGTTAGCGGCTGCCCTCCAGCCGCCATGGCCCTGCCCCGCTCCCGCCCCGCCGCCGTGCAGGGCAGCGGCAGCACCGCCAGCGCCGTGCCTTGGCCGCTCGCCCCCGTCTGGGGCACAAGAAGTCAGGGGTGGGTGGCTGTTTCTGGGAAATGGTGTTTAGAATTAAGAATTTCCTTTTAAAATCTATTCCAGCGTGGAAGGTACTGCCCAAGTGATGTGCCAGCCCATGCCAAAGGACAGGTGGCATCCAGAGGAGTTCTTCGCATTCCTGTGGTTATTGTAAAGTATCTTCCACACACAAAAAAAAAGCCAGCAACCCCCCCCCACCCCTTTTTAATGGTTATAGTCATGGTGACACGTTATTGAAGGAAATTTATATCCAGCACCTGTCTCCCACTTGCCTCTNAACCAAACAGCGGTGGATCTGCCTTCCCAGCACAGGGCGAGGGGTGCGGGATCACCGAGGAAATGCCGCTTTCCGTCGGCGGCAGCCGCAGCACCGCCCGCACAGCGCCGGGCGCCTTGAGGGGACCGCAGCTGCCCCGGCCTCTCCCCACACTGCCCGCCCGGCCCCCGCGTCCCCCGCCCGGCACAAGTTTCTCCCGGGCGCCGCTTACCGCCGTGGAGCCGGAGGAAGAGGCGATGTAGACCTTGATGACCATGCTGGGAGCGGCGGGATGCGGAGCCGGGCGTGCGGTGGGTGTGTGAGGGTGGCTCGGGCGCGGGCTGGGGCTGAAGCGGGAGGGCGGGCACGGGGAGGCGGCGGGAGCGCTCGCCCCGCCTCGCTCCGCAGCTGCCACCGCCCGAGCCCGGAAGGGCGGAAAATGGCTTTTTAAAAATTAATTAAATAAATAAATAGTAAAAAAGGAAAGGGAAAAAAAAAAGGCAGAAGAAAGANGGGTGGGTGGCTGTTTCTGGGAAATGGTGTTTAGAATTAAGAATTTCCTTTTAAAATCTATTCCAGCGTGGAAGGTACTGCCCAAGTGATGTGCCAGCCCATGCCAAAGGACAGGTGGCATCCAGAGGAGTTCTTCGCATTCCTGTGGTTATTGTAAAGTATCTTCCACACACAAAAAAAAAGCCAGCAACCCCCCCCCACCCCTTTTTAATGGTTATAGTCATGGTGACACGTTATTGAAGGAAATTTATATCCAGCACCTGTCTCCCACTTGCCTCTGGTACTCCAACTATTACCTCATATGTATTTTATCTATTCCAATAGCAGGTTCACAACAAATGGAAAATATGTACAGTGATAAGCACAGGAAGCTGCAATTTTACACCTACAAGCTAAGATGAAAGCAAGATGTTTGTTCTGTTCTTAGTGAAAAACAAGGAGGTATTTCTGAAAGGAGTTTTCCAAACAAGCTTTCCTGTTTCAAATTATTAGTTTTTCTAACAAAAAAGATCTTTTAAAAAACACGTTGAATTAAAAAGTATTGAATTAAATAATCTAGATTTGCTTTATTAATTTGCCAATAGTAAAGAAAACTGTTTTGAGGATGATACGCCTCAATGTGATATTACTTATGATACTTATCTGAATCTTTGAAGCAGTCATGAGTTTTAAGTATGTTTGAAAAAGCAATAAACCAAAATTGATTGAGGATGATGGTACGCCATAAAAATTCCCTGGTTCAAGGAATTTCAAAATTTAATAAAATAAATGTACTTTTCAATCTGTTTAAAACAAACTGAGATAAATCCAGGAGATTAAAATTCTTCAAGGAATGTTTCTTCAGTTGTGTTTGTGCAGCCCCTTCCCAGCTGCTTGAGAAACACCCTGGGAATTCCTGTTGGCTCCAGCGTGTAACCTGATTCATGGCAAGGAACGCAGGAGGGCGAAACCACAGCTTATCAGGAAGAAGGAAATAGTGCAGGTGGAGAACGGGAGAGGGAGGGTCACTTGAACTTTGGGCTCCCCTGTAACATTGCTGGCTGGCCGCCAGCTCTCCTCTCCTTGGAGAATTGGAATTGGCTCCTCAGAGGTGAGATTCACCTGGAGCGAGCTGCACCTCGTCCTCCTGCCTCCTAAAAACGCTGCTATCATCATTACTCTCAAAAGTGCACTCTAGGAGGCATTTTATCTTCATGAAATGAGATTTATTAAGTTAAGAGCAATACACGAATCAGGTATTGTTGACACAACTTGGTTTTCTTGACTCATAAAAGTGAATTTTCTACTTTATTGATGGGAAAGTGTGATGTTTTATATCCCCATGCTACTCCTGTAAAATTCACGTTGTTATTTCTGTTTTCACTGTTAAACACTTGGGAAGTTATGAAATACCCTCAATGTAGACCAAAACCTAAAGCAAAATGACCAAATTTTAGGTGCTCCCCAAAGGGGAGCCCAAAGGACTGGCCATCCCAAGGTCATCCTGGGATTTCACAGTACAACACTGCCAGTGATGGCAAGGATCCCCTCGCTTCTTCCTTAGAGCACAGGCAAGGATGGAGCCTTCCTAGAGCTAGCAAATTAAGCTGTTTTAAAAAAGAACTGTAGCAGAATCTCACAATGAAAGATACTGCAGTAATCATCTGCAAATTCCCTCTTGTCCAAAAGGTCAGGAAGAACATGCTCCACATGCTCCACAGCTGCTTCTCTCCCCTGAGAGAAATTAATCCAGAATCCACCTGTGAGATGAGGCTGTGCCAGGGTCTGGTCTCGGACCGTGCTTGTGCCAGAGGAGGTGATCTGGATCTGTGTGAAATGGAGAAGGTGTGATTGGCAGGGATGTCAGCTCAGTGCTCTGAACAGGAAATCAGAAATCCATCCTTCATTCCCAGTCAGTAACTGGAGCCAAAGGGCAAACCGTGACTCAGAGCTCATGCCCTGCTGCATCCCATGCCGTGGGAGGTGGGAACTGCTCCCCTGCTCCAAAGACTTCGTGGGAGCAGGTGGGGAAGAGATCTTCCTCATCTGGAAACTCAGCAAGGCCGGGTTTCCTTGATTTACGTGTAATTGTGGCAGGCACACGGCGGAGGAGGTCACTCGCAGGGCACAGAGCGAGGACTCTGAGTGCTGGTTTTCACCTGTGCAGTGACAGCAGTGAGTGACATTACAGCGCAGCTGCCTTAAAACCACCCGTCCCAGTTCAGCATTCACTAACTCGGCTCAGCACCGCCAGACCCGCCGGTCCCGGCTCAGCCCCCCAAGCCCAGCCGAACTCCCGAGGCCCGGCTCAGCCCCCCAGGCCCGGCTCAGCTCCCCAGGCCCGGCTCAGCTCCCCAGGCCCGGCTCAGCTCCCCAGGCCTGGCTCAGCGCTCCAGGCCCCGATGAGCCCCCCAGGCCCGCTGGCTGCCGCGCCGCGCCCCCTGCTGGCGCTCGGCGGGACCGCGGCCAGGGCCCGGCCCGCTCCCCTCGGCCCGAGAGGAGGAGGAGGAAGAGGTGGAGGAAGAAAAGGAGGAGGAGGAAGAAAAGGAGGAGGAGGAAGAGGTGGAGGAAGAAAGGGAGGAGGAGGAGGAAGAAAAGATGGAGGCGGAAGAAGAAGAGGAGGGAGTTGCCTGGGGCTCTGTGACACACTGGAGGCCTGGAGAGTCTGCACTAGTGCCTTGGCGGGTGGGGTCAGCAGTGCTTTCAAAGAACCATGGAATCATTTAGGTCGGGAAGGCCCTCCGAGACCATGGATCCAGCCGTTCACGCAGCACTGCCAAGGCCACCACCAAGGTGACCACTGAAGGCCACCATTTCCCCAAGTGTCACATCTACACAATTTCGAACCCTTTCAGGGATGATGACTCCACCACTTCCCTGTTTTGAAGGCAATCTCTCACCCAGAGTGGGGCTGGCCACACACAACTCCTTGCTTGGCATTTAATCCCTGCTTTTCCGTGTGCTCCACACTGGCCATCTATCCTCCCAGCCCTGAGCCAGCAGCCAGCCTGGGCTCTGGCAAGTCCTGTGCCTGCTCCTGGAGGGCACTGAGTTACCCTGGAGCACCCAAGGGAAGTACATGGAAGGGAATCCTAGAGCTGCAAGGCTGCAGATACATCCAGGGAGTAACAGCTTCCCACTGACACACAGCAGATCTAGAATGGGTACTAGGAAGAAATTGTGCCCTCTGAGGCTGGGGAGGCCCTGGCACAGGTGCCCAGAGCAGCTGTGGCTGCCCCATCCCTGAAAGTGTCCAAGGCCAAGTTGGACAGGACTTGGAGCAACCTGGGATAGTGGAAGGTGTCACTGCCATGGCAGGGGGTGGAATGAGATCACCATTAAGGTCCCTTCCTGGGATTCTGTGATTCTATGAAATGAATATATTCATTCATATATAAATGAATATATATACATAAAGGTATTTGTGTAAAAAACAGAGTTTGACACAGAACTTACAAAAAATTCAAACCCACAATCAGTCATTTTTCAGTCTTGGCAAGAGCGGGAGGCCTGAAAGGTGATTTCTAATACCAGTCTGCCATGGAGGGCTAACAGGAACATGCAGAAAAGACAAAATTGGAACAGAAAACCTCAATCAAATTTTTGGATGTGTTTGTGGAGGAGGAGGAGGGTGGGGAGCTCCCAGACAGGAACTCACGAGCTTGCCTGAGGATCTGTCTCGGGTTGGGATAGAATCAATGGACACAGCAAATAATAACAACCTAACCATTGCCAGATGGTCCTCGCTGCACCCCTGGAGTGGGTAAAACTGCTTCCACACACAGCCTCGGGACATGGCTGGTGCTCCCAGCTTTTACAAGCCATTCCCAGGGAGCCTCAGCAACTGAGAGAGTTGTGACCAAGAAAGCTCAGCAAAGTTTCACAAACCATCCTACCCCTAGCACTGATTTTCAGCTTATTTTACTAGAAGTCTTCCCAGAAACCATTTGAAGATTCTCAGAGAATTTGGGGGCGAGCAAGTCTCTGAGCAGACCCTTTGACCAAAGCTGACTCGTTCCTAGGAGACCCAAGGCCTCTGCAAAGTCCAAGACTGTGAATGCAAGGGGCCATCTCCAAGTATGTAAAAACCCCCAACACCTTATGGTAGGCAGCAGATACTGATTTGCAGCCCCATTTCCTTCCTTCCAGCTGGCTCCAAGCTCACAGCCAGTGAGAACTGCAGGTTTCTCACGGGATGGGCTTGAGAAAGGCAGGATTTAGTGTTCAGAGCACAAAATGTGTTCTGTGCAGCCAGTCCTGGGTCAGAGGGAGCCAGGGCCAGACAAGGCTGTTGGCAGATTTTGGGGTTGTGTGTTCTGCCTACCAGGGCAGCCACCCTTGAAGGCCCTGTTGAGCAAAGTGTCCTAAAGCAGCATTAACAGAACAACTATTCCTGTTATTTGGGCTGAAAACCTGGTATCTCAGAATCTCAGGATGGTTTGGGTTGAAAGAGACCTTCAAACTCATCCAGTTCCATCCCCTGCCATGGCAGGGACACCTCCCACTATCCCAGGGTGCTCCAAACCCCGTCCAACCTGGCCTTGGACACTTCCACAGATGGGGAGTCCACAACCTCTCTGGGCAACCTGTGCCAGTGTGTTTTAAGTGGAAAGAGACATTTCCATTTATTTTTATGCACCAAACCTGTAAATAATCTCCTTTGTGTTAGATGAGGAAATACATTTTCTGGTTTAGAACACCTGATTGAACATCAGTCCTGGAGTGCACCAGCTCCCAAAGGTGCCAGCATTTTTCTTTTCACTATCAAGGGAGTCCAGCAACTCTAGTGTGAGCTCCTGCTTTGGGATAGATATCTGAAGCTCCCTGGGATTCATTCTTGTATCCTCTTACCTGTGTTTTGTGTTTAATACAATTCTGGAGCATGTAGTCACTCCCTTCACTATTGAGGACCAGGTAAGAAGCTGTAGCTAAGCTAAAGGTTGTACTGAAGCACAGGTAAACAGACTCAATGAGAATTCTAAATTCCTCATCCTCATCTACCCAAATTAATAAGCTCTAAATGTTTTATTGCAATCAATACTGAATTTGACACATAAATCAATTTTTACCCAGGACAAACCACAGAATCACCCAGGACAAACTATAAAATTAACCAAGCACAAATCTCTTCTGTAGATCAATAATCCACTCATCCCAAAAGTTATATAAAGTAAGGCAGAAGGACACTTTAAACACCAGGTACAGAACACAAAAATGTATTTTGTGGTATTTTGTCACAAAAAATATGTATTAATATTACTGGTCATATGTGTCATGACTACAACACACACAGAATCCTAATTTCCCTTCCTCTGAACTGTGGGGCTGTTGCACAGCTAAATGAACCAGGCTGAGAGCAGAATGTGTGGAAAGGAATCTCCTGATGTTCCAACCCCCATGAATTTTAGCACAAAGGCATGAGAAAGGAACATGTATCTGACTGCCTGTTCCAGGAAGGTCAGAAGGCAATCACCCAAGAGACTTAGGCCTGTTCTGCCTTTATTCAGGAACATCCTCATCTACTTCAGCTCAAGAAGGTGGTCCAGGAGAACATTCCTGAAGTCCTACAGATCTCTGATAGCAGGAGCAGGTCCTCCTCCTCCGCAGGACATTCCCAATTCCCAAACCATTCCTCAGCATCTGAGCATCACTCTCTAAGTTCAGTGTGGGCTGTTCAGACTGACCACCCTGTGCTGGTCACTTTTGGTTTGATGTAGGCCCATCTTTCTGTCTGCACACTGGGTGGGTTTACCTCTGGAGTCAATGACTCCTTATAGAAAAAGAATTCAAATTTTAGCATGGAATTTTCTCATTGAAACAGTGGCACACAAAAGGGGGATTAATTTCTGATTTGTTGCTTTGATTCGAGATGGTTCATAAATTCAGTTTTAGGGGGATTGTGTACTGAATAAAAAATGCCAGTTTGGGCAAAAACATCCAAAAAGTCACATATTACAAACTTATGCTCTAGAATAAACTTATTCTCTTGGCTACAGCCAGGTCTGTAATTTCCTGCATAGTTACAACCATTTATACTTC
The DNA here is from genome assembly GCA_013397155.1 of Irena cyanogastra. Lineage (NCBI taxonomy): Eukaryota > Metazoa > Chordata > Aves > Passeriformes > Irenidae > Irena > Irena cyanogastra. The sequence continues at coordinate 327,252 of VWZV01015496.1, forward strand.
CAGCATAACAGCATCTCACAGCAGCTTATCCAGTCTCTTTAGAGGGAAATCATCTTCTCACTAGTCACTATTTAGGTCAGTTTGTAGCTTAATGGATTTTCTTTTTTTAAATAAAAGTTTTTGAGAAAATGTAAAGTTGAAAAAGAAGGCAGAGCAAATATAATGCAAAAACCAGTTGTGAATTTTAAATCTGTGCTTCACTTGCACATTTTGATCCAAACTGTTGGTCATGCAAGTGGTTCAGAAGATGTTGACAGACCTTTCAATAAATTCCCATTTCTCTTCCACAAAGACTTCTCCCAGAATATAGAAAGGATGAAAGAATAACTGCAGGGAGACAGGAGAAACCTCCTGAGGCAGGTCAAACACAAACCTTGATGGTAATGGAGAACTCAGAGACCAAGAAATGTGCTTCAGGCCACGTTTAATTCATAAGATGGAGAAAACTACTGGAGCCACAATTTAAAATCTTGATTAACGCAGGAGAACTCGAAGGAGGCGTGATTGTATTTGGTTACATGGTTACACTTAGGCTGGAAAATGTACTTCCCATGATTCAGGAGGCCAGTCAGAGCCATCCTTAAATAATTGGTGTGTTTTAACAAAATAATCATGGCATTGATGGATCAACATTGACTGGAGGAAGGGGGAGATGGGTGGCTCCGTGGACGGAAAATTGCTCAGCTTAACTGCAAAGTGCAGGAAGATAATAAACTATTGACATCTCGGCCCTTGGAGAGGGAGGTGACGTAAAAAGTGACAAATCAAAAAGTCACCATGAATTTGTCAAGAACGGGGAACAGCTGTTCAGGGAGCAGCACTGAAAGGGATCCAGGGATTACAGGGGATCAGGAGGAGTCTGAACCAACATGGTGATGCTGTTGCTGACTCTGCAAATGCCATGCTCAGATCTGTTACCTAATTAACCTGATTACTGGATACAGACCTGGGCAGGAATGTGGAGTCCAGAGGAGCCTAAGAATGACAAAAGGTTTAGAAAATATGGCCTATGCTATCACGAGTCCTCCAAGAATTTGTTTAGTCTAGAAAAATAAAAGTTTTAGGAAGAAAATGATAATATTGTGTGAAACGACACAGTCTGTAAAATGTTATTGGAATGTGATGCCCATTAATCGTTCTTTGGATCTGCTGGACACGGCACAAAGAAGCTGAAATTCACAACCAAAGCACAGTTTAGATGCTGGGGAAAACTTTGGGGGCTTAAGGCCAGTTGGGTGCTGGAACTGGCTTTCTAGGAAGACTGCAGAATCCAGTTTAATGTCGGTTTTAGAAAGGGTTGTCCTGGCTTTGGGCAGGAACAGTGACACCTCAGAGCCGCAGCTCCTGCTTCAAATCTTAGTGCAAATTGCTTTGGTCCTGAAGGTGGTATTAATACACCTTGTGCTTTCCTTTTGGAAATACACAAAATAAGTGGTGGAGGCACTGCTAGACATTGGCAGCTATGATGGAAACGAGAGCTGATTTTCCTTAATCCATGCCGAAATCTGAGACTTCACGTTGCCAACAACCTCAGGCTCGCAGGCCCCGCTCCGGGGCCAACCTCAACAGCGTCAGCCGAAGTGCAAGACCCCCAGAGGCCAGCCAGAGCCCGAACTGCTCAGACAATCGCGGGGCAGTTGAACCGCCCGCTCACCCCGCGCGGGGCCGGGCCGGACAAAGGCCGCAGCCCCCTCCCTCCGCCGGCCGAGGCCACGGGCGGGCCGCGGCCCTTTCCAACAGGTACCGCAGGGCCGGGAGGCGGCGGCGGCGGCCGCGCTCCCGCAGGCCGCGGGGCCGAGGCGGCCATGTTGTGGTCCTGCGGCCTGCGGGAACTTTCGGGGAAGTTTCTGGGGCGGCCCGCGGGGG